>WEIV01022623.1:182939-315690 GCA_013390005.1 Calyptomena viridis | reverse complement strand
GATGTATTCACTGCTCTCAGCCTGCACTTGCCTGTAAGGATTATGGCATATTTCTAAATATTTTTTATTATTATTTTTAAATTTTTAAAAATATTTTTATTTTTTTTTAAACTTTTATTCTGGAGGCTCCGGTTGCATTTTCCTTGCAGCCAGGTGGTAACTGGGACCTGAGCCTTTCAATAAGCAGAACACTGCTCTGCGCCCTTTAAAAAATTGCAAACAAAAACAAAGCAAAAAAAAACAAAAAAAAAAACAACCCAACTTTAACCATTTTACCGCATCATTTGATCTTTTGTTGCTTTTTTTTTTTTCTCCTCTCCAGATGTTTACATTTCCTGCTGCTGTGCTTTCAGGTACAGGTACGTGTCTTTTCTGTCCTCTCTCGCTTTTGGTTGTAAAATAGAAACAAAGGCGGCGTGCTGACCTCGAGTGCCAGGCAGGTTTGGCTGGGGCTTTCACTTGTTTCCCTCTAGTTTTTATAGCCGTATTAAACCGAGCCCCGTACCAGATGCTGGAGTGTCACTTGCCCTGGACCGGGGCTGCCCGTCGCGCTCGGCTCCCGTTCCGTGCCCGGTTGTGCTCGGCCGCCGGGGCGGGCTGGGGTGCAGCCGGTGTGCCGGTAGCCTGCCGTAGCGGGATCCTCTGGAGTGCATTAGCCTGGCTAATGATGTGAGAGGGAGTGCTGGACTCTCCTTGCACAATGTTGATTGATGCACTTGCCTTGGAAGAGCAGGCGCTCTCTTGCTCGCCCTTTTTTTTTTTTCCCCTCTTCCCCTCTTCGGGAACTTACTCCCAAAAACTGATACTTTGAAAAACACGAGTTTCCCCAGCCAGGAGAAGGAGGCTGCGTGCTCCCTCCCCATTATTCAGTAGAACTCCGTCCAAGTCAGCTTCAGCCTTTGATCCTGCCTCGGCAGGAATGGAGCCGTTGGAGGAACACCCTGAGCGGTGAGGCTCTGCAGCCCGCGGGATGGGGATGGCAGCTGCCCCTCACCGTGCACCTCACCGCCACAGGGCTTTGGGCTGGGCATCCCGGAGCACAGCCACCTGCGGGGGCAGCCAGAGCAGGTGCCGCTGCCCCAGTGGCTCCAGCCCACCAGCCCACTGGGACTGGGGCCGCTTGTGCCACCCCCTCGGCCCCGTGTGGTGCGTTGGCCGGGATTGCACCTGCTCACCCTCTTCAGATCCCCTACGGCAGCAACGGATGGTCCTGGATGGGCACAGCCTTGGAAGAGGCTTCATCCCTCTGGCCAAGCCCTGTAAAAACCAAAGCAACCCCATCCCCATGTCACATTTTTTTCCTCATCCCCTCTAAAAACTGCAACTCGAGCCTAACACCAGCAGAGCCTGCCCCGGTGGAGCAGCCTCCTCAGCAGGAGAGGATCCACGGCTGTAAATTACCCCGCGGTTGGAAGGTGTTTGCTCTATTTCTCTGGTGCATTTTTTTTGAGCCCAAGGAATAACAGGCTGCGCGGGGCTCGCAGCGCCGGCACCCTTTGCAGCGGGGAGACATTTTTTTGTGCTTGTGCGGTAACTGAAGTTAATCAGCCCTCCAGCCCCCTCCCTTTCCCCCTCCCTTTGGTGCTTTTAGTGAATCAGAAAAAGTTTGGCTGGCTGCCTGGAAAGCACTTGCTAAAATCTGATCTCTTACTTCAGCAGCCTTAAAACAAAGTTATTGGCATTTATACAGTTGGAGCTTGCAGGCTTCCAAAGCAATAAAATAATAAAAAAAAAAAAGGGAAAAAAAAAGAACTCTCTGCGCTCTGGTGCTATTAGAACCATACTTGCTCCATTTCGTGGCAGCATTCTGTGGGATGTGAGGTGGGGATGGCAGCGCTGGGCACTGCCGAGGTGTCCTGGCTGTGGCTGGAGGGGCAGCGGCGCTCGCTGGGTGTCACAGCGAGAGCGGAGCTCCTTCGGCGATGAGCGTTGGGAGCCAAAACATTAGATTAGTCATACTCGAGGGCCTTCAAGTGAGTGTTTACAGTATTAATGGTAGATGAAAAGATGTGAATGCTGTAAGTTTTTATTGCCCATTTTGTTACACTTTCTTTCTGGATTTATTCACGGGATTACATGTTTTGAGCCTGAATGGGAGCAAGGGATTATAGGATTTCTTTTATAATGATCAGTTTGGGTAGGAGTTAGCCTTTGGTGAACTGGAGTAAATTAATGCATCACTTAAGTTTAATATTTATTTAGTCTAAAGGAAGTTGTTTAGTTTTGCTTAAAGGGCTCTGTTTTGTATTGGGGAGATTTAAGAGCTCCTGAAGTGGATTATATTCTAAGGCTGCCTTTCGCCCTCCCATTCAAACCGTGATCTGTGGGTTGTCCCGTGTGTTAGTCTTAGAACTACACTCCTCTGCTGCTGCCTGTTACCCTGTGACTTTGCGTGCAGAGGTAGAAATCCCTCCAGCATGTGTGGGGCTGGAGATGTTCTGGGGCAAAACAGCACGGCTTGGCTATTGTGTATCTTCTGTTAGTTCCTCGTGTCTGAAGCTGTGGTGCATTGACGTGTGAGCTGCAGTTAGGTGGTCTGGGACTCAATTGCTGGCTAAAAGCTTTTTCCTAGACCCCAAGCCCACCTCTGCAGCCACCGGTGGTGACCCGGTCAGGTGCAACATCACTGTGGGCAGGTTGTGGTAGCACTGGGGAGATGTTCCTCAGCCTGGGCCGCAGCAAGTTGGGAGGGTCTGGAGTTTCCAGGAGCGGAGTTTGGATTCCTGGATGAGTTGGACTCCTCCAGTGCTTTGCCGTTGTGTGACATTCCACTGAGGAACACTGGGACTAACACGTGGTGGGTCAGAGTGTGGGCATAGCACAGCCCTGGGAGAGGTCCTGTATCTCACAGGGCTGTCTGGAGGACAACTCCTTCACTGATCCCTTCCCCTGTGACAGCAATGGATTTCTCTTGTATCTTACAAAGTTCCTCTGCTGCTTGGGTTTGCTGCAGTTTCAAAACAGGGATACTAGATACCCTTGGGGACCCTGGAGACATTTATTTATGCAGGTTGTTCTTAGGGATGCCCTTTCACTGATATTTACTGAACTCTCTCTCTTACCACATATCTTTAGCATCCTTCAGTTTAGCAGGTGAATGCCTGCTACCTTGTCACACACAGGAGCAACTTCTCTTCTGTGTGCTTTTTCCCTCTGTATGTCCCAGAGCAGTTTTGGGTTTGGCTTTGGAGTCAGTCTCTGCTCTTCAAGCAGGTGAGAAACCCCAGGAGCACCTTGTGTGGTTGGATGGGATTGTGCATGCTGTGCAGGCTCTGGCAGCACCTGTGACCCTTAGGACATTGGGCTTGGGGACGTGGGACCTCAGAGGGCCCTCTTTGTGGAGGCAGGTGGGGGCTGGAGGCAGTTTTGGTGTAGGCTGAGCAATAGGGAGTGACATGTTGAGTGCTGTCCTGGTTGCAAGAGCTTCCAGCTCTTCTGTCCCTGAGCCACCTCCTGCACGTCACCAGCCGGAGTACAGGGTGATGCTGGTGTGGGCTGCCTTGCTGTGCTGTAGAGCAGAGGGTGGTCCTGCCTCAGCCTCTTCCCTGCCCTGATAAACCTCACCATGTTCTTCTACGCGGACTGCATCTGTCTTAGATTATGAAGAGGTCCCTGATAGGGCCAAATCCTTTGCTTTTATGGCTCTTGTAGGTTAAGATCCAGCTTTGGAATCTGATCCAGAAGCAAACAGGAGGTCAGAGGAACGTACAAGGCAGCACTGGGCTATTTTCACATCTGCTGGTGTTGTGTAAGAGGAAGGCTGCTGCACACCATGCCAATAGCAACTTATGTTTCTCCTAAGCTCCTGTGCAGCGACAGACAGTTATTGTTTGGGGCTTTGTAAAGTGAGACACAGAGAAGTGTTGCTTCCACACGTTCAGTGAGCCAGATCCTGCGGTCTGGCGAAGCCATGTGCAGCACATGTTGGAGGCGTGAGCCTGCTGAGCAGCTCCCTCCCCTCTCCCTGTGTGCTGCTGCACAGCCATCCTCCCCAGGACAGGGGCACGAGTGCTAAGTGCCACCCAGTGGTGCTGCGGGCACTGTGCTGGAGAAGCCAGAGTTGGTCCTGGTCACAGCCTGCCCAGCTCACCTTGTCTGGCAGCCCCTCCCGTGGGTGTCCAGCAGTGCTAGAGTCACAGGTCCCTGTCTACCCTGCCCTGTCCTCCTTGTGGCAGTGCTGGTGGTGGCACTGAAGGCAGGGTGCTGGACTGCATGTCACCAACAAGGTTATTCTCATGTCTACCCTCCCTGTGGATGGGCACCCACCTGCCTTTGCCCTCCTTGGGTGGCACAATGTCCGTCTGGAGATGGTGGCCAAGGCTGTGAGTGCTGTGAGGGATGAAGTCTGGGCATCACTCACTGCTGCTAAAATAATAAAAGTGGGACAGGGCAGGTGGTACCTTGCTGCTGCTCTCATCCTTGAGGGCAAGCCCTGAGTGCTAAGACCTGGCAGGGCCCGGAGCCCTGTGGCTCCCAGGCTGGGTGATCCTGTGCCTGCCATCTCTGCTCAGCCTGGACAGGGGCCACCAAGTCCTCAGCACAGCATTCCTGTGCCAGCACGTACCTCCTGCTCCATGAGGGTGTAGAAGTTATGCTGCTGTAAGACAGCTGTATGTTGATTTTTCTGATTGCACCTGACTTAATTAAGGCAGTGAGAAGACCAGGGAAACTGCGTAAGCAAAGCCTGATTTAATTAGCAGAGGAGCTCAGTGATGTTGACGTGTGTGACCCCATCATGGAGTTGATGAGATGATCCATGGCTCTAGCCCATGGTTCTAGTTCTGTGCTGCTGCTGCTGCTGCACTCAAGGCAGCAGATGCAGTACCTGCTGGTGTGGCTCTGCTGGCCCACAGCCTACAGAGACAGGCTCTGGTTGGGTATTAAATCACTTGTTCCAGTTCGAAACCCTCTTGCTCTCCAGGAAACAGCCATGCTGCTTGCCACAAGGGATTTTTATTCCTTGCTGCTGATTCATTGCACCAGTCTATGAAGTGTTGTGTCCTGGAGCTGCCCCTCATGTCCTGCTTCTGCCTCCTGATCTTTGGAGAGCTCAGGCTTGTGGAGGAAGAGGAGGCACGTTGGAGCAGTTGCTGAGCAGCAGTGGGCTAATGCTTGTGCTGGTGCACACTCAGGTTCTCCTGTGGGAGAAGTGAGATAGATCAGTATGGGGTGAGTACAGATGTGGGTCTTTCTCCTACACAGGTGGGCATGTGCAGCCTGTGCCTCACTGGTGGCTGCCAGACCTGGGCATGTCCTGCCTTTGCTTCTCACAGTCTCCAGCCCTTCAGTGTGCTGGGACAAGTCCTCTGCTGGAAAGACCCATCAAATACATGTTTAGCAGGAAGATGTGCAAGGACTGAGGGGTTTCCAGATTCCCACCCCAGTGAGACTGATACAAATGTGAGCTTCTTCAGTGTTTGGGGGCTTGGCGTTTCTGGGTATCAGACCTGCTGCTTGAAGGCCTCTATCTGCAGTCCTGCATTGTGCAGTTTGCTTTTCCAGAGCTCCAGAGATGGGTGAGGTGCTTCAGAGAAACAGAGAAGGATGTGGGTGCTGTTGAGAGGTCATAGAAGGTACCTGTGAGGTTCAGATTTCCCCTGTTCCAGATAGCTGGATGCAGCATGGTGGTTGTATTTAATTTCTTTTTGCTTTCCTTATTGCACCTGGCATGTATGAGACTGGATGGAGGCAAGTGGTGCAGGGTCTGGAGTAGTGCTGGGTCTTGCAGGAGGGATGCCAGCTCAAACTCAGACCTGGTTTTTGTTTGTAGAGCAGCCTGGCCATAGCATTCTGAAACGGGAGAGAAAAGAGTGGAATGGGCAAAGGGTGAGCCTGAGCCCTGTGGGTGCTTTTAGGATGTGGTGATGCAGCTGGTGGTGGGTCCTTTGTTGGCTGCTGAGGGCTTCAGGGGGCTCAGGCAGGATGAACATCATTGAAGGGCTTGGGCAGCCACTCAGAATCTGCTGTAAGATGAAATGCCACGCTGGTCAGCTGGGCAAGGGTATTTCTCTCAGCTGTGGGAGGTTGAGTTCAAGAGAGAGACTCCCCTGGGACTGAAAATCTTTTTTTTGATCTATAAAGCTACTTCCCAGCTCCTTGGGAGTATTTTTATGTATCATTTCCTCTCCTTAGGAGCTGGGAAAACCCCTGTTGGGCTCTGCCTTTCCTTGCTGAGCTGCTTTTGCTTCGTTCTTCCCCACATATGGATACTTAAGATACCAGTTGTGATAAGTTGTGAAAAATGTGTTCAGGGAACAGCATGATTTAAAAAGGGAGAAGAGGAATGGCTGCCTTTGGTGCCTGGACAGAGATTGGTGAGGAATGATACTGATTGCCAGGGCCTCTGCCTGGGGTCTCTGCAAACTGCTCTGGCCGTGGAAAGGCTGAGGTGGGTCGTGCCAGGGGAACTGGAAGCCCTGGGCCCAGGGAGGCACCCAAATGCTCTCCTGCCTGTGAGATGCTCTGCTGCAGGGCTTGACCTTCCCCTGCTCTGCTGCTGAGACCAGGGGGCTTCCACCTGGATATCTGTGGCCCCAACAGGTCTGAGCAGGATTTTTTTTTCTTTCCTTCGCTGGGTTTTTGTGTTTTGATCATCCGAAACAGCAGGTACAAGCAGAAATTATGCAGAGCTGTGCATTCTGCTGCCTACCTTGTGTGTCGCCTCTGTGTCTTGGTACGTCTCCAGATGTCCACGGAGGATTAGGCATCCAGAAAAGCAGCTGGAGGAAAAGTAAGCAAAAAACCCCCAACCCCAAATAGAAAAGACTGTCTGGCTCTGCCAAAGTATTTTCCTATTGCCATTCAGCAGCCTTGCCATAGCATGAAGAGAAAGAAAGGGGAACAGAGAGGAAGGAGGAGGCTTAGCCTGTCATGGTCTGTGTGTTTCCCTTTGTGTGAGCTCCTCACCGCCCCGGGGGCTGCAGTGGGTGGGAGCCGACGTGCCAATCTTCCCCCTCGGCCAGGGAAAGGCTTGTGGGGCTCTGCCCCCGGGGCTTCCCTTCGGGACTGGGTTCCCTGGGCTCCCTGCCTGCTCTGCCTTCACAAATACCTGGATTTTAGGCTGAACCTCATGGCAGTGTTGTCCACATAGTGACAGCACATCCTTCCCTTTTGCCAGACTCTGCTCACTGCCAGTATTTGCCTTCTCATGAAGTTATCATCTTAATCCTGCTGCAGCCCATGGGAAGGGGGCAGTGCTGCTGGGAAGCTTGGAATGCCTGTAACCTCCAGACCTTAGGGTGCAATAACATGTCTGATGCATCCTCTGCACATAGCTCCTGCCTTGGGCTGCTGCTCTGGCTTTGTGACTGTAGCTGGGTGGGTGCTGTCGAGGTGATTCTGGCTGAAGTGAACATTGCTTTGGAGGCAGTAGGAGGAAAGGGGAAGATCCAAAGCTGTGGTGTTGGGATGAAAGGGCTGAAGTTTCAGCAGAGAAGGTTTAGTTGAGATATTAAGAAATATTTATTCAACCAAAGGATTGTCAAGCGTTGGAACAGGCTGCCCAGGGCAGTGGCGGGGTCACCATCCCTGGAAGTGTTCAAAAGATGTGTGGATGTGGCACCTGGGGACATGGTTTAGCAATGGGCCTGGCAGTGCTGGGTTAACAGTTGGACTAAATGATCTTAGATGGTTTTACCAACTGAAACGATTGTGTGATAAGAAGCGGGCAGTGGGGAACAGTCCAGCACATCCTTCTCACTGTCGTGTGTTGGTGATGGTGGGAGATGAGGCAGAGTCTGGCTTGTGGGCTCACCTGCATTAGCATGGAAGATGGGGCAGGCTGGGGTCGCTGGGACTTGCCCCAGGCAGAGCCAGAGCCCCCAGCAGTGCCCAGGGACTGGATCCTGAAACAATGGGAGCATGGCCCTGAGGGGAGGCAGGGTTGTGATGGGCCAAGTGTGCCCTGTCATTCCTCTGTTCATCTTTTATAATCCAAATCATGTTGAAACTGATGAATGCTAAACCTTGGTGAAAGTCCCAGGGAAGTGCATACTGCAGGGGTACAAATACCAGGATTGCTCTTCCTACAAGGTATTCCCAGCACTCCTTAGTCCTCCTAGTTCCTTTTTCTCCTGCTGCATATTTCAAATCCCTTTCTTTCCTGCTAAAATACTATCTTTGGCATCATTTTGAAGGACAGGTTGTTAAAAAGCTGTTGTATCTTTTGGAATGCCCTGAGCTACTCTTGCACAGAAATCCAGAATTAACAGAAAAATGCAGGGAGCAGTGGTGAGCCTGGTAAATAAATGGAGTGTAGTGTGTGTGCTGGGTGTCTGTGGGCATGGCTGCTGGGGTGAGAATATGAATTAGAAAATGGGATGAAGTACGTTATTAACAGAAGGGCATTTTGCTCCTTCTCTGATGCTTTTTTGAGGAGAGCTGGAAGTCTGGAAGGCTGGTGCTGTGGAAACTGGGGTCACTTCCTTCTTGTCAAACCCTGGGTGATCTTCTCCCATGGCTTTTCCCACTGGAGTGTCAGATACAATCCTGATCAGATAATTACATTTCCTTTTCCAAGTTGAATTCAAGTCATAAGTGTAATTTGACTGGGTTACAGGAATGTACAACTGATCAGCGAGTGGAGTGTGTTCTCCACTTCCAGCCGTGTTCTCCAGCTGTAATGTGGAAGCTGGTTTTGACCCCCTTAAGCTCCCAGGCCATAAGGTTACAATCCCATATGAGTAGCATCAGTCCCTGGGTGTGAGGCTGTACTGTAGGACTGCGTGGTGCAGGGAGGTATTGATTTGCTGTAAAATAAATTATGATGTATGTAGTGCAGGTTTCTGATCCCGTGGTCGCGACCTTGCGGTGATTGGGGAGACGTTGGACCAGCTGAGATCAGAATAGCAAACAGCCCCCCAGCAATCAATAGGAAACCAGCAGGTCTGGGTTTGAAGCCTGTTACAGGACACCACATGGCATACATGGCATCTTTATCCCAGGGAGCAAGTGGTCCTTCTACCCACTTCACCTGAAATGAGATGTGTACCTGTGTGTTGGGTGTCCTGCCGTGCGAGCAGCCAGCCTGACCTGGGCAATGGGGATGGCAAATGAGGGGCAAAAGGCAGTGTGTGTGTGTTTTGCCATCAGGGTTTCCAGTGACCAACAAAGCTGGTACATCCTGGGTTGGAAGGGTGCAGTGGGGGCAGCCCTGCCCAGCACAGAGGGTCCACCCTGCTTATCACAGAACCATAGAATGGTTTGGGTTGGAACGAACCTTAAAGATCATCCAGTTCCAACCCCCTGCCATGAGCAGGGGCACCTTCCAGTATCCCAGGTGGCTCCAAGCCTTGTCCAACCTGACCTTGGACACTTCCAGGGATGGGGCAGCCACAGCTTCTTAGCCCCTGTGCTCTTCCCACAGATTCATAAACGACTTGGAGGCAGGACTTGAAGGGATACTAAGTTTGCAGACATACAAAATTGGGAGGAGCTGTTGACTCCCCTCCCAGGCAGAGAGGCCTTACAGAGGGACGTGGACAAATCAGAGGATGGAGAATCACCAACCATTTGAAGTTTAACAAGGGCAAGTGCATCTTGGATGGGGCAACCTCATATGTTCCTACAGACTGGGGAATGAGAGGCTGGAAAGCAGTGCCAGGAAAGGGCCCTGGGGGTGCTGGTCCATGGCCAGTTGGCCCTGAGGGAGCAGCGCCCTGGCAGCCAGGAGGGACATCCTTGTCCTGGGGGCATCAGGAACAGCAGCACTGGGCCAGGGAGGGGATTGTCCTGCTCTGCTCTGCCCTGGGGCCTCACCTGCAATATTGGGGCACTTTGGGCACCACAATGTGGGAAAGATATGGAGCTTTTGGAGGGTGTCCAAAGGAGGAAATGAAGGTGCGAAGGGCCGGGGGGGGAAGGTGTGAGGAGCAGCTGAGGGCACTTGGTGTGTTGAGGGGGAGAAGAGGAGCCTGAGGGGAGACCTCATTGCAGGGACAAGTCCCTGGGCAGGGGCAGAGGAGGGGCAGGGACTGAGCTCTGCTCTGGGGGAGCAGGGCCAGGATCCAGGGAATGGCTGGAGTTGTGTCAGGGCAGGGGGAGGTTGGAGCTCAGCACCAGGTGGTTCTTTGCCCACAGGGTGGGTGGGCACTGCCCAGGCTCCCCAGGGCAGTGGGCACAGCCCCAAGGCTGCCAGAGCTCCAGGAGGGCTGGGATGATCCTCTGGGGCCCCTGGGGTGACTCTTGGGGATGGGCCTGTGCAGGGCCAGGAGTTGCACTGGATGGTCCTTGGGGGTCCCTTCCAATTCAGAATGCTCTGTGATTCTTTGGGCAACCTGTGCCAGGGCCTCACCACCCTCTGAGTAAAGAATTTCTTCCTAACATCTAATCTAAATCTCTCCTCTTTTAGCTTAAACCCATTCCCCCTTGCCCCATACTAAATGGGAGCAATCTGACATTGAGGCAGAGGGCTTTGTGCTGTTTATGTTGAAAGAGTAGGTAATAGGAATTTAATTGCTGTTTAAATGTAGCAAACAAGAAAATGGAATTTATTTGCTCAGCTTTGATTTCTTTCTGGGAGCCTGATTTCCCCAGTGTGCACCATCACTGTGCGTGCCAAGAAGCTGAGCACCACCAGCTTCTTGTGGGATTCCACTTCCAAAGGAATTGTGTTCTAACTCTGACCTGGGGCCAGCAAGGCTGAGCTGGCAGAGCTGCTCTGTGCTGGGAGGTGGGCTCTGGTGGATGGCAGCTCTGGGCATTCCCAGACCAAACAGGGCACTGGGCATGTCTGGAGTGAAGCAGGGGGCTCCCAGTGCTGGAGGAGTGGGTGCTGGGGAATCTCCAGCTTCTTGCCGTAAGGTCTCAGGTCTGTGTTTGCCCATGCCTCGCCTGAATTTTGCCCCAGCAGCATTTTTGCCACTGCTGGTGACTGGGGACAGATGCAGCAAAGTGTGTGGGGCTCTCTGTGGTCCCCACAAGCTGTGTGGGGACACAGCCACCCAAACCCCAGTGATTTTAACGCTGGTTTCTTTTTTCCCCTATTTAAAATGTTTCAAAACCAGATTTATTTCCCGAAACTGTTGAGAGTTGTTCCCTGAAAATGGAAAACCTACAATCTAAATGAATTAATACCAAATGAAACTTTTCCTGAACTCCACAAAGCAGAAAGATAAGAAATCCTATTTGTCCGGTGTTTGCAGTGTAAACATTTCCAGACAGAAGCATGGCTAACAGAGATCAGAACAAATCTTCTATTAGAAAACAAACTCTGCTTTTCTTTCCTGGCCCTAGGCTCACATGTTTCTTAGGTTGGCTCCTGAAGGCAGATTGACAGTTTGGTTTGGATTAAAGTCAACACATGGTTTATGCCATGTTTTTGATAAGGCTCAATAGTAATCTTTTTTTTTTTTTGTGCTGTCTTTAATACATGAGCAGCAGAATTTTCTGTTCCTGGGAATATTTTTGCAGTGAAGCTATTCAGGAATTTATTTCTGGAGGGAAGATGAAATTACTCTTTTTAAAAACCCTCAAAATCCCAAGTAAAGTTGAAATCCATTAACTGCAAGCCATAAGCTTGACATGAGCTGGACAAACTTTGAGCTATTTCATTAACTGATCTGGAGAGTGTTTTCTGTAAATACTTTTGGAAAGGCAGAAAGGAGGACCTTGGCTCACACAGGGGGACCAGAGCAGCTTCCTGTACTTTATCACCAGCACCAGCTCCCAGTTCTGATCAGGAGGAGTGAAGGTTGTCATCGTTTGCACCTGTACGTGCTTGTGAGCTTGGCTTCTTCATGGGAATGACAGGCATTGCCACTGTCCTCTGGTTCCCCAGACCACCTCCTGCAGTGTGTTCCAAACGTGGGTACCTTGGCCCTTTAGGTACAAATAGTTATTTGTGTAGCATTGATCTATTCTGTTTATAAATAAGCCTTACTCTCCAATGCTGGTGTCTTTTGTCATTACTCTGTTCCCCAGAAGGAAAGTAAGGAAAAGAAGTAGATTGGGAATGGAGGGACCAAAGGAAGATTCTCTCTGCTCCTCTGGCAAAGGAGAAATTGGTTGCTGCCTTTGAACTCTGTGCTCAGCAGCTGTGTGCCTGGAAACCCGTCTGCAAAGCTTTGTGTCTGCCCTTGCTGTAGGATACAGTACTCTGTTGTGGCTAATTTTGTGGCCACCTCCATCTCTGATGGCAGCGTGGAAACCTGCAAATGGTGTTACTTTATCAGGGATGAAGTTCAGCCCGAAGGTGTCTGTGGTGCTGGCAGGTGACCTGGCAGGACCCACTGAGTGGTTGTGCAGGGCTGGAACTGGGCACTGGAAATGCTCTGACTTGGTGGTGATGCTGAAAGCAACCGAGTACTTATCCCAGCTATATATTAACTTCATAGAAAATGAAATTAATGGAGCTGAACATTGCCTGGGTCTGCATTCTTTGGAAGCTGCCTCCAGCAGCGGGTTGTACCCAGCAAGGGGCTCTGCTTAGGTGAGCTCTGCTCTGAGTGACAGAGCTGGGACACGTGCCATGGGGCGAGGTCCTTGTTCCAAGTTCCCTGTATCCATCGTGCTGGGTGAGTCACAGATCTCCAGCCTCAAACGGAAAGTGTGTGTTTGCACAATTAGTGTGGCCCCTTCCTTCCCTGGGAGCGGAATGGTTTATTGATTTCTGTGGCCCACTCACCCCCACCTATTCAGCAATAATGACCCTTCCACCCCAACTCTAAATCATCCCAGCCTGTCTGGGCCGTAAGCCCTCTAATCTTTTTGGGTTGTTGTTGGTATTTGTGCTCGTGGAGGTTTATGATCTGTCGGTGCTGGCTGCTGAAATGCTTTATTTATCCGTAGGCTGGGCCACACAGGGAGCGTCCTTGTTCTGGTATCATGTTCAGGATGCTGTAGTTAAGGGTTGTGTCAGCACTTCCATGCACAAACCTTGTTATTCAGGGGTTTTGCAATTCTGTGGAAAAGAAAACCAGCAACCTGGCACAGCAAGGGGAGGCTCCGAGGCACATGAAAGCCCAACAACGCACTGCCCATTTAGGGATTATTAGATGGGCAACCTCTTTCCTCGAGGAAAATAGCCAAAAACATCCTCCTCCTTTGGTTTGATTTTGTGAAAATAAAACCCTCTTGTGTGCTTGTATTGGGGTCGGATGGGGAGAACACAGTGAGGTGGGACACTGGCTGGGATCCTCTCTGGATGCTTAAAAAGTAAACATCTGGCAGATGCAGAACAGAGCTGCCTTCTCCGAACACAGCGCTGTGTGCAGGGGCTGTGGGGAGGCAGCTGCTCCCTGCACCTCGACTCCTCCAACCCTGTGTCTGCCTGGCACCGCAGCCCTCAGAACAGTAGGGGTTCACAAAGGTGGCTTATTGCCCTGTTAGTGCAGGAGCTTAATGACTTATAAATTACTTGGAGATTTCTCCCTAATAGAGGGAGTGTGATATAAACAGGAGAGATAACAGGGCTTGAGAATGTATCTCAAAGCACTTTTGGGGAAGGAGAAGTTCTGTGGCTGCTGGCAAGTTTGGGGTGATCCTGGCTATGCTGGAGGAAGAGCCTTTACAGAACAACTCAGCCAGAATATTTTTTATTGCTCCCTCTTAATTCTGATGGGTTTTGTGGGTGCTCCATGGAGAAGCCTGGAGCAGAGTTGATAACTTGGAGTGAAAATGCTCATCAAGCCCATTGGCCTGGGACAGCAGGCTGGGGTTGGCATTGGGGGTGACTTGAGTGAGCAGAACTGATCAGTCCACAAGCAGGAACAGGCAGTGGTGAAGCACTGAAAGGAGCCAACAAGAAAAGGGGAGAGAGACTCTTTACAAGGGTGTGTAGTGACAGGACGAGGGGAAAATGGCTTCACACTGACAGAGAGTAGGTTTAGGTTGGATGTGAAGAAAAAAATCTTTACTATGAGAGTGGTGAGGCCCTGGCACAGGGTGCCCAGAGAAGCTGTGGCTGCCCCATCCCTGGAAGTGTCCAAGGCCAGGCTGGAGCAACCTGGGATAGTGAAAGGTGTCCCTGCCCATGGCAGGGGATAGAACTTTGATCTTTAAGGTTGCTTCAACCCAGGCCTTTCTGTGATTCTGAGATTCCTCAGGGAAGGCACGCTGTGGCAGCAGGGTTTTCAGGGAAGGCAATCAGGAGCACAAAATAGATGCTCAACCCTTTTGTTAGCAGGTACCGAGCTGGTGTGACTGGCATCCCTCAATTACTGCTCCAATGCCATTTTTTCTCATCTCTGGGATGGTGCCATCAGGTCTTGCAGGGCTCTGCCACCATGTAGAGCAGGCTGGAAGCAGCAGTGATGGGACAGGAGTATCGTCCTGGGGAGGCCATTAGTGAATTGAGACATGCAGGAGCACATCTCCTCAGACATGCCTTGGGGCTACATGGCTTCAGTGCTCACTTTCCTCTCAGTCTGCTGTGAGCACCTTGGGCAGGGGGAAAGGCTTGGCAGCTTCTCTGCAGGCCTGTGGGAGCTCTGGGCTCGAGGAGCACCTTGGGTGCAGATGCTGGAACAGAGGTGGTTCCCATCCCTTCTGTTTTCCTGTGAAGCCTTTGGAGTTGGCCATACATTTTGTTCACAGAATGAGAACTTGTAAGCCATTTTTTAACATCTTGGTCTTACATTTGGGAAGTTTTCAGTATGAAATTTTGCTTTGCTGATCACTGCTGGACGTTCTGCATCAGGTAGGGCCACCCTGGAGAAATGACAGGAAATGGAAAAGATTGTTAATGATGACTATAATTGATCGAGTTCTGCTAAACAAGAAGTGGGTCTTCCCAGGTAAAACTGATTTGAATAGATGAATAGATTTATTTAAAGCAAGTAGCACATTTACAAATGGAAATTCCTTGGTTCTGCCCCCCACCTATGTCAGCAGGGCTCCCATGGGGTTTATCTGGGATTCAGACAACATCCAGAGAGCTCCATCTTGCCTTACAGTTCATGAAATAGGTTTTGCAAGGCAAGTAAAGCATAAAGCAAGATCAAAAGAAACTATCTCCCTTGCAGAGATGAAGGAAATTTTGCATTTTATGTTTCAAATAACTGATTAAATTACTGATCAGAATCACCTCTGGAAAGCCCTGTTCCAGAAGTGGGCTGCAGGACTCATGGACTTTTCTCATGTACATGGGCAGGGATCTATGCAGGAACAAATCTGATATTGCAGGTGCTAGGTCACAGTAACTTTGGGAGAGGAAGAGGAAACTTGTCAGCAAATATGTTGGCAAAGTGGGCAACTGGAATGGGGAAAAGCTGTTTGAAGCACAAGGGGAGCTCATCTCCATGGCTGTCATTTCACAAATTGCCATTTGGTTTCAGGTAATTTGCTGACTGACTCGAGTTTTCACTCTGACTGCTCTACCTCAACACTGGTGCCCAGGACCTTGCCTTTAACAAGCTCTGATGGCTTGTTCCTGGGAATTGCTCTGCTGCTGGTCCGTGCTGTGCTGTTGTCCCATTCACTTCCCTCCCCTGCTCAGGAGCCTCCAATGTAATTTCCACACCCAAGTCTGCCTTGGGCATAGCAGCACTGAGCATGCCTTGCAGGAACAATCCTTTCTGTCCCCTTTCTGAGAATTTTGGGGTTTGGTACACCTGTGTACTTTGCTCTTTATAAAGCAAGGGTTGTGCCCCTGGCTCTTCCAACAGTATCTGAAGTCAGGACTCATCTGATAGTTGATTTGGATATGGTGGGTGATGTCCAAGGACAGAGAGTGTCATTACATGTTGCCAGCATCCTTGACACATGGAAAGTGGAGGGAGAAAAAGAAATCCTGAGTGATGGTTGGTATTTTATTGGGTTTTTAGACCCAAGGAGAAGTCACTGTCTCTCTGAGTCATAGCTTGAAGTTTGTAGAGCTCTTCACATACAACTCCTTTTCCTGTTTTGACTCTAAAAGCTCTGGAACAGCCTGGCTGTCAGGGAAGGGCAGGTCTGCAGTGACCCCTTGCCATGTGTCAGCCACGATGGGCAGCACCAGCCCTGCTGTCACAGGCTTTGTTTCCCTGGGTCAGCATGGACAGAGCCCATCCCCAAGCTGGGCATCTCCTTTGGGTTTTGGAATTGAGCCCTGAAAGTGAGATCAGCCCAGAGAGACAAGACTTTTCCCCCTCAGTAACTAATAGTAGCAGGCTGGTGTTCAGGAGACCTGTAACCATGGAGGCTGCTGTGTGTTTCCGTTCCCAGTGGTGTTTTGGTAGTTTCCATAACATGGATTTGATACTTGCCCTGAACCTGCAAACATCTCCCTTCAGAGCAGTGCTTTTGAAGATGGTGGGAAGAAGAAGAAGAAGCTTGGTTGAATGATGAAGACAAACTTGACGTGTTGGAGGGGAGGGTTCAAACTGTGGGAAGGATTTTGGGTCTCAAACAGCTAATGTCAGCCAGTCCTAACAGCAGGCATGAGAAAACTGGAGACAGGTTAGTGGGGATAAACTGAGGCAGAAGCAAGGTATCAGCAGCACAAATGTTCCTGCTGAATGACTCCTGCAATTTCAGTAAATCCCCTGAATGGCCTCCAGTTATTGTTAGATGGATTAACCTCTCTGTCCTTGGGCACAGCCATTTTCTTACATTCCATCACTGTGTAAAGGCTGCCAAATCATGGGATGAGTGAACAGGGACACCTGAGGAGGTCCCTTCTCCTTGGCACCATTCCCACAGAGGGTCATTGTGTGTTATCTGGCCGGGATGAGCAGGAGTGGGACCAATTGGAGCTTAGTAAAAGGTTCCCAGAGAGGAAATGTGATAGAGGAAAAGTGGTATGGGATAATTCAGTCGTGTCTCAGGGAATGTCTGCCGAATCAGCTGTGGAATTTTGCAGAAGCCACCTCTCATGTGAGGTCAGTGCTTGGGAGCTGCTGTGGGGACAAAGTTTAGCTGCATCTCTGTTTTCTTTACAAATGCAATGGAAAAGGTATTTTGGGACTCCTGCCCTGATCTGGTGTGCACTGCTCGGCAGTTGCCGTGTTTTACCCTAGAGGGAGTTGCTTTTCTGCAGTGGGAGCAGGGATCTGTGTTCCTTGGAGGATGTCAGGGGACCGGTATGAAAGGAGCTCCCAGGATAAGCATCGGATCCACTGCGGTGCTGCCCCTGCAAATGTTTAGTCTTTTATGGGGAGATTGGTCTCTGATGATCTGTCTCCTTCTGATGGCAGTGTTTTCCTGAGTATCCCTTGGGTTTTCCAGTTCTTGTGCTTTTGCTCCTGTTTTCATGGGGGTCTCGACTGGGCTGATGCTGAGCAGAAGAGCACAGATGTCACCTTGAATCTGGCAGGCCCGTGCTTCAAACTGGGATTTTAAGTCCTTGTGGCAAATGACTCTGCCTTTTCCCAGGGTTTGAGAAACCCCTGACCCGTTTCAGGGGAGTAGGCTTGGGGTTTCCACTGTGCTGCCGTGAGCAAACGGATTTACAGCTGGAGCAGCTGCCCTGGGAAGAGGCTGCTGCTGGTGGAGGGAAGGGGAGAAAAGGTCAGGAGTGCTTTGAACCTGGCAGGTTTGTCAGTAATTGGGCTCAGGTCTCGTTTGAAGAGACAAACAAATTGCTGGTAAGTATTTTTAGTGGGGTGCTGCACTTTTGTGCTGGGAGCACCCTGCTGGGAGCACTGCTCTGGTCCCATGGCACAGCCAGGCAGGGCTCCCCCAGCGCCGAGTGAGAGGGGCGAGGAGCGGAGGGTGATGGGGACAGCAGCTCCTGGGGGTGGGGGACAGCCCCCTCACCCTTGCTTCTCACCTTTGCAGAGCTCCCTGTGTGCTGGGCAAAGGATTTAAAGTTGTTTAGGAGCAAGCTGGCTGCTGGGTGTGCTGCAAAAGGGGCCTCCTCTTCCATGGCACGCTGGGGGGGAGATGCACAAAGGGTACTGTGGTGCTGCCCTGTCAGGGACCACCTTTACTTTTCGTGTGTTTTGGGCTGGTGAGACTTAACAATTTCCTCTCAAGGTTTTTGTTTCTTGAATGCCTGTTTCAACTGCTTGAAACCACTAATAGACAACTACTTGCAACAGACTTAACTGCAGGATGGATTTAATTTCTGCATATCAGGGCAGTTTATTTCAGCAGGAATGTTTTCTCCATCAAGAAAAGAAAACATTTGTTGTGTTAAGGTAGTGGAGGCAGTTGTAGCATGCCAAGCTCCCCGATCCATGGTCTCACAGGGGTTGGTTGGGACTGTTCTGCAAAGGCTGTTGCAGGTTTCTTTGCAGTGATACCCACGCTGTGAGGAGGGGCATGGGCATGAAACCACTTCTGAGAAATACGTGTGCCTGGTGTGAGCAGTGAGGAGGGGTGGCAGCAGCACAGGGCCACTCAGGGATGTGGCACATGTGAAGTCTGAAGGATATTGCCACTGGTCAGCAGAGTGTAGGGGAACGAAGGAATATGGAAACTTCCCTCTGAGCAGAGAGTGCACCCCATGGGAGGCATGGTGGGAAGGGGGAAAGAAATAGTTTGGGATTTTGTTTTGTCCTCATTGAACTTGATGGTGTTGGATATAACTGTGGTAACGTGGCAGCAATGGGAGCTTAGCTCTTCCCCAGCAAAACTGCCTGGGAGAAACCATGGCAGATTTCAGCCGTAGAGGGGAGTATTTTGGAAAGCCCAGGCTTGAGGAAATAGTGATTTTTGTGGGTCAGGACTGTGAAAGCTGTGGGAGTGTAACACATCATCCAGAGCTGATCCTGTCTTTTCTCCATAGACTGTGTGTCAGGGGGGTTTGATCTGCATGGTAGGATGTGTTAGGGAAGTTTTAAGTTGAATATTAGGAAAAGGTTCTTCCCCCAGAGGGTGGTTGGGCATTGGAACAGGTTCCCCAGGGCAGTCACAGCCCCAGGCCTCATAGAGCTCAGGGAGTGTTTAGACAATCTCTCAAAGGCACGTGGTGGGAGTGTTGGGGTGTCCTGTGGACGTCCAGGAGTTGGACTCGATGACCCTCGCGGGTCCCTTCCAGCTCAGGATATGCAGTGATTCCATGTGTGCAGAGCAGAGCTCACACAGGGAGGTCTCGGTGCCGTGGGGGTGTGAGGGATTCTGCTGGCACCAAGGTTTGAGAGCCATGGCCAGACACTGTACAGGCCCGGGCTGGGCAGGTACCAGGCAGTGCTGTTGAGGAAATACTTGGCACCTGAGCCCATAAGTGGATTGGGAGATGGCAGGTGGGGCAGTGCCTGGAATGTAGGGGTTTCACCCTGTCCCTGGATGGTTCCAGCAAGGTCTAAGGTGAGTGGCAGAGTTAAATAAACAGTTGGGTGATAATAGTCCAGCTTATTCCTATGTTTCTTCCAATTAAAAAAAAAATAGTGCAGTAGTAAATGAGAACATTGTACATTTTGAAAAGCTGGGTGCTGAGCATAGGAACAAATTTGGAGCTCCAGAATCCAGCCTGTCCAACTTTTTTCTGGTGAGTTTGACTCCAGCATTAACCCTTGCTCCTGCATAGAGCTGCCCTGTGGAAGCCTGAGGTGACCTCATGAAACCACCATGGAAATTCAATGAATTTCAGTATGCAAGGGAGGAATCTGCTTGTTGAGCTGTTGGTTTGATTTTAATAGTCCCTATTTTTCCTTCTACTTAACTTTTGAAACTCTCATTGTTATTATTCTGGAATATCACACCGTTTCCTAAAAATACAGTTTGCTAAATGGTTGTTTTGGGTTTTTGGGTCTTTTTTAATCAAAAACAGCGGATTTTGTGGGAGGGAAGTGGGAGAATTGTAGCACTCAAGCAAAGCTGAACTGTTTTTCACCCAGGTGGGCTCTGAGTTGCCATACACTGTACTTTTCCTGAGACAAAATCATGTAAAGAAGCACAATTTTGAGTCAGGACTGCTGAGATTGCTGATATCACAGATGTCCTATGAGACCACAGGGCTGGACATTTTAAAAGTCTGTCATGGTCTTGTGTCCCAGTTCGGGAAGCTTGGACAGGACCACCAGAGCCACTGGACAAACGTGCATTTCAGTGTGTCCCTCTGCCACACGGACCATCTCCTGCTTCCCTGGAGCCCCTGGTCGACAGATGGTTGGCCAAGGGCCAGAGCTGCAGAACTGAGACCTGCAGATCCCTTTGGGTCCGTGGGGACCTGCAGCGACCCCCCAGAAGGATCCAGGGGAGATGAGGTGCCACAGCTGGAGGGGTCATGTCTGTGTGGTGTCAGGTCAGACAGCGCTGACCTCCCTCCCGAGCCCTGGGCAGCAGCTTTGGGAGGCAACACGTTGCCAGTTGCAGTGGAAGTCAGAAGGACCACCCAGTTCTGATGAGGGCAGTTTAGAAAGGAAGGAGAAGATTGTGAAAAGAGGGGCAAAGGGGCACAAAGGGAAGAAAAAACCACCCCACTGCTGAACAAAACTGAAGATCAAGACTGCTGTTAAACACACTGCCTGCGAGGGAGGTCTCACCGTGCCTTTTCTAATCTAGAGCCAGCCAGGATTGTATTAACAGCTTCAACGCAATGGAACAAATTAATCCCTGATGTAATTGAAATCGGTGAGGTCTCACAATAGGTGAGTTTGACCCAGTGGGATAGAAATAGAACAAGTATTGGAATGAAGGAGTGAAACGAAGTCACACTGTTCAGCCATTGGTATTTCATTCCTAGAAACAAAGGCCAGACAAATGCAGAGAATACATGGCTCTGCTGGGCATGGTTGAAAGCTGCTCAATAATATCAAGCTTTGAAGGGATATTTCTGTGTGGAGAGGAAGTATATAGCAGAGATACAACAAGCATTAAAAAGGAAAGAAAGACAAAGAAATAAAGGAAGAAAGAAAAAGCCCTGCTTGCTCCTTGCCTGATGGATGGCTGTGGTAAAATAATACCAGCCCTTAACTATTAAAAAAAAAAAATTACAACTGGAGAAAATAAGAAAAATACTTAAGGTTTGAATTGTATTTCTGGAGACTCAAAACTGTCAAGAGCTCATGGCAAGCATTTCATCCTGCTGATCTCCCTCAGCTGAGATGCACGGGGTTGGTTTGCTTTGGCACAGGTAGCAGGAACTGGTGCCACTGGGAAAGAGTTGCCTTTGGGTGCTGGGAGGTCGTTCTGCCTTGGCCCCTTCAGTGCTGCTGCCCCTTGGCACAGTGCAGGTGCCAGAGGGTGGGCTGGCACATGGGGGCATTAACAGTGTGACCCAAGGGCTGCTGGCAGTGACCTGGTTCTGGGTCACTGAGAACAGGCAGGAGATGGGGAGGACAGGGGTGCTGGACCCCATCTGAGAGCTGATCACTCCACTTCAGCAGCACTGTGGTGCCAGGCTGTGCAGTGTGGGCACCTCTGGCTGGGGTTCTAAAAGTCATTAATCAAGGCTGAAACCCTGATCTTCCTCAGGATTAACCATTTGCCAGGTTGGAACAAGTTTTAAATGTCACAATTTCACAAATGGTGCATTTTCACAGTTCTGGCTATGGCTGACTCCATCATCAAAAGGAGAAACTTGGTTTTCTTGAAGATGGTATCATCTTTCTCTAGAAAATGGTCAAATACTGACTGATGGGCCATAAAACATTCATTTCCTCAAACTCTCAGGTTCCAGTTTTTTGGCATGCACTCCCGCCTTCCTCCTGGTTTCATACCAGGCTCAGTAACACTGTGTCTGCCACCTGAAGGTGGATGGACGTGTTCCTTTAGCAGTGTACATGGCTTGGACAGCTGCTGGGACCTCAGGAGCTGCTGGGGAGTGTGGCTGAGCCATAGCTCTATTTCTCAGAGGCTGTGTGTTTCAGAGAGGTCTGACACTGCCCGAGGAGATTTAATCTGCCTCTGAATGCAACAGGCACCTCTCTGGAGGAAAGAAGGCTTTGCTTGCTGAGCAGCTTTTGGATCCAAGTATGTGTCACCTCACTGAGCTGTATGTCCTCTTTTCCAAATCCTGGAAATGTCTTCCCTTTGGTTCTTGTTTAACATTTTTGAAATCCAAAGGAATGGGCAGGCTCGACCCCCTCATCACTCCATTTCCTTCTCCTTTCCAGCTCCATCTCTACATGCACTTCACTTAAGAGAGCATTAAATAAAGACCAAAGTTCCTTGAATTTCACATACTGCAGCAACTTGAAAGTCCTCAAGTCAAAGCAATGAGGGGCTCAATTCCAGAGCGTTGCTGTGCAGGAGTGAGGAGAGTTCTGGGTTTTTAGCTGTGATGGGCCAACATCTCCTGCATGGGCCTGTGCCAAGGAGAGCTTGGCACCCAACCTGTGTGCAGGCAGGAGTCCCTCTGTGATGAGGGGAGGTGGAGATGGTCTGTTCTTGGCTTCCTTCCTGTCCCAGCATGGTGAAATGGAAGCTGGGGAGAGAGCAGAGAAAGGGAATAGCCCGAATGCATTGCAAGGAGAAACACAAGGGGCAAAACTATTACTCAGGCTGAAGGTCTCTGTTACTACAAGAATGTTGTGGTTTGGGAATGGTACTCCCCAATTTAGTTCTCCCACCCAGACTCTCCTAACCACGCTGTGGTTTGTCCCACTTCTGTACCTCCTTCCCTCCCTGTGGGTGGCTGGAGAGGAGAATTGGAGGCACAAAAGGCAAAGATCACAGGTTGAGATAAAAATTTATTGGAAACCACTGTGAGATAAGAGAATGAACAATAACAGCAACAATATTAAAAACAAAAGTGTATGAAAGAGAAAGTGATTCACATTCAAAACACTCACCAAGCCCAACCCGATGCAACCCAAGGCTGTGCCAGCCCACCCTGACCACTGCCCCCCTCATGCTTGCTAACCTGGAAGGAACCACTTCTCGAAGAGACTCCCTTCCCATCCACCCCAGCAAGGACTGAGGTGGTATAGAGTAACCTCTGGGTCCTGGCCACATCCTCACAGCCACACCCCATCACAGTGACTGCAAAAATGTAACCCTGTCCTGTCTGGAACCAGGACAAAGAATAAACAGATGTAAACTGGAGGTAAATATGCAGGGTAGAAAATGAAGGCAGCGAATATTAGTGAAGTGTTTCTGAAACAGCCTTCTAAGGAAGGAAAGACAAACAATGATTCATGGCTCAGTTTGTGAACAATCTATAAACTGGTGCAGCTCTTGTGGAGTGAGATCTTTTGCCCTCTGGGTTTTAATAGGACATTCATGCTTGTCCAATGAAATGTTTTTTCCTCACCATAAAGAAGTATCAATAAGTGTTTCAAGTGAGGCACTTTGTAAATGCTATTGATGGAGTCTTTTGTCGACTCTCCTGTGTCCGTCATTTTGAACAACCACTTCCATGGTGCTCCGCGTTGCCTTTTCTCAGTGTGCCCTGGAGGGTGCACAGTCACCATCCATGGTGACATCTCCCACAACTCAGAGTGCAGCTTAGCTTTTTGGATACTTACTTTTCAAGGAAAAAATATTTTTCAATGGGTAGCAGGAAGAAACAAACACAAAAGCAAAGCTCTGAGTTCTGTTATTTTGCAAGGCTTGGCTACACTTGTGCAATTCTGGCACTGTTGTGCCATAGCCTCTCTTCCATTGCATGCACAGAGCTTCACTCTGAAGTGCCCTCTCCCTTTGCTCTGGTTCCTACTGGATATCTGAACACGGAGCTGCTTTGCATTAGATGAATTTCCAAATGTGCTTCTAAGCCCAAAGAAGTGACTACACCCAGGCAGTGCACATCCACTTCTGTCTGGCCCAGGACTCGGCTCTGTAACATGAAGGTAACAATATCCTGGCAACGAATTGACTTTGCAGTAGAGTGTAGGTAAAAGCAGCAAATAAGGAGTGCATTGTGTTTCACTGTATGCCTAGGATGGCTGTCATGGTGAGCTAGCAAATCCTCCTGTAATTGGCATACAGGAATTTTGCCAAAGTCATGGAAGCAAAGTGGATTGTTACTTGCCTTTGAGGACTTGAGAGAGATCTGTCTTGGATATCCTTTTGTTGACCTTATCGAGTTAACTTTCATGTGTTTAGAAGGTCATGGAGAAAATCATTAATATTGGGTTGATTTGATGGCTGAAAGGTAATAAGTATTTCCTTCTTATCAGATGGGGTTTGAGAGGACTTTGAATAGCTTGATTTGTTTATCTTTTGCAATCGGTACTGCCCTTAGCAAGAGGGATTTTGTATTCCTGGTTCAGCTGGGGGACTGACATATGGTTTGCTCTCTATTTGGGCTTGGAGGCTCCATAGCATAAATAGCAAAAACGTCAGGAAATTCTGAAGTCCAGCTCCCAGCTAACTTGGCCATGCTGTGGGCCTTGGACATCTCATGCTGTAATGCTCTATGACATGAACAATAACAGATTAACATCCCCTGTTACTGGAAAGCTCAAAATAGCAAATCTAAGTGTGTGGAGTTTGGTTGGGTGGAAAGCCAAATCCCGTGAACGTGGCTTGGCACAGTGAGGGTTTCATTGACCTTGGCGGGGCTGGGGTTGCTCTCTGTGCACAACGAGGCATCCGTGAGTGCAGGCACCAGCCTGGGTAGGACTGACACTGCAGTGCTGCTGTCACAGCCTTTGCTGTTCTGGAGCTTTTCTTGGATTGCTGCATGGTGAAACCTTGGGCTACATCAGCAAAATGGTCTGTCCCTCATCCTCTGTCTGGGATTTAACAAATAGGGGAGTCATTCTTTAAGCTGAAGGATTGTTGTAAAGACATTTAAAATGAAATCCACTCATGATTCATGAGAATTACTTGACAAAAAATCACTTGAAAATCTCCCATTGTGGACTTACTGAAGACATGTCATTTAGGTTCCTGTGGCTGTTTGGAAAGGAGATAGGAGTAAATGTTCCTATCTTGAATGATTGGACAAGTACAACAGAGGCGGGAGACCTGCTCCTTTTCAGGAGTGAGACATTTCTGGTGTACCAGTGGCTTGAGGTGATGGTTTTTAAAAGGAAAGCTGTTTATTCCCTTGCATAAGCTCTGTACTGCCAACTGTGTTTTTAGGATGTCTTTGTATCTGTATATTATCACTGAAAGGTGTAGTGACAACTAATAAATGGATAAGGAACTGATAGAAAAGATAAAGAGAGAAAGAGTGAAAATGAAACCAAATTTGACACTGATTTAAAACGACTGAAATTTTGCAGATTATAAACTGTTCCCAAAGAATGAGATGGAGTTATATGAAACCACTGTCCTGAGATGCTGAAGTTATTGTGCATAGACAGCAGCCCATACCAGTTGGATAGGTGCAGACCAGACCATAGTACAAACCCAAACTGCACCAAAAGGCTGGAGGGGTCCTGTCTCCTGTCCCTGGAGAGCGTCCCATGGGACACGGTGCTGGTTGGGAGGCAGAAAGTGAAAGCAGCTTCAGGGACCTGATGTGTGGAGCTCTGGATGCAGAGTCTGTGGGTTTTGCTGCCCACAGCATGGACATGTGGGTGATTGTATTGAAAGGCAAAAGGAGATGCTGGTCAGTTTGTGTGTGTTGCCTTTATATGCAGCAATAGCATATAATTAGGAAAAAAAGGAAAAAAATCCTCTTGCTTTGGTGAACAGGAGTGAAAGTCTTTAAGGGATGTAAAGACATTTCTACATTCATTTTTATGACTGTTATGGAAATGTATTTGGAGGCGGATGTACTTGGTTTTAGGTGGCCTTCTTCACTGAGTGTTGGCAATCAGTTGCCAAAGAAGACATATGTTGCTAATTTTTTTGAGATTTATGGAAGAGAGTCCCTCTTATGGTATATATAAATGGACTTTCTTATCTCAGAGAAGTTCACTGCTTGAGGGACTGTGCTCTTTAGGGCAGGGATCCTGTGAGAGGGGATTTCAGCAATGATCCAATAGGATTTATCTTGTGGAATCACTGCTGCATGAAATTTTATTTTTGGATATTGATGTTCTCTCTGCGGGCCAGATGCAGCCCAGGCTGGCATGGCTAATTTCCCTTGGCCACACTCCAGCAGAGCTGTTCCCACAGAGTAGTTAGGCTGAGCTTATCTTTAAGCAGGCGGCTAAATCCGGGTGGTTTCATTGGACCGTGGCTGCTTGGCCAGGGCTGCAAGGGGAACCTGTCGCCTGTTCCTCCTCCAGGATTTCTTTCCCTGGGCCAGGGCTGGAACTGTTGCTGGAGAAGTGATGGAGTGACACACACTTGGGCTGACTGTGTTTCAGGGGTCAGTGTCACCTGTCATTCCTGTGTCAGGCCACTGCTGGGCTTGGATGAGGTGTTGGGCCTTGGCTGGGGGGCAGGAGACATCCCCCCCTGTGCTGCCACATGCCCTTCTAGCAAAGAGAGGGGGCACTTAATTAGCTGCTCTTGGGCAGGACAATGGTGACAAATACGTGTAGGTGTGTTTGTGAGGAGCTGAGCACAGTGCAGGACACTCCTGAGTCCACCCAGGCACTGCAGCTGCGGGCTGGGGCCTCTGCAATGGGAGTGCTCCAGAAACAATTAGAAGAGAATTAAAACATGTTTTGGAAAACAGATTGCCTTTTCTGTTGGGAGTTTCCAAGAAAGCAAAGCAACTTGCCCTTCCCCCTACTTCAGATCCCACCTGTTTTGTTTTTTTTCCTAGAAAAATGTGAAATTCATTAACATGTGGTGAAAGCAATGTAACGACGTCATCTTGATTTAAAATCTGTTTTAAATCTTAAAATGATGGTGCCAAAATTCTAACTGCAAATAGCCTTGCTTTGTGGGCACAAGGCAGACTGTCAGCAAGACTGGAACATCTCTGGGTTTGGTAATTTAGCATCCTTTGCAACAATGGCATTTGGGGGAAAAAAAAAAAGCAAGAAGACCTGTAGGAAAGAAAAAAAAGAAATTAATATTGTTTCTGTCAAAAGCCAAATCCTGCTTGCTGTGGTCAGGTGCAGCCATGGTGCCTGGGGAGAACGGAGTGAGCAGAACCCAGCTCTGTGCTGACCAGAACTCTGTCAGTAACCCACTGTGGCATCCTGCCATGCCCTCTGGGCAGGTGCCACAGCTGCTTCTCCTCTCCCATCCTTAGCATTGGGTCATGGCTTCTGGCTGTGCTGTTTTCTGAGAGGGGGAAATACTGTAACCCTTGTCTGTCACCTCTGTCACCACCATGAATGTCTGTTTAGACCCAGCATCACCCTGAGCCTCCCCAAGCCTTCAATTCACCCATGGCTTCTGATAGCAAAATAAGAGAGTTAAATCACTTTCTCTCTGAAAATTCAAATAGCAGAATCTCAGCATTTAGTTATGGCACCAAAGGCAATCCCACAACATCACTGTGAACCACATTGCTGCTGCCACTGTGCTGAACATGGTATTTTGGTTCAGGTTGCTTAGTGAAGGTCTGGAGTTAAGCAGTACTGCCAGGCTGAAGTTTTCCTCCTGCTGCAGGGCTGGGCAATTGGAAATGCTAAAAAGCTCTTTTGAGGTTTTGACTTTCAGGGAGTGTATGGCTTCGAAGTATTTGCTGGTATGAGAGGACATATGCAGAAGGCTGAAGTGGGGCTGTTTTGTTAGTCATGGCCACTTGTGGCTCTTAAGTGTTTTAGTCTGGAATGGGTCTGAACAAGGATTTATTGACCTTTTTCATTTGCATTGGCAGATCCCTCCCCACACTGATACATCAGAACACTTGCAGGCCAGGACAAGAGTTCTGTGTTTCAAAATGATTTATTGTCCTGTGAAGGGAGTCTGCTACCAAAATGTTGTCCATCTGTGAGTTTGGAGTGGGCAGCATGGATGATGTGGTGCAGATACTACACAGATCATAGATGGACAGATCATGGAGCAATTTTTGGGCTTTCGTATTGTTTGGGCGTGAGGTGCTTTAGGGTTCATGCTGCCTGGTCTCTCTTTTGAGAGGGCATCTTGGGAATGTCTGTGTTATGTCCTCTGACCTTGGACAAGTGAGGACGACTCTCTGGAAGCAAAAGCAGAAATCCTGTTTCTGTGTTTCTCGGGAATAGTTGAGAAAAGAAATTAAACAAAAACTTTCTGGTAATAGTCTAAGGCTGTAGTGAACTAAGGTTCATTTACTCCATTGGCCAGAACAAACAGATGAGGTGGCTGAGGCAATCAGACCCCTGATGATCATGGCTGTGGGGTGGAACATGCTGGTTTGACTCTCACTGCTCCTCATGATCCTTCCCCAAGCCGTGGCCCTGTTGAGGTGGACAGAAATGCATCCACTAGTGAGCTGGCTTCACTGAAGGGCAGAACTGGTGAAACAGTTAAGCTGAAGAGTGCCCATGTAAAAGTGACACTTCTATTGTCATAGATTTTATGTCTATGAAGCTCGAGCACAGTCTGCTAAGGGCAGCACAAATAGTTTTTTCCCTTGACTTCTCCCTGCAGTTAATCCAGGGAATCAGTGCAGCTGCTGAAGGTGATGCACCGAACCTCTGAGATGGGGTTGTCCATCCTCATTCTCCCTGTGTAACCTGGTAGAGGCTTTGAATATGCAATGGAGAGCCTAAATTATGGCCAGCATGGCTGACCAGGATTAAATCAAAGCACGGCCAGGTAGAAGTTTTTATTCAAAAAAAACCCAGTTTGATTGTAAAACCCCAGGTTTGGTTTACTGAGCCAGCTCTGGGTAGAGTTACACTCCGAGTGCCTGATACCGCGACCGCAGCTGTCAAGTGAAGGGCAGCCAAGTCTGAGTCCTCCGGCGCCACGTGCACCTTGGCAGGTTGGTGTGCAGTCCTTCTGTCCAAGAGGCTTGTTGTGTTCATGGTTTGTTCTGTTCTCTCTCCCCACTCCCCATCCCTCTCAGATGTTTGCTGCCGAGGAGAATGTGGATTTTCGGATACATGTGGAGAACCAGACGCGAGCGAGGGACGATGTAAGCAGGAAGCAGCTTCGGCTCTATCAGCTCTACAGCAGGACAAGCGGGAAGCACATCCAAGTGCTGGGCAGGAGGATCAGTGCCAAAGGAGAAGATGGAGATAAATATGGTAAGAGTATTTACTGGGATCCCCCAGGCTGCAGGTCAAAGGCTTTAATCTGGGAAGTTGTGCTAAATCCCTTGGGAGAAAAATAATAAGAGCAATAAAAAAGGGGATAAAAGGGAAAAAAACCCTTTCCAGGTTAAGAGCATCAGATCTGTTATGTTGGAGCTGCCTCCCAGCTGCAGGCAGCTCCCACAGTGCTGCTGTGCCCCAAATGATTAGTGTATGATGGTGCTTGAAGAGAAAAATCTTTTTCTGCCCAAGAGATGAGCTCATGGTACTCTCCAATTCATAAATGATACCCAAGTTGGAGGTTGAGGAAATCCTTTCCCCATGAACTCTGGGTTCAAGTTTGGATTAATCCAGTGCTTCAATAAAGCACTCTCATTTTTTCAAGAATGGGATATTTGGTTCATTTGAAATGAAGCAGAGTTTGGGAGCTTTGAGAGTCTCCCAGAACTCAAGTTGAATCTCTGGGCATGTGGATCTTACAGGAAAATGAATACTTGACCTGTGCTGGCAGTGCCTTCAGCTATTCTCATTGTGATTTGCACACAAGCAACATGCTGGAAATGCTTCTGGAGGACAAGTTACAAAAAACTCTGCCATTCTGATGCATTTTAAGGCGGTTGAGGCCAAGATGCTTTTGCTCGAGGTGGTTGTTGTGAGGATTTTAGGGCTGTTCAGAACAGTAGTCCTGTTCCTCTTTGGCACACGCAGGCCGGCATGTTCACGAGTTGCTGCAGAAGTGTGTGTGCACTGGCAGGCAGGACCACTCGTGTGAGATGGCCTTCGTGTGCAGCAACGGTGAGGTGGAGGTGAGCTGCAATGATGGCAGCCCAAAGCCTGGCAACACTTGTTCCCTCAGGAAGCTTCAGGCCTGATGGGGCACAAGCTGTGCTGAGCACAGAGGGCAGCTCCTGCTCCTGCTTCTGCCACTGGTGATGCGGGTGGAGGAGCAGCGTGAGCTGTGCCACGGACGTGACAGCCAGAGTAGAGCACGTGGCTGGTACAAGTGAACCCCCATGGCACTTGTGTGGAGTCACCCCGTCTCTCAGAGAAAGCGCTGCCGGAGGTCTCATCAACCTTGTTCTTTGTCATTCTCAAATTTCCAGATAAAACAGGAGTGGAAAGTGCCACTTGGCTGCTAATTATTGTGTCATTTTACTGCATTCATCCTCATCAGGTTTGATATGTAAACGAGTCTCTGGGTGCTGGCGCTGCCGCCCGGGGAAGGCTTCTGCCCGCAGTGGCTGTCAGGTGCCGTGATGGAGTTTTCCCCTCCGTGAAAGAAGGCGGCATTTACAGTGGGTGCAGCAGGGAAGTGTGCCCGGGAGCAGCTGACAAGTGCTAATTTATGTGTCAAAGCCCATCTTGTCCCCTTCATACATATGCATCGTGTCTGAACAACAAATCCGCGCCAGAGCGCGCTGTGACCGACGGCGGTGCTGCACCATGGCACAGCCCGAGATTTCCCGTCTGGGAAGCTCCTGCTGCCTGCATCCCTGCTCGCCACCAAATTCCCCTCTCCCGGTTGCTGGCGTCCTTCGAACAGCCCGGAATGCTCCGGCCATGGGGGCTGTTTGCCAACACTGCCCCGCTCCCTCCCCGCGCCTCCTCATCAAACTCCCTGAGGTGTCAGGCTGAGAAGCCTTCCCGTCCCTCACCCTGCTGAAAGGTTATGGAAATCTGCTCATCGTCCTGCTTGGCATGGGAACACTCGGAGCATGATAATCGGGAAGACAGTGAGGTGGGACACGGCGGTCCAGGATGTGACCACGCAGAGCTCCTGTCTGGGATAATGGAGGGGGAGAGATGTCGGAGTTACTGGAGTGAGAACCATCTGTGTTACAGCCAAACCTGGACACAAAGGCAATGACACAGGATTCATTATGTGCCAGGAACCCCTCCCCCCGAGGCATTATTATGAAGTAACCTTTGATCAAGACCAGAGAGAGGCTTAAACAGGGTCTGGGGATCTCAACAGTTGCAAACTTTTGATCCACATCTCCCTCTTGCCGGTTGGGTCTGCCTCTGGAGGAGGACACCCTCCTCCCACGCAGCAGATGGCTGTGTGTCTTCATGCCCTCTCCCTCTCCTTCCCTCTCTGGCCGCCTCCTCGGTGTGACAGAGCCAGACGTCGCTCCGAGGGCACCTGCTCACCTCTGGGCTGTGTCACCCTTGCAGACAGTGCAGGTCCCCCGTCCCTCCTGACCGGGAGGGGACAGTGCGGGTGGTGTGGGTTGCTGGTCTAAGGATTGCAGCTTGGGGAAGGCTTTGGGAAGACAAGCAAGAGCCAATGTCTGAGAAAAGGCAAGAGACGTGGGAAAAGATGCCTGTGAGCTGGCTCCAGCCCCGAATTCTCTCAACAACTCAGCCCCATTAAGAGAAGATAACAGGCTCAGGGTTCATGTGGGCAGCTCTGTCAGGACGAAGGTCCATAGTGCTCATCACCAGCCATTAGCACTAGCCCAGTGTTCAGGACAGGGCAGCTAATGACATTTTAGCACCCCTTTCCTCTCTCTTCCCATACATTCACAACTGGTTAAAGAACGGTGTCCAAGTGAAGAGATGCTTTTTTTTCCCTTTTTTTTTTTTTTCGTAAATATCCAGCTTCCAAATGGCTGGCATGGGAAGGTTGTGCTGCCTTTGAAGGGAAGTTGCTTTTATTGCAAGGTTTTATTGACTTCTGTAAAACTTCTCACCTCTTGGTTGCAGAGAATGCCCAGAAAAGAGGGGAGGTGGCAGATCTCAGACAGAGAATTGCTCCTTTCCAAGCAGCCACCACCAGCACAGCAGAATGAGCAGCCAGCCCTGGCTCAGGGAAGAAAGATGCTGCAGAGCTAGAGGAATCCAGCCAGAGGAATCCTCCTTGAATGTTTTATCCAGGTGTGCAAATGCCATGTGCAAGGAAATACACATGCTCTGCAATGTGTAGTTTTGCTGGCATAATAACTCTGGTGTGTAATTTTTGGCCTATGCGTTCTTTGGGGCCAAGATCTGGCCCCATGTGTCAGATTATTAAATGGCAAATTAAGTTAGTTAATAGAATTAATTGAGTCAATGTAATCCTTTTAATCAGATGGATTCGATCCCTTCTCAGATGAATTAGAATCCATTAACAGATAAGTCAATTATTGGACTAAATTAAATCTAATAATAATGCCTGCTGCTCACAGCAACACTAATTAATCTAAATACATTTACCTATCTCCCAAGGTTGGTTTTTTCTTAAAGGCCTAATTGATGTTCCTAAAGTGCTCTGAGATCTTTAGATAACAGACGATCTATGCGAGCAAAATATTATCTCTTAACAGACTATCAACTAATTAAAAGACTGATCTATTTACAGATTGCTTTTTTACTTTAATCTCTTCAACCTATTCAGAAGGAGTTTGCACTAGCACAGAAAAGCAATATTCCTGTTATAAGCTTATTATTACTTTACAGGTTTCTAAGTGGTCCTTTCATTCAGAAAATGAAAGGGGGAGGGAGAAAAAACAACCATTAAAGTGCTGACAAAAAAAAAAAGAAAAGGACCTGGAACCTTTATATTCTACCTCTGATAAATGGTACAGATAGGGAAGAGAGGGATCAGTGACCTGAAACCTTAGATCCTTTCATTTATTTTCATTTCACAAAAGGCAGAAGACATTCTATCCTGTTTGTTCACGATCTGTGTATCCGGAGCAGTTGGGGAGACTCTCTTGGTTGGCTGAAGGTGTTTTTTGCCTCATTTGTATTTCACAGCCATGGGATTTTTGGTTTAATTTGTTCCTGACTGCTGCTGTCCTGCGGGGCAATGAGCAGTGATAGCCATCAGTGGAGAGGCGAGGAGGTGTGAGAGCCTTTTGCCGCCCTCTCAGTGGAGGTAACTTTAATTTACTTGGATGTCCTGAAGGCTGGGATGTGCTGTGTGTAGGTCCATTACTAGTCATCGTGTTCCAAGTGGCATTTTGTCCATGGACCTATTCCATCACAGTTTAAAAAAACACTCTTGGTCCCCCCGAAGGTTATAAACCTCTATTTTATAAACCTCATTTATAAGCCTTCTAGTCTAGAGCGTGGAGGCTTTGTTTGAGGGGCAGTGCACAGGCAGGACATTTCTCCTCAGCATCCCAGCACTGGACCCCGAGCCAGTGACATCTTCTCAAAGACTCCCCCTGGGTTCAGTGGGTTTTAAGTCAGGACTCAAAAGATGCTCCTGAGACTGGAGGTTTAGGGGGGTTAACAGAGCCTGGGTTTGCCAGCAGTCAGCACATCTGGGGTCAGGCGGACCAAGGAGGGAAGGGAACTCAAGAGGTGGTGTTGCATGGTGCCAGGTGTCACCTCCACGTGTCATGGGCGTTCTGGGGACAGAACACCACAGCCCAGACAGATGTGCTTTTTTGAGTGGTACAGAGAAAGCAAGTAGCTGGGGGAAATGGGTGCCTCCTTCCTGAGGCCACTCCAGCCTGGGTGATGTGCTCTGCAGCTTGCAGCCCCCACCTTCTGTTCAAGCTGGAGCTTCCCTGCGATGCCAGTGGACCTGCCCATGGAGAGCACATTACAGCTGTCTAGACATCAGCCACACTCCATCCCGCCAGAGATTTCATTTGTGGTCGAAGTGGGCTCTGTTCCATGAGGAGGTGTAATATGTGTGGAAAATATTATTATAGCAAAATAGCCTCCTTTAATTGACTTTACATTTTGCAGGATTCCTTCCTAGGTTTGGGTAATCCTGTGCTCTCCGGAATTAATGGCTGACATAGCACTTCTTCGGGCTTGGCAGCCTGACAGCTAATTTAGAACTCCCTAAACTCATTTCACTAATGACTCCCATTTGTTTTATCTCAAAGCCTGGAAACAAATGCAAAATACCAGTGCCATTGTCCCATCTTTAGCAAGTCATTCTTTCCCCTCAGTATTTCTGGCACCTTAACAGCCTTGGGAAACCTGATTAACCCTATCCCTTCCTGGAATAGTTTAAATCTATTTTGATCCCTCTCCTGGGAATATTAGGAAGAAAATTGTGGCTGGAAGGCACAGAAATTACCTGAAATTTACCAGAAAGATGGGAGATGTAGCCCAAGTAGTATTCGGGGTTTGTGAAATACAGCTGTATTTCCACGTTTTTTCCACATGTATTTCGAGGCTGCTTTTCTTCCCAGGAACAGGTGTGTGCAAGGGGATATCTGCCGGAGCAGCTCAGCCCCAAATCCCGCATGAGCTGGGATTCACTTTGTAATTTATTCTGCTGTACCATCAGGATGGCTGGTTCCCATTTAACGGATGTATCGCTGCCTCCAGTCTCTTCCCATTACAGTTTTGACATGACGACAAGACAAATAAATTTTTTAAAAGACCTTTTATCTTCTGAACCATTTATTTTCACTTACTTAGCCCGGGGGCAGAGCTGACCTCAGTGTAAGGGATGATCACTCACCATGGCAGCTGTACAGTCATATGTGTCCTGGGGACTGGCCTGAGCCAGAGGAGCCTTTGCCGTCCAGGTGCTGTGTTGTGGCTCTGGGCTTTTCCCTTCTTGTCCAACAATCCCTGATAACTTTATTATTTTTTCTTTCCTTGAAATGTCTCCCCTTTTCATCTTCAGTGGGGCAGTGGCAAAGTCATCCCTTGAAAGCAGGTGGGGAGGATGAGCTGAAGCTCAAGCTGGCTCATGGCTTTGTTGACCCGTGTGTGGGGCTGATGATCGGGCAGGAGCTGGGGCTGAGGATTGAGTTTGGGCTGTGGATGGGGCAGGGGCTGGGGCTGGGGCTCTCAGCTTGCTCCAGGCAGTGAGGGGCCTTGGCTGCCCTCACCTTCCTGGTGGCTCTGAAAGGTTCCATTTGAAGTACCCTGGGAGCACCTTATACAAACCATCTGTACACTGAAGACATTTTTAGTTTTTATTCTGCCATATTCTCTGTCAGGGTAGGGAAAAACCTTGCTTAGGTGGGATAAGAAGTTTGGGAAGAAAAATCCAAGACTTTTGATTCATGACAAACCTATTTTGAACAATGAATTTGTTGCCAATTTCCTTTACTTTTGATGTTGGAAGCTGCTGTCCCAAGCCCCTGCTGCAGCCAGCTTCACACCTGAAGTCCATCTCTCTCTGCAGCAGTCCTTGTTTTCTACCTGCAGTAACAGCAGAACCTGTTGTTTATTTTTCCTCTGACATTCCAGTGATTTGGGATTTTCCTACTTCTGGATCTTGGGGTAGCTTAAAGAGCCTTGACTTTCATGGAAATAAAAAAAAAATCCCCTTTTAGCTCTGTGTTCAAACTTCAAGTCTCCATAACAACTGATCAGGGTTTGGAAAGCATAGGCCTGTCTATCAGCAAATATTAGGGACCCAGAAATAATGAGGAGAAGTAGTTTAGAGGTCTGCTGATAATTTGTCATTTTAATTTCTGGAGTGGAAAGTGAGCTACCAAGTGAAAAATCTTTATTTTCATGCAAGTTGTAAAAGGGTTTTTGTTAACAGTTTGTGTGTGTATATAATTCTGTGCTGTGATTTAAGTGTTCCCATTAGAAATGCAGAATAGGAAATAGGATCCCATCTGTGAGCAATTTAAGAGGAAGTGAGACAATGGAGTCGATTGCTGCCTCAGTTTAGATAATCAATACAAATATTATTAGTATAGTGATTTATCTTCTTAGATGCTTTATGAAAATGTGAATGCCAGACCCTGAAGACAGGTCAATATGCTGTTATCTGTTCCTGCCTTGCTGAGTTTACCGTGTTTCCCTGAGAAGCTCAAGCAGCTGCTTTGCTCTGTGTTCTTCCCTGGCTGTGATGAAATAACACAGAAACAAACTCAGGACTTCCCTGTCTCCTCTGTGACTCTGGAAACAATGTGTGTATTAGTATAATGATTACTTTTATTTGAAATCTCTACTGGGGACTTCTGGGAAGTGATCTTTAAGTCCTTTAAGGATCTTTAATGTCCTTTCCAACCCAGCCTATTCTGTGATTCTGTGATGAAGTTCTCGAAGAAGTTTGCATTATTTTAAATATATTTCTAGGCCATGAGTGATTCTGTGCACAAATGCTGAGAGTGCTCCTTCGGGTTTATTGCAGTTGTTCTATGTTGGTGTCTGTTATCAAGCCTTGTTTTGTGCTATCTGAGGTTTTACCTTATCTAGGCATTCGGCCAGTCATTAATTCAAGTCAGTTCTTGGGGTGCAGTTAAAGTACCCTATGAACAGGCTAGTCTGCAATTCCAAAAGGGTTTTTAATTGCTTTTACTTTCGAGAGGAAGGAAGGAAACCATTGTCAACGAATTGTCTTGTACATTTTCCCTTTAATTTTTATAACTGTGCATGATGTCAAGTGGCCAATGAGATTTTTTCCTTCATAAGAAACATTTGGAGGAAGAACCCTATTAAGAACATGCCTAATTAAAGACAGGATGGGAAATGCAAAGCTTGGTGTGTGAAGAGCACACTTCTGCTTGAAGATACAATGGAACCTCTTTAGGCTGTCTTTTGAGATTCCCAAAGTCAGTAGCTTGGTTTCTGGAGACCTAGTGGTGCTGGTGGCATTGCTTACATTGCTCACCCGAAGCATCTCCCACTCCACTTTGCTGAGTTGGGTGGTGGGACACTGAGCCTGAACCCTCCAGACAGTGGAGACAGAAGGACCTTTGCTCCTCATGTATAGCAAAGTGGCATGAATTTCATCCTCTCGGTGTCCTCATGTGTCCCTCCCTCATCCCAGAACAAGGGCTGCACCGTTTCCTCACCTCATGATGTACCAGCAGGATAAAAGCTTTGCAAATGGAAAGATGCTAAAGAGATGGTGGTAATAGAGACCACATTGGTTAGAAGTAATTATTTGGTGTTTTTAGATGTCGTGAGACTATTCCTGTTTTCAGGTTGTTAGAAGAAAGGTGTTAGATTTATAGAAAAATAAGGCACTTCAGTCTCTCAGATTTCACCTCAGCTCTTTTAAAAACCAGATAGTCAGGAATTTCCGCAGCTGTGAGGTGGAGCACAGCAAACATTAACAACGCCAGTAGCACTGCGTGGCCGTCTGCAAGAGCAGGGAAGTGCCCAGTCCCCTACAAAACTGCACCGAGCCTCAGACTCGGCGGGAAGGTGAAAAATAATGAAGCTGTGAAGAGAAGAAATTGCTGATGCATGACGCTTGGAAATCTGAAAGAGTGCAGAAAGGGAGCTGAAAATACCCCCCAAAAATGACCATCTGTGGCTTGAACGAAATAGTGTCCGATCAGCATTCAGAAACCGCTGAATTCAGGCCGTTCCAATACTGGCATTTTCCAGAGCGCCTGCCAGTCGGGTGCAGGGGAGAACACGTGTGGAGCCTCTGTGGTCTCGGCGCTCGCAAGAAGGGGAAAGCGAGCTGGAAGTACAGGGAGTGAGAAGGCCCAGTAAAAACCCTATTCTTACAGTGAGGAAGAGCTGGGGGTACTGGGGTTGGAGGGAGATGGTTGTGTGGCTGTGCTCCATGAGCAACCCTGTTAATGAGCTGTGCCAGCAATAAATAGCTCATACTTTGGTCCCTGATGAATTTTCAGTATTTTCTGAATGCCCACAGCAGGCAATTCATGCTTTTATGGTGACGTAGCAGTGAGACCTTCTCAGTGTCTCCTGAGCTTTGTGTCCTTGACTTGTGTTGCAGTTGCTTTGGGGATGTGCCCGTCCTTTGCTGATGCTGCCTGGAGCGGTTGAGCTTGACGAATGCATGGGTAATACTCAGGCCTTTTCTGCCCTTTTCTCTGCCAGCTGAAATGTGTGCCTCAGAGGCCTTCTCTTCCTCTGCATTTGCAGCTGCCAAAAAGGGTGCCTTTCTTCTCGAAGCAATAAGAAAAATATCCTGCCATCTGCCATGACCCTCACGCCTTCTAGCTGTGACAAGTTTTGGGTCTTCTCCAACAACTGGATGGCAGCTGTGCTGGCTGGAAGGATCTGGCCCTGGGTCATGCTGTGGAGAGGAATCCTTGTTCTCTGATGCTTCTCGGCTGCTTCTGACACTCTTCCAAAAGCTGGGCTGGTGGGACAGAGAAGATGTGGATGTTATGCCTGAGTGGCACGCTGGTGACGCACGTCTTTGGTGTATGAGCATATGGCAGGAGACATATGCTTGGGATCCTGGCTTTGAGTTGGAGCGGCTGGTATGGTTTGGTTTATACCTGATGTTGTCAAGTGCTTTTGGAAGAACAAGCAGGAGAGGAAATGGGTGGCTGAATGTGAGAGGGGAGCTGTAGCATCAGGGGACATTGTCCACAGCCTCTGGAGGCAGTGAAGACCTCAGTGAATAGAAGCAACAGGGAAGGAATAGGAAGAGGATGGCATATAAACCCCAGCTAAATCTAAAAAATAATGTCCAAATGTCCTCAACACTTGGCCATGGACAGTCACGAGGTCCATAGTGTGGCCTGCCATGATTGGGGTATGGGTGTGAGGGGTGTCACTGCAGAACCCCCGTTACTGCTCTGGCAGGTTTTTGCAGGGGTGAGTGCTGAAGCAGACTGGGGGGTGCTTGGGGCTCCTGTTTTCAAATCACACACTGTGTTGAGTTAGAGGGCAAACACTGCAGCTACCAGGACAAGCTGGTCTTGTCCTGTTGGGATCAGTGATGTTGTCCCAGGTTTCAGCGGTGAAGGAACTTGCCTAAAGGTAACTTCAGTGTAAATCCCAGGTTTCTGCTGGTTGTATGGGGGGATCACAGGGCTGGAGCTCTGTTACAGCCAAGGCCTGATTATCCTCTTTCCTACACTCCCGAAACTCCACCGACTTCAGCAGAGCCATTCCTGGAGCTCCTGTGTGAGACTGAAAGGAGATTAAGTGCCCAGCAGTGCCTCCCATTCCTCCTGTGTCTTGCACCTTTGTTCAGACCTTGCATTTCAAACCATTTCAGCCGGTGGGAGGCAAATCAAAGCTGTTAGGTTTGAGCCAGTGACAATGGCCTGGTGCTGTGTGGTGTGCCCAGCCCCTTGCCTTTGTGCAACGTTTGTGATTCTTGCCTTTATTTCATTTGCTTCTGCATCTGCATTTGTAACCTTTTTTTTCAAGTGAAGTTTCTGACTGGTGACTCATTAGGAGTAAATAGGCAAAAGGATATTGACTTTACACCTACTAATTTGGGGGTGCTAACAAGCACATGTAAGAGCTCTGTAGTCACCGGGTAAATTGTCCCACCTAGGGGGACTGGAGGAGGGGAGATAAAAAGCATTGCAAAGAAATAGCACTTTTGTTTCTAGCTACCAGCTTTGGCTGTTCCTGCAGCCATATGGAGTTGGGGTGAGTGTTTGATGGTTACCAGTGCTGTAACCTGTTCTGAGCTTCACCAGGATTTTCCAGCACTGGAACTATTAGACCTATGTGGGCACAAGAAGTAGCTAGGATTCTAATTATAGGATGCTAAATATGTTTGCTCTGCAATGAGGTGCCCTTTACGCTGGCTGGTGGAACAAACCCTGCTCCCTGTGGTACAGGTATGAGTCAGGATGTGTGGGGCTGCATTTCTGCTGTTCTTGGAGGGAGGGTTAAAGACATGGAGTGCCTTGAACAGAGCTTGTGTAGGTACTGACAGCAGCAAACACCAGTGGTGTGGGATCCCCGTTGGGCAAACAGGACTCGCTGTGGCTGCAGGGGCTCACAGTCATGGCCATGGGCAGCTCACTGTGCTGAAGTCTGTGCTCAGTGCTGCTGGTGTCTGCAGATGTGTCTGTCCCCCTTCAGCCACGTCTGTGACACAGTAACCACAACCCTTAGGTGGGCTTAAATCAAGATGCTGGCTGTCCTAAACAGAGTCACCTGGGGCACAGCTTAGGAGTGATGGTCTGGAGCCTTGATGGTCCTGCTCAGACAGAGGGTTGAGGCGGGTGACCTCTGGAGAGCCTTCTCAGCCTGAATTATTTTGTGATTTGCTGAGTGTCTTTCAAGACTGATTGTCAAAACAGAACTGACAGGTAAAAGCCATCAGTGATCCGTTGCTCTGAAGGCATTGGTTCTCCTTTGGATGCATTCAGTGGGACCCTTAGGTAGTGACTTTTATGGTTTGTCCCCCTTTGTAATTTTTTAATTGAGATTTTGAAGAATTTGTATTATTTAAAAAATTGGATGTGGGCAAAGTTTTCCATTGACCCCCTTTAGTCTTTCTGCTTCCATCCATGGTAAGGATAATACCACCTGCACAAGAGTATATAATCTGTAGTTTGTGTTAAAAGGTGTGTGCTGAGGGATGGAGAGGCACACTAATAACCAGCTGTCATCTTTACTCCTTTCTGGACAAGAAACCTGTTTGCTGTGTACTTTGGATGGAAGGAAGCAGCCACCAGTCTGGCTGTATGTGATGTCAGGCTCTCACCAGCTCTCACTCTGGGGCTGTGACTTCAGCCTCACTCCTCCTCCTCAGTGCCTGACCTGGCTGCAGCCAATATCTGTCTCTCAGCAGGAGGAATCTGAGGAAATGCAGCAAACTTCAGCTCCTGGGGCTAAATTGTTGTGCTCTCTAACAGCAAACTGTGTTGAACTAATTGGCAACCAGCTTTAAACGTACCCCAATCAAGCAAATGCATTGATTTATTTTTTCCTCTCTTCCCGAGTGCTAAGCGGCTTCCAGCTTGGTTTCCTCCCCAAGAAGTGGATAACTCATCTATTGTGTAGTAAAACTGATGGGCAGTGTTGACCTCTATACAATCCTTTCAATATGCTGAGGGAGGAAGGAGTTTCTTATGCTTCTATGAATGTTTGACCACTTAAAAAAAGCAAAACAAAAAAAAAGCCCAACCCAAACCACACACAACAACAAAAGATGATCCATTTTCTCTGGATGTCTTTGAAAGAAGCTTAGTTTAGAGACAGACTGGAGAGAAAGGCTATTGATTTTGTTTGACCTCCAAAGAGACTGCGGTCAGTATATTTTCCCTGTTGGAAGTGGTTCAGGGCTCTGAATTTCCATGTCAGCGTTTGTATTCTGAAGTGCACTGGAGCTTTTGCTGCTTCTTCAATAAATAGCAAGCTGTAGGGAAAGGTAATGCTGGTGTAGATTTATTTCCCTCTGGATCTGCCCTTCCTTTCTTTTTCTTTCCTATGTACCTTGGTCGTGTTGCTGATGAAGCATTTACAGTCCTTTTCACTGAATGCTGAGCAGGTTCGTGGCTTAGGCTGAGACTACAAGCAATAGTTTTGTAATCCCTGTCTTGCTTTTTCCAGGGCTGATCCAACCCTTTCCCAACCTCTTGCCTTCACCAGCAAGGAGCGAGATGCCTTCCTGTACAGAGTAATAAAGCCTCTTAAAACTGCCATCCTCTTTTCTACCCTGATTATTCTCAACATTTCTGTAGGAAAACCTTCCTGATTTTCACTTGGTCTCCTGCAGTGAAACAGAATATTCTGCGTGGGGACTCTGCTCTGCTCAGTACAGGTCTGTGGAGATTCGTAGATGTTCTTGTAAAATGCCGTATGAAAACTGATGTACCCTTTCTCTGGCAGTCATCTCTCAAAGGATGGCTTCCAGGGATGGAAATACCTGTAGGATATGTTGATTGTCAGGTCTAAGAGTCCTTGGAGCTCCTGTGAGCAGCAGTGCCAGACACCTCTCCATGCTGAGGTGTCAACTGTGTTATCTCCTAATTGAACAATAATGCTTCACACAACATGTTTTTGGGTTCTGTGCTTCCGCCTGCTTGGCTGCAAGTTCAACACAGCCAGTTTGCTGCTGTCAGCACATCAAAGGGCAGCCTGATAAACCTGCCACAGCATAATCAAGTAGAGAGCTGCTGATGTTGGATACCAGCTGATGAGCTCCCCTGTTGGCTTTGCCAGCATGAGCTTCACTTCTGAGCCACATGGGCAGACATTCCTCTTGGTCCTCATCCCCTCTTTAGAGAAAAGATTGGTCTTCTTGCCACTGCAGCCTCACCTCTGCTTCTAGCTGTGTTCTGGGTCAGGGTGGAGGCTGCTGGAGTGTCTGAGAGCCTGCAGGATGTGTGGGCTGCTGACAATTGCACAGCATTATTTTCTAAGTTAAGCACTTCATTTCCCAGAGAGCAACAGCCCAATGCAACCCTTAAAAATAATGAATAGTGTAGGATCTATTTGTACAGCCTGTGCCATGCCAAGACAAGCTGAGGCTGCAGCCTGTGTTGCATGTGTAACTCTACTGAGTCCCCATAGCAGCACTTTAAGGGTTCCCCAGAACCCTTTTTTTGCTGTCTTTAGCCCAAACCCCCTTTCCTGCCATCTGAATATTTAATTACATTAACCCTTTGCAAATGGCTCAGCAATCACCTCCAGGTGTGGTGAGAAAGAGAGAGCTCTAGGTGTTAAGCCTCTGCACAAATATGAAGGCAAGGAGCTGATGGAGGGAGCTTGTGGGAAGAGATGAACTTGCTCCCAGCAATCCCCCCGCCCCAGGTAGGATGTGAATCAGCCCAGCAGTGATGGCCCTGCACCTCCCCGTGGCTGGAACTGCTGGAGGTGTGTTCCCTGGGTGCTGCTGTTAGCCTGTCCAGCCATGCTGGGGGCTCATGTCTCTGCTGGGTACCACTGGTGCTAATTGTCCCTTGGCCAGGGTTCCCAAGGCTTGGGTGGCAAATTGTGTCCCCTTGTTTGCACTGGGCTGTTGGGTAGGACAGGACAATGCAGAGGGGCTGCCATGTCGTCTGGGGCAATGTAGTAATATTTATTACTGAATTAATACAATAATTATTATAAGTGTTGTATTAATTTATAATTTTCACTTATAATAATAATTACTAATCAATAGAATTATTATTACTGAATTAATACAGTAATATTCAGCAACCCACTGCTTGCCTTGGGAGTAAGTAGGCCCAGGCTTGTGGTCTGAGCACAGACTGGACTGTTTAGGTTTTACCCATCTCAGGGTTATCATGAAGCTTTGTTAATTAATCAGAATGTATTGCCAGAGCCCAAAGCAGGAGGTGATGTTGCTGGAAGTGCAGGGAATCCCGGAGAGCAGCAGTACTCTGTTACCCCATTGCAGTGGCTTCTGTAGGGTGGGCAGCAGGACATTGTGACGATGGATCAGGAATATGACAGTTTCTTGTTAATGATCAACATCAAAAACTAAAAGCATGTGGAAAAGCCAAGATGTCCTTGTGTTTTAAGTGCCTGTAATCTGTTTCTCAGAGCTAGGGACCAGAATATCCCTTTGATTCTCAAAGGTAATTGCACCTCTTAATTAGCTGGAGAAAAAAAACCCCACAGCCTGAGATCTTGCTATATAAATTATAATTAACCCCTTGGCACTGGAAGTTGAGATTTCCTGCCCCCGAGCACAAATGCAAAACGCATTAGCAGCACTTACCGTCAGGCCCTGGCCCGGCACAGCCCAGGGTCAGCCTTGCCCCGAAACCCGGCCGTGCTCCCCGAGCAGGAAAATGGCAGGCGGGAAACCCGAGGGGAAGCACTAAATACACCATTTGAGGGTGTTTGACCCGCTTTCTTTTCAGGCCTACAGATGTCCCAGCAGGAAGGACAACACAGAAAAAAACAAACCCAGCCCGGGCGAGGAGATGAGAGTGGGGTGAGGGCCGTTCCCGGGGCGCGGGTTTTTGGGCCGACATGGCCGGGTGCCTCTCCGTGAGAACGGCCCTCGGCGCTGCCCCTCACACACCTCCAGCCGCATCATTGTCTGGGGCCAGACACACTTGGCTGTGCCTGTTGTGTCCCGGCCGGGGCTGGGCCACCCACTGCTGTCATTCACCAGCATCCTGCTTTTTTGTCTCCTTTTCATCGTGCTTGTGGGGGATGAGCGTTACCTCCTCACACCGGAGGTGACCTGCGGTGCAGCGCCAGGCCGGGCAGCTGGCGCGGGCAGGGGGTGGCACGGCCGGGCTGCGGGGGTTGGGGCTCCCCGAGCCCTCCTGCACCTGCGACCCTTCCCTTCCCGCTCCCCTCGTCCGCATTGTGACCTCGGAGGAGGGAGGGGAGGCACCTGGAAAGCCATCTTTCATAGACTCACAGAACGGTTTGGTTTGGGATTAAAGATTAGCTCGTTCCCCACCAGGAGCTTGCACAGAAGTTCCTTAGCTCACATTAGCTCGTTCCTTTGCTCCTTTGGGGTCCTGGATGGAGAAGAGGCTCTGCTGGCACAGGTCAGTGTGCAGCTTTGCCCAGGCTGTAGAGCCTTTGGGGCAGGTATTGTTGGCCAAGAACTGTCTCTCACCCCACGGGCTGTGTGGTGTGTCCTTGGGCTCCTCCGTGCCGCGAGCTCTGGGTCACAGCAGTGGTTGCTGAGCTCGGGTGGTGGCACCGAGTGTGGGGGACTTGGTTGCCTTGGCAGAGTTCTAAGGTGGCTTCGTCCTCCTGTGACAAAGGTGAGGGCCAGCCCCTGCTCTTGGGGCTTGGCACACAGCTGTGGCCAAGGACTGCTTGCAAACAGTTTATGTGTGCTATGGAGAAATAGCGGTGGGGAATTCCCTTCTCCTGTCCACCCCAAAGGTTGTGGAAGAAGACAAAAAGATGAGAGAAGAGGGTGTCCTGGGAGGGAGGAGGAATGTTCTTGCTGGTGTATGGGGTGGCAAGTGTTGAAAGGAGGCTTTGTGCTTTGAGTTTTGCCCTTTGTCTGAAGATTTTTGGAGTGAAGTATGTGCTGATTAGAGAGCTGGTAAAAGTGGCCTCCAAGATAAACGAGCTCTGTTCATCCGTGTTTGGATAGATGTGGGCTGAGGAGCCACAGCAGTGGTGTCCCCTGCCAGGGCACCTGCCATCTCCAAGGATCATTCCCCAGGCAGGTCCCCTTCAGGGTGGGGAGGGCAGGATGCTCCAGTGCAGTGAGGAGAGAAAGCTGAGAAAATTTTGCATGGAAACATGGGGCTGAGTCTGAGCTTTAAAGGTGACCTGAGTCTCTAGATAAACTGAGGTAAATAACAAATAATATAATGTAAGACAGATTTTATGCTGTCCGTACAGATTCTTTAAAATCAGAATACCCCCAAAAATAAGTTATTTTTCTTTTCTTTTCCTTGCTGGTTGTTTATAATTCCACAGATGAGGACAGGCTTAGTTCTGTACTTGATTTACTTTTTATATTAAGATTTAACATGGGATCTGCTTTTCTTAATACATACACTTATGGTTTGAATGCAGAATTATATTTGAGATTTTTAAAGTACCTTTATTAAAACATAAAACTAATTTTACAGTTCTGACAGCTCTTATTTAAATACCCAGTGCCAGATGCCTTTTGTCCCAAATGACTCCAGGAAAGAAAAAAAGACTTTTAAAACTTCTCATGCAATTAAAATGCAATAAAAAGCAAGTAAATAGCCTTACATGTGCTGAAGACTAGGGGTAACAGTTTAAGAGAAGTCTCATGATAAATGTGTTTCCAAAAATAAATATGTGAAACTGAAGGTGCTAAAGGGAGAGTTAATGTGATACCTGATTTTTGTTGGTTGTTGCATTATTTCTGTTGCTGCTGTTCTGAGAGTAGTTACAAGAATGCTGTGTCTGTAGGGAGAGACCTTTTCAAAGGGACTGGTGCAGAGCACCCTCTTCCAAGGTCCTTCACCTGAGGGACTCTCGGGTGCAGCTGGTTCCAGATGTGTGTTCCCAGGTGCTGTAGAAATCAGTTTTTGTCCAACTCTTTTAAACCTTGCCCACAAATAGTCATACTCTCAGTGACAATTTTCTGTACTTCAGTGATACATTGTCTTTTATTTGGCAAAAGGGAGCTTCAGCAGCACAAGCATTATGAAGTCACATATCTTTGAAATTGTGTTTGTGACCATTTCTAAGAGCACACCCTGCTTAAAATCTTAAAACACAGAGGAATTTTCCCCATGTGCCAGAACATTTTCTTCTGGTAAATGCTGCCTCTGCTCCTCTGGGTTCCAGAGCCACAAGAATCCCATTGAAAACACTGGAGCATCCTGCAACTTTATTTTCAGCATAATTTTGCTTGCTGAGAGAAGGAAAGTTTACAATGAGCCCCTTTGAGAAAATGTATGAGCATGCTTTTGTTCTGATCCGTAAAATTAATTATCCTAATTTCAGCTTTTGCTGGCACAGAATAAGAACCTTTCTCTGTAAAACTTACCATCTTTATGTATGAGACACATCTGATAATCTTAATTCAACCAACACTACAAATGCTTTATGCATTTCTCCCTGTTTTGGAGCACTCACAAATACAACAGTGGAACCTGGATGGACTAACTTTTGGAAAGTGAAAAGTGTCCCAGTGTTTGCATACAGGAGAGATTTATGTGTTTGGGACTCCTTGGTAAGAGGATATGGTGGTGCTAACATCACACCTATGTGATTGCTGGGCAGAAGCAGCCAGCCCTCAGCTTGCCCAGGGCAGGTGGGCGAGGACTGCAGGGTACATGTGGTCTGTGCTCTCCTCCTGGCCACAAATAAAGCTGCTTTGGAGAAACAAGAGTACATGGGGTTCCCGTAGTTGTCATTCTCTCTTTATTGTTATTTTTGTGTACATCAGTGTTTTTATTGGGTTCAGCTGAGACTAGGAACAAGCGAGTCAAAATAACTTCATCAGGGTTTGTTCTTGTGGTAATTCTAACCCTCTGTGGGGACGGGAAGGGTTCATGCTCTTTCCAGACCTGAGAGACTCCAGTGCTTTGGATGTGTTTCAACAAAGTGCTCAGGGCCAGGTTCTGAGGTCGTTGTCTGTTGGGCTTGACTGTGTCAGTAGGAGTTTATTCAAATGAGCATGATCAAAGACATCAGGGTTTGGCCCTTTATTTTTCATTTTAGGTGCTTTTTCAAGCATAACAGAGCTTCTGAACTTTTTCGAGGCTCATCCTTCACTAATTCCAGACTCGGAGCCTGGCGGCTTGTCAAGCAGTTTTCCTGCCTCTGTAGAAATACTGTCCACTTGAGCTGTGTTTGGAGGCAGCAAGACACCCTGGTGAGATAGAGGAATTTCTGTGCTAACATTCTGAACGTTTCTCTTTCCAGGCGTATTTCTTCCTCATGGCGAGTTTGCAGGTGGCAAAGTTCAGGGCAGAACTTGTTCACTGCCCTTCCTGCCTGGGCGTTTTTAAAGCACACAACTTATCCACCTCCACTTTTACTGAATCTTGTCTAAATAAGCTTATTCACCATCATTGAAGCAACTGCCAAAATACTTTTAATGTCTCTGATGGTGAATTATGTGTAAAACATCTTCAAGAGGCCAAGTCTGATTTCCCACTGCTTAATTCTGCTTTCTTAGATCTACAAATGTGTGCAAATGAAATGGCTCAGTGTCAAATGACAGGACTTCACATTCATTTTTTGTGTGGGTAAATGATGACCAACTTCTGGGTAGGGCAGGCTTGGGCCAGTAACATGGTACTTGTAGCTCAGATGCTTTTGGGCTTTTGCTGTTTGGGTTTTTGTTTGTTTTTCACAGAATCACAGATTCAAAGATTTATTAAAGTTTTATTTAAGTTGGACAAAAATCTCAAAGACCAACCTTGGTATTTATTCTGGTCTTACATTAGCTAAATGATCAAACAACTTTCTTATGCAGGGACTAATAAAAGACTCAGATTAGTGCATTTTCATTTAAGCTTCTCTCAAGATGTGGTGAATGAGTGAGTTTGTATGGACTGTGTCTGGAAGCTTTGTCATTTATGGGAGTCTGGGCAGTTTGGAGGAGAGGACTTCTGAGTTTTAGAATCAGCTTTTTACCTTGATAGTGCCATTCTGGCATAAACAACACATCTACAGGGTGGGGAGGCAGGGTTTCCCCAAGATAGTCCCCGAGATGCCTGGGGAACTCCAGCAGCTCAGCATTGTTCCCTGGGCACGTTTTGTTAGCCGATGCTGAACTGGCAGGTGAGTTTTTTTGGGAGGGCATCCCTACAGATAAGACCTCTGTGATGGTCAAGGCCAGGTTGGACAGCGCATTGAGCAACCTGGTGTAGTGGAAGGTGTCCCTGCACATGGCGTGGAACTCGTTGAGCTTGAAAGTCCCTTCCAGCCCAAACCATTCTGTAGTTCCATGTTTGTCTGAACGGATTAAATAGTGGAGGTTTCACTGGTGTGCAAGTGATTTTTTATGATTTTTGCTGACCCAAACATCTCGGGCTCTGTGGGGTTAACTGCAGGACAGTGTGTCATGTCACACATCTGTCCTGGGCTGGGCACCCAGCAGGGACATTGCTGCTGTCTCAGCCCTGTGTCCTGCAGACACAGGAGTGCCAAGGGATAGCTCAGTACACTGGGGTGGGACAGGAGCCTTCTGGGTGTTTGGTGGTTGGTTGGGGAGGGGGTGCCTGAAAGCGTCTCCTGGAGACTGAAGCCCTTCTCAGCTCTTGCAAAGGTGAAACCCAGAGGAAGGTGTCCCAGAAGGTGCTCCCAGGAAGGGGAATGTTAGCCCTTGTGCTGTGATCCTGCACCTTTCTCCATCACAGGAGCCCCTGGGGCGGTGCAGGTGGGCAGGGGGAGCAGACAGCCCTGGGGAGGGGGAGCTCTCACCAGAGCCGTGACCAAAGCTGTGCTCCCGGTGTGTCCCACCCTGCAGGCGGTGGCAGAGGCGGGATCCTGAAGCCATGTACGAGTCTTTATCAGCACTCGAGGGACTTCCGATGTGCGCCAAGTCCTTTGTGTGGAAGTATTTACAGGATCAGGTTGCTGCAGTGTAAGTGCCTTTGAGGTCTTTGCTGCGTTATAGATTTTCTTCTGATGTCTCCCATGCAAATATTTAACCTGTCTAGTTCCTGAGAGCTACCGAGGCTGTTCTGTGGGTGGCAGCTTGTCTCTGCAGTCTGTCCTTTGTTCACATAGAGCCCTCGGTCCTGCTCCCCTTCCCACCCCGTGATGGGGCAGAAAGAAGTGCCATGGGGACTTGGCAGTTGGTGTGTGTGTTGATGCTCTGAGGGGCATCACACATGTCACCCATTCCAAATTGTCTCTGCAAGAGTTGGGTGCTGACCGAGCGAAAGAGAATGTTTAAAAGAAAGCCTCATTTAGAGTAACAGCATTTTTAAAATCCTGGATCAGGACTGGGAGCTCTGCTCCCCCGGCAGACCCTGCACTGACACCGAGCACTTCCCTGGCTTGTGCAAAGCAGTGGCTTAAAAAAGAAAATTACTGGAGCCCGAGTCTTGGAGCTGCTCTCGCTCCTCCTCCCCACGAACATCCCTTTTAATAATTTGACATACATATGCTCTACTCGCTCAGGACAGACTCGATGAGCTCATTGCAGTGGTATGTGGGTCAGAGCTCTGCCCTCCTGAGCACCAGCCTCATTGATTGGAGTGGTTAGTCCTGATTTGCACCTGAATATTTGAGAAGGGACTGGGGTTCTATGGATTGTAACTATTACATATGATGCAGTTTGCAGGACTATGCAAGCGTGCAGACAGAACTTAGAGATGTAGCCTAGATTCCCTCACTGGTCCGTAGCCTGCAGGCTTCATTATACCCTCCAGACTTTACCTAATTTTGGCGTTATTCCCTCATCATTACATCATGAATGTGGAGACAGGATCATTCTCTCCTATGTTGTGGTCGTGTAAGGGATTCACGTGCTTTTGGTAGGGAGTAGGCAGTGTTTGAACAGGTTTCAACTATTTTAAGTACCTTTGCCTGTTCTGGGAGTCACACGAGAAGATTCAGTCTTACCAGAGAGTGGATTTTACTCTCCCATCAAGTGCAATCATGTGCACTATGAGCTATGGAAATGTGCTTTGGAAAGCTGCTCTCTATCCCAGGTGCTGTGCTCTCAGCCTTGGTGTATCCACACATCCTTCCTCATTCACTGCAAATGGTTTCAAGGCTGAGAATGGTTTCCATTGACTTTGTTTCAGAAAAAATAGTGCAGCAAAAGCACTAAAATCTTGGTCCCCTCTGAGAGCCTTTTCCCCAGGAAATCTGTTTTAGCTGACTGGCTTCATGGTGCCTGTGGGCAGTGTATGGAGGCTGTAGTTCCTTCTCTCTGTGGCTCCTTTTGCAGGATTTTTACCTGGAAAAAAAAAAGGCAGCAGTGGATAGACTCGAAGTATCCAGTCCTTCTGCACTCTCTTGCCTTTTCCCCTTTCTCTTTTTATTTATCTGAAACTGAGGGGTTTGTGATAGCTACATGTAATGCTTACACTTCTCAGGTGCCCTCTTTCGCCTCTCTTTCCCTGTGCTTTTCTGGCTCCTGTCCTCCCACTCCCAGGAAATATTTGAAAGATAATTTGGCATATATTCTGCCACCTTCACATATCTCCCTGACTTCATGTTTTCTTAGCTGGAAGATAGCTTTTCAACATATATACATGTAATCCTTTTCACCTAGACTTGTGAGGAATTCCAGTCTCTTCCAGTGGGAGTTTTCAGGAAGGTTTAGGTTAAATGGGCCAATAAGGCAAAAGCATGTAGCAGGAGATCTCACCCTCCAAAGACATCTTTTCTCTTGTGCTTCCCCCCTGCCCTGGAAAATATATCAGAGTATCTAGCTGTCAAAGAATTTAAACAATAATACCTGAGCTGAAGATTAGAGTACAGGGCCTTTGAAAATAAAGATTGTAATCTCTGTACAGTGTATCCAGGGATGGATGGAGCTGGAAGTCAGGTGTGCTGAGCAGCAGAATGCAGTGGGGATGCTCCAGCACATTGGGACTCAGTTTACCTGAGCTCTCCATGGAAATTCTCTTGGATTTTCCCTAATGTTTTCACTGTGGACATGGTGTCTTTATCTCTGAGACAAGACAGATGCCAAGTCCAATTTGACTTAATATAAAATAAAATGCGTTGGTGGTGACTGAACTTTCCTCCTGCTGTGTGTGTGTGGCGTGGGAGACACCAGCAGCCCCTTGTGCTGCGTGAGCCTCCACCCCCCCAGGAACTCTTGTTGAGGATCCAGGGCTGGGATTCATCCCAGCTGATTTTAGGTGTGTTGTTCAAGGTCCCTGTCTCTGCTCCCCAGAGGATTTAGGGAGATGCCTGTTGTACAAAGAAACATTAGCTGTCAGTGTGCTGCAGACTGGAAGCCACCTGGATCATAACCCACCCTAAAGCTGCTCTGATCTCCTCTGTAGGAAAGGCAGTTGGATCCCTAGAAATAAGGTGTTCCCAACACCTTAAGACTTAGATTTTTCAGAAGTGGGTACCTCTGGGTGGCCTTGGCCTGTACTGGGGGCAGGTCAGGTCACAGCAGGGATTGGACATGATCTGCTGAACCTCCTTCCCTCTGCTCCCCACTCCCAGACATTGGGTGTAGGATGATCTGTGGGGGTCACAGGCCCCTCAGAATGCTGGGCTGTGGGTCATGGGGTGTTTACTGGCATGGGTGTCTCACTGGATGCCACTTACTTGCTGAGACTCGGTCTGGGCTGTGGCACCAGCCTGGGAGAAATCTCAGCACCACCGTAACCTTTACAGCTCGCAGGAAAGGTGACTTCCATTTAGTTCTAAATTATGACATTATTTTATTAGATCTTTAAACTTTATTTAAATTTTTTATTTAAAAAGGGGGAGGAAAGTATCATATTTTAATTAGTAGCGGTGCCAAAGGAGACCTAGATTAATTATTTGAAATCACTCCATCCAGATGGTTTTAATTTTCACAGCAGGGAACCGGCATCTTTTTAAGGTGATATTTTTCAAATTAAAATCAGCTTGCATATTACTCATACTGGCTGCAGAGTGAGGGGGTGGGGAATGTGAGCCAGTGTGCCCTGTGTTTGTCCATCTGAGCATGGGCTGCCCTGGGCACCTGCATCAGAGAGGTGTGAGTTGCTGCCTGTCCATTGGGACTGCAGCTCACAGCTCTTGTGTTGGAGTGTTTTGTCAGTGTTAGCTCCTACTTTGGCTGGCCAAAGCTGCTGTCTGATGTTCAGGGTTTTTCTCAGCAGCTTTAGTTGCATCACTGAGGCTGGAATGGACCTGGATGCCTTGAAGCTTAGAAGGGAACTTGTGGCATCCTGCTCTTGCCTGTGTGGAGCCCTTGCTTGACCCCTTCAGTGGGTGGCCCCACATGTGTTTGTGTGACTGAGTGATTTCCACATTGTGGGCAACTCCTTAGTGCTCTGGACGTTGGCCATGGTTCTTGGAGCAATGTTTGCTCCTGTGCTGGCTGCTGCTCTCCCTCGCTGAGGTTGACCATGAGCCCTGTGCTCAGGTGAGGGGAACCTTTTCAAAGTCACCTCTTCAAAGATAGATAGTTCCCTTGTCTATTAAGGCTGCATTGGATCTGAGCAACCTCCCTGAACTTGTTGGAGCAGTGGGCATTCCCCAGGTTCATGCCATGTTGGTCAACCTCCCCTTGAAGATGTCTTTGACCCTGTGCTGTCTTCCCCATGTTCAGCTTACCTTGATATCCTTACTGCGATGGGTTATTTCTGGCTCATGTGGCCCTTCCTCAGAGAAATGGTCACAGGTTTCATCCCACCTTGGCAGGCGTGGGGAGAAAGTGTGCAGCACCCAGTTGTTGCTTGCAAGCTGCTCTCCATCACAGATACACAAACCTGTCATGGGTTTCTGAAAGACTTAGATAATTATCTGTATTTGTGCATGATTACAAGCAATACTCTGCGGTAGTACAGACATTACCCCACTTGCTGTCAGAAAGACGTTATAATTTAAATATCCCCTGTGATAACAGGTTTAGCAAATATATCTAAATAAATGTAAGCAGCTAGTAACTGGAAACTTTCCCCCTGAACTTGCAGATGTGACTGAACTGCAAAGGGAAAACTCCATTTAGGGCCCTTGTGAGTTAAAGGTTTGTGATATTTGCATTGCTGCAGAAGCCAAAAGCTGACTTTACAAGTGGGAAAAATATTAATGTGTTTAAATGAAACAAGCTCCCATTTCTATCCCCATGGAAAATCCTCACAATGAACGTATGTGCTCTTAGAGGGCTTTAAAACTTGAAATATGAATGCCAAAAAGAATGTGACTTTTTGCAGCACAGATCAAACATTCTCCAGAGTTTGGCAAAAGCTGTGTTTCTATGGTAAGCTCGGATCTTACAAGCCTGAGTATTTCCAGAGCAGGACCGTGGAGTTGCACTTGCTGACACTTACACATTCTTGCATTGTGTTTCAACCATGTCTCCTTTCTCCCCCTCCATATCAGAGATGGATCTGAACCAAAATGGCCAGTCTGCCTGTTCCTGCCTCTCCGGGGAAATTCCTGGAATCTGAATCTTGAGCATGACTGGAATTTGTGTTTAGATTAGAGCTGGAATAAGAGGCTGAATTTGGATGTGTCAAGGGTTTCGAGATGATGATAAAGGCATGCTGCTCATCTGGGTGGCAGCCCAGCCCCTTCTGTGTAAGAGAAGGTGGTTTAAGAAGAAGCAGCAGAAATCTGTCCTCTGCCATGGCTCCTGGTGATGCTGCAAACCAGCTCTGGCATCAATAAATGTGTGAGATTGCCCATATTCCTCCCAGCTGGAGCTGGAGACCTGGACCTGGACTGCCAGAAAGCAGTTTGTGACCTTCTGGAAGCACAGCTGGACATGGGGGACCATCTGCAGGGTGGGTGTGGAGGTGTGATGTTCTTCAGGAGATCACTGTGATGTTTTGCACCAGGATGTGTGGCTGGACCACTTCTGTGTAGTATTTGAGGGCTGCTGCCTGTGGAGAAAGATTAGCATGACAAGAAAGAAAATCCTTTCACTTCATGAGAACAAAATCCATGTTCTTACCCTCCAAGAACCCTCCTGCACTGTGAAAGAGAACATTGTCATTGAAGTCACCAGCCCTGGAAGTGTGTAAAAGATGTGTAGATATGACACTTGGGGGCATGGTTTATGGTGACTGTGTCAGCTCTGAGGGAACAGTTGGACTCGATGATCTTAGAGGTGTTTTCCAACCTAAGTGATTCTGTGATTCTGTTAGCACTGAGCTAATCTTGCTCATGGGGTGGTGGGGTTGGTGAGGACAGAGGGAGCACACACATGTACCTGCTCTGTGCTAAACCAGCAATAAACCCAGAGCATCCACATGGCAGTTAGTGGAGAGGTGTCATTTTTGCACCTGGGACCAAGCCATGAGCTCAGCCCTGGGTGGTCCTTTGTGGTGTTCCTGTGTGGAGCATCCCGGGGTGGTTCTGCTGAAGGCAATGGGGCAGTGCACTGGTGTGCTTTGCACCCTGTGACTTAATGGAACCACATTGGTAAATGCTTTCTTTTCTTCTTCCTTTACAAGCCCAGCTTCTAGTGGAAACAGACACTTTTGGCAGTCAAGTCCGGATCAAAGGGAAGGAGACAGATTTCTACCTTTGCATGAACAGGAAAGGCAAGCTAGTGGGGAAGGTAAGTGTTTCCTATTAATTCATTTGTAACCCGAGTGTTACCTTTAGCAGCCTCCTCAAGGCTGTAATGATGTGTTCGAGCTTTGCCTGTCAGCCTCAAATGAGAAGCAGGAGGGAGGGGATGTGGGGTTTGGGAGGCCACCCGTGCCCCCCAGGCCTCCCCAGCATCTGTAGAACAGCCCTGCAGCAGCCTGGCATGTCCAGTGATTGCTCAGGGGGACGGGCTCGTGCCTCACAGTTGTGTTCAATAGGCATGAGGTGGCAGCAGCCCAGTGCCTTGGCCACCTCCACAGCAACTTCCTTCCTTGATCTTTCTTTGGGGGGAAATGCAAATATAAATTTCCCCCCGAATTTCCTTTTTGGGGGAAGTTCAAAATAAAGGGGCAAGTGGAGCACTGTGCTGGGGGTTCCTACTGGGGGCATGTAGGCAACCTAAGGCTCCTCCCTGTCAGTGTTGAGCCAGGGGATGCAGTAGAGCTCACACTGGAATCCCAGCATTGTGCTGGAGCTGGGCCTCATGGTTCAGTGTTACAGGAATGTTTTATTACTTTGGATCCTCCCCAATGGAAGCAGGTAACAAATTGCAGCATGTTTACCCATCCAGCTTAACTTCTTTGCTGAAGCCATATTTTTTGTGTATTAACTAATTTTTGTAACTTAGGCAGTTCTTCTGTATTGTTAGCAAAGCTGGAGGCTTGCTAGCCAGGCAAGCTAAATTACCACCGAAAAATAAATGTAAATTAAAATATCCCACCCTTCAAAACCCTGCTGCCCACACTTTGCACTACCAGGCATTCAAATGTAGTGTCTTTGTGGCTGTGAAAAAGGGGAACTGAGTTTTGTTTTGAATCAAGGCAGAGAAAGCCACACTCCCAAAGAGAAACCAGAACCCAAATGACTCTGATGAAAAATTCTTTACGTTTGTGGAATGACACCTGTGGGACACTGCCTTCCCCAGCAGATCCCTCCCTCCTCCCACTTGTGTTTTCCTCAGGAGCAGGGTGGATGCACTGCCCAGGCTAAGCCCAGATAGTTTCCAGCAGCTGTGGCTGTGTTCCTGAGCTGCTTTGGAGCTGCCTGTCGAGGCATCGAGGGCACTGCTTGGAATTGGGAAGGCTTGGAAATCTGGAAGGGCTGGGCCAAAGCAGCCAGTTCTCTGTACCTCCTGCACTGCCTGAGACACTGTTGTTTGGTCTTGGACAGTGAAATTAATTGTTTTAACTGGATTTAGACCTCTTGTGATGCACATTGAATGCTTTCAAAGGTTGCATTGGACACAAACCTGGCTTTGATTTTTTGTGCCTTAATTTTCCATCCTCTAAAAGTGATGATAGCATTTTTTCCTGAAATGTTACAAGGATAATTTTGTTAATGTTTATGAGGTGCTGATACTACAGTCGTGGAGACCTTAGAAGCACTCAAATTAGACAGGGTAAAATGAGCACAAAATCTTACCTTTTCCTGTAGTAGACTTTCCCCCAGCTGGGTCAGCAGTAGCACCCAGTGCAGCCCACAGCCTTCCCTGCTCTGTGCTGAGTGCCCAGAGCATTCTGGCAAAGTCAGTGTCTGTTTTTCAAAACATACAGTATATTTGTATATAATATGTATTTAAGACTCATCCCTTGATTCGGCCCATTATGTGCCAAGGCAGGACAGTTCTTTAGTTTGTCACCTTTCAGGCAGCATGAACCTGTCTTGGTTTTTTGTCCCTGGCATGCTTTTCATAGTGTTAGGTTGGCAAATGGTTTGTTACAAAAAAACCAAATAAGTCTATTGTTGTAAATATGAGCCTTCCCACCCCAGCCTGCTGACAAGTTCACAAAGCAGCTGACCTGAGCTGGAGGGGGTACAGGCATTTGGAAAGAAAATGTTCCAGACGTGTTGCCCATATTAACAGCTTCTCATGGGCAAAAAAAGAAAATAATAGCTTGTCTTCTTGATACCAAAGAGTGTGGTTTTAATTAGTATCATAGTTTCAGCTCTCTTTGTGGCAAGAGTTTGAGGGAATGCTTTTTAGCTTGAATGCTCTAAACAGCTAGTAAACCCCAAAGAAAACATTAGATAAAAATTATGCCTGGGCTTATACAAATGTTTAAGTTCAGTCTGGGGGTGGAGGGGAATGAAACCCATAAACTGGTTGTTTCACGGTTGTCCCGGTATGTTCGTTTGGCAAGTGAGGAGCCATGGGACCAAACCAGGCCTTTTTCTCTGCTCATTTCCTATTGCCTCACACGGCATAATCCCCAGCAATACCAGCACATGCCATCTGGCTTTGTTCTGCTCCTCAGTCAGCAGTTTTGGATCCCCCCAGCTGAAAACCTGCTTTGAATTTAGTCCCTCTTGTGTCCCGTAATCACCTACAAAGAGTATGACAGACTGGAGCAGGTTGTTGTTCTCAGCTAGAGCTGGCAATGAACACAAGAGCTCCAGAGGTGGACAGGGCTTGTTCCCCACTTTGCAGCTGGTTGTGTTGCAGGGAACCAGAATAACCCCCGGGACTAAGAAGAGCAGCCTTTGTGTCTTTATATTTATTTATGATAAATTGCACCTACACCAGGGGTTTCTGAGCAGAGACCATCTGTTGGAGTCTTCCCAGGAGCCCCAGACCTTGTGGTTTTTTCCCTTGCTCAGGTGTTACCACGTGTGTGTTCATGGCCAACGTTGACCAAAGGGCTCAGGGTTGTTTTGGGCAGACTTCTGACTTTATTGAAACAGAGGCAGCTGCTGAGGTCACTGATGCTCTATGTGCTGCTTATGAAAACTGGAGACAGGGCAGGTGTTCTATAGGAGTGACTTCTCTGTTGAAGGTGACCAGCACCCAGAGAAAACAAATTGGATTTGATTTCTTTGTGGATTCTTGGTGTTATGTTGAAGAAGGCACAAGAAACATTTAATTTTATTCTTTTACTTCTGACCATATGGGTTTTTTGCCTGCGGATTTTTGGTGTCCCTGTGTATGCAATTGTAGATCCTGAGTTTTCTGTTCTTGCTGAAGTTTTCTATGGACAACTGACCTTTATCATAGAATCACCTTCCACTATCCCAGGTGGCTCCAACCTGGCCTTGGACACTTCCAGGGATGGGGCAGCCACAGCTTCTCTGGGCAACCTGTGCCAGGGCCTCATGGTAAAAAATTGCTTTCTTATATCTAATATGAATTTACCCTCTTTTAGTTTAAAACCATTGTTCCTTGTCCTATTGGAACAGGCCTTGCTAAAAGGTTTGTCCCCATCTTTCTTTAACCTGCTGGGGGTACTGAAAGGCTGCAATAAGTTCTCCTTAGAGACTTCTCCAGGCTTTATGGTGGAATACTGTTACTAGGAGAGAGGTTAAAATATGAAAACTCAGAACAAGAATGCTAGGTGCTTTTCTAAGAAACTTTTGTCTTTTTAAAAATTATTAATCCTGTTTATTTATCTCAGGCTTCTTACAAACACGGGGGAGAAGATGCCTCTGAAAGGTTCAGCTCTTCTTGCAAGGAAAGGCACGATGTGACTCGTGCACTTGTGACAAGGCACAAGGTGACTAGTCATCTAAACCACAAGAACTCTGAATATTGGCAGTATTCCAGTGCTAGGGGGACAGAGGAGCTGATGGTCTCTTTGAAGGAGCTCTGAGCTTTTGACTGTGGGGAGTCCTGAGGTTTTTCTCTCTGCCTCAGCTTCTCTTATCTCATGCACTGAGATAAGGCCAGCAGTAAAGTGGAGACTTCAGGTTTGCTGAAGGCTGTCGAAGGTAAGTCTTTGAAGTCTCCAGGAGCAAGGAATAGCAGCCTGGGTGTGAGCAGGTGGCTGTTAAATGAGCTTGGCCACATTTGACTGCTCTTGCTGAGCCTGTCCTTACAGCAAATCCAAGCTCTCCAGAATGGCAGGATGCTGCAGAGATTGCCTTTCCCTGCCCTGTCCCAGTCCTCTCTCCTCAGGGGAGTGTTAGCAGGCAGTCAGGGGTCTATGAAGCTTGAACTAGGTGTGTCAGCACCATTTCATGGTGACCAGAGCCTGGCCTCCCTTTAGGCACTGCCCGGGCTGATATGTGGTGAGCAGAGCATCTCCTGACTCCCAGGCACTGTTTCCAGGGAATTGTCTGTGGTTTTCTGCCATCCCCCTGTGGGATCAGGCAGTCTGGTCAGCACTAGAACTCAGGCTATAGCAGGTATCCATAAGAAAGGTATTTTCCACTGCCAGCTGTAAAGGGAGAACAGAGAACAAGGGCTCTCTCCTGGGCTGACCAGAGGCAGGGGAGATGGACCTTGGCTTCCTGCAGAGCTGCCAGGTGGGAGGGGAAGGTGCTATTGCAGAGTGTGGCAAGGGAGACAGCACTTTTCAGAGCAAGATATAGAAGCAGAGAAGGAAAGTAATGGCTGGGAGGAATCCAGAAGATTTGAGAAGAATGGGGAAAGAGCTAAACTTGTATTTGATTTGATCCAGAAGTGTCTTCAGAAAATGCTCCAAGGAATCCCACTAATGTTCTTCCATGGCATTAGATGGATTACATCTTTCCCACATCCAGCAGTGACATTGTTCCCTGTTGGCTTCATTTTGAGAACAGCTCTGTCTCTTGGTGTGTTAAGTGACTCCTTGAATTCTTCCAGGAAGGAGAAGCAGGTGATGGTGCTGGAACCCATCTCCTTGGAGTGGAATGGGACTCAGAATGCAGGTGGAGTTGAGACAGTGTGGGCACTGTCTGTTGTGTGCTGTGCTCCCATGTCATGCTGCTCCATGTGGGGTGGCTGTAGTCTTGATACTGCAACTCTGCAGGAAACTCCTGCACTGCTTGAAGGGTGGATGAGGCCTTCTGAAGTAAGATGTGGCTACAGAGAAAACTCCAGAAATAGGAGTTGTGTTAGAAAAGTAATAGAATGAGGTCTATCACAGATGATCCCTGCCAGCTGTACAGAACGTGAGAGCACTGAAGTTGTATCCTGGGAGAAGTACCTGCTCGTTGCATCAGTTTTGCTCCTTTTAAGAATTGAAGCCTGAGAGCATGTGATCGTATAAAATATGTGATTTCCCATCAAATTCACATGCTAACTTGCACCATCTCTCCCTAGGCTGTCTTTCAAAAATCCTCAGTGACCTGGTGCCACAAACTCCCCAGATCATTGTAGTATTATGTGCATTATTTTTGTAGTAGCATTTGAATGAGTTTGGTTTTATTACTCCATTCTCTGAGCTTAATGTGAACAGTGGAGAAAAGCTCCTTGGTGAAAGGTAGGAAACACTGGCCATTTGGGTGGCTGAGGCAGTGCTTCTGACCAGTGATGGGTGATTTGGTGCCTTCTGGGGACCTTCTGCTGCCCCATCTGCAGTGCTGGAGCCCTCCCAGCACTCCCAAAGCACCGATGAGCAGTGCTGACCTTGTGTCCTCAAGCACAGTCCAGCTCCTGAAAAAAGCTGTGCCAGCCAAAGCGTGGCAGTGCCAGGGGCTTGTCCTTGGTGCTGGGGGCTGGAGGTGACACTGCTGTGCTGGCCACCATTGCCTCTCCCCCAGCCCTGACCAGCACCACTGTGCTGGTGCCACTCACAGCATAGACCTGCCTCTCAGACATAAGATTTTTTCTGGTGTGATAACTGCTTTCCAAGCCAATATATTTCTTAATGTTACCAGAAAGTTGCTAATACCATATGGCAAGGCTCTCTGTATTTTTGCAGGACAACAAACAAATTGTTGCTAGATGCCAGACTGCTCTGGCAGAGCTTTATCACTGATGCCTGCCAGCAGTAGCCTTTAGGGGATAGTAATAATTTGGGGTTGTTTACATTACAGCTTTAAAATAGGGGTTTTCTTGAAGCATGTGTGTGTTTAGTCAGGAAAGTTGGCTAAAAAAACTCTAACAGCATCAAAGAGTGAAGGCACCCACTAACGGCCCCTGGATGTGCTCTTGGCCCTTTATAATCCCTCTGGCCCCACAGGAGAAGGAGCACGTTGTGTTACAGGAGCTCCAGGGGCTTCAGTGGAAGCCACCCTTTGTAGGACAAGGAGACTTACCTGTGTGAGAGACACCAGGTGGTTCTCCAAAGCTTTTTTGGTGTATCTGGAGCAGCTTTTTCATCAGTTGGCTTTGGTGGAGGTGGAGGTTAAGATTTCCTGAAAAGCTGCCTTTGAAACTCTGCTGGTGGGAAGCCAGGGCTGGGGGGCTGAGACAGGGAGACTCAGGGCTGGGCTGTGAGCCTGGTGCCCTCACGTGCCCCAGTCCTGCGTGGCATTTGGGTGTGAGTCCTCCTGCCTGTGTGTGCTGGCAGCCCCAGTGCTGCAGAGCTGCTGGGAGGTGTGTGCTGAGGGCAGGGGAAGAGTTGTTTGCCCTCCTCAGCTTGTACGTGTAAAACCACACCTAACTGTGCCTTGGATTTGGGGCAGAACCTGGAGTTTCACAGGGGTTTGGTGCTCATCCAGAATTTTTCCCGGAGTTGCACAGTATTTGGTTTGCTTGAAAGGGGCTTGTAAAACCTAACAATTTCTGAGGCTGAATGCTGAATTTGCAACATAAACATGACCAGAATTGGTGGGGTGTCAGGTTTAATAGCATGCATTTTGTGGATCTCTCTGTGACATGTTCAGCCATAAACTATTCTGACTTGGCATCTCATGTGAAAGCAAAACTTGACATGGCTTTTGCTGGATCTCTCTCAGATCTCGTTTTGAACTGCAGTCTGGTTCTTCACATAAGAGGGATTGATCCTTTTCTAAAGTGAGCTATTCCCAGGCTTTCACTCCCCTGTGAGTTTGTTTTAGTTTAACTCATCTAAATAAACACCTTCAGTGGACCCTGAAGCCAAGCAATCTTGGACCTTGTCATACTTTGAACAGAGGGACCTGATCTGAAACCAGTCTCAAGTGTCCAAAAATCTGGAATTGGAGCCTACAGGATTCCAAAGAGTCTTAAAAGCAATGAGATGACAAAACCACCTTTTTTTGGTTGAGCCGTTAGAATCTTCTGCATTCACCTGACCAGGCCTTTTTTCCTGCAACCCATGGAAAAAAATTTGAATTATTGTCCTGAAAACTTAGAAGGTGAGATTTGCATGCAATTAAAAGCAGAAATGGAAGCTAAAATCAACAACCACCCTTATCCATTCTCAGCCTCCAAACATCATCAAGATGTTTGGAGAGCAGCTGTGGGAAGGGACCTGGGGGTGCTGGTCCATGGCCAGTTGGCCCTGAGTGAGCAGGGCCCTGGCAGCCAGGAGGGACATCCTTGTCCTGGGGGCATCAGGAACAGCAGCACTGGGCCAGGGAGGGGATTGTCCTGCTCTGCTCTGACCTGGGGCCTCACCTGCAATATTGGGGCACTTTGGGGTGTCACAATATCAGAAAGATCTAAAGCTATTAGTGATTGTGTCCAAGGAAGGACATGAGGATGGGGAAGGGTCTGGAGGGAAAGCCTTGTGAGGAGCAGCTGAGGGCATTTGGTTTGTTGAGCCTGGAGAAGAGGAGACTGAGGGGAGACCTCACTGGGGTCTTCACCATCCTCATGAGGGGCAGCAGAGGGGCAGGTGCTGATCTCTTCACTCTTGTGACCAGTGATGGGACTCAAGGAAACATCTAGAGCTGAGTCAGGGGAGGTTTAGGTTGAGTCTCAGCACAAGGTGGTTCTTTGCCCACAGGGTGGGTGGGCACTGCCCAGGCTCCCCAGGGCAGTGGGCACAGCCCCAAGGCTGCCAGAGATCCAGGAGGGTTTGGAAAACACTCTCAGGGACATGGGATTGTTGAGGTGTCCTGTGCAGGGCTGGGAATGGGACTCAATGATCCTGATGGGCCCCTTTCAAAATCAGCTCAGCGTATTCTATGATTCTAGGATCAGGAGGCCTTGGTAGCATTTCAGCCTTCCACAGGTGCTCCTTTCCTCTTCCTGGTCGACCCTAAGCATTGCATTCACACTTCAGTGGATGCTGCTGGAATTTGTATCGTCTGGTCCCAGTGCTGGAAATGTGTCAGGTTTGTTCCCCAGGGAGGGGCTGTGGGATGTTATGGACATTGTGGTAGGGACGTTGTTATCGTGCTGCCTCACAATAATTGGTCACATCACTTCTCAGTGGGTGTGATGTGCTCAGAGTTGGCCAGACCCCATCGTGCACCTTCCCCGGGGGGCTGTGGTGGCTGTGCCTGGTGCTGTAGGCACAGGGATGAGGTGGCACAGCCTGAGGTGGGTGTAACTGTGCTGGGTTTGCACACCTAGTGAGGAGTAGCCCCAGTGGAATAGCTCCTGCCCTTGAGGAGTGGCAGCTGGCTTTTCCAAGAATCCTGACTGTGGCTGGCACAACCATGTAGTGATTCCCAGGAAGCTATTTATGGTTGAGCCTAGGAAACTGTTTTCTAGTGTTCATTTTACTGGGGCTGCTGGGGCATAGAAATGGATTGGCTCCGGTGCTGCAGGAGTTCCCTTCAGAGGGATGGGAGTTTGTGCAACCCTTGCAGCCCTTGTCCTGGTTCTGTATTTGTGCTGACTTGTAAGCAAGAGTTTCTGTGGAGGTAGGAAGGAGAGAGGAGAATGATGTAATTGTGGGTAATGAGTTTTGTGGAAGGAGGTTGGCTGGTTTGTAGTGGTGTGGGATAACAGGTGACTGATCTTGGTGTTGTGAATAAAGAAGAGGTCATTTGAAAGCTCCTTATGCAGAAGATAGAGAGCAGTTTGGAGGATGCTGATAAACACCAAACAGCTGCAAATCTTGGGGAGGAGTGATGAGATTGTTCTTGGAGAGAATGAGGGTAGCTGGGGGTGGCAGTGCTTGATCTCACATGGCACAAGAGATGGAAAAAACATGTTTGTTTGGAGAAGATCCCTCTGTTTCACAAATGGCTGCAGCAGTTCTTGACTGTGTGTGCACCAGGCTTAGATGCCAAAGCCCTCGAGGCTGTCTGAGCCAGCAGGCTGTGGTGTTCATGGCCCTGGATGGGGACAGAAGCTTATGCCATGACAGAGGCACTTGCTAATGCCTTCCCTTTGCTGATCTGTTGTCTGTGCTGTTTGTATATTTTATCTATATGGTCTGATGAATTTATGTCACAGATTTCATAAGTGGAGCACATTAGGTACATTTCTGCCCATGATGTGCTGCTGAGGTTGGGTTTGTACTGAACTGCTTTGGCAGTTGAGCACTGACAGTGCTGGTTGGACACCCCCTAACATGAGGGTGAGTATTTGAGGTCGATCCTAAGTGCTACCTTCAGTTCTGGCACTTTTCTAAGCACCCTGGGTGGATGCTGATCCTCTTGGGGTAGGCAAGGATGGGAGGTTTGGCTTCAACCACACAGTGGGTAGAGGAAAAGGTTTGGCTTTAACCACCCAGTGGGTGGGGAGCTGTGCCTGATGTGAGCTGTGAGCCCTGTGAGCAGGGCTTCCTCAGGTGAGGTGGGACCAGTGCTTTATACATCATTTCATGGGCCAAGCCACGTGGTCAAGAGGTCCTTGTAGTCACATTTTAGCCATATATGAACATCTCCAGTTAATTTAAGCTCCATAGCACAGCTCTAATACTTTGTGTTTCCTCTGAAATAAAGCAAAAGGTCCTTTTATTACAATAAAAGTCATTATATTATTTTTACGATAGAGGCTCGCAGTTGCTGTGCTGAGGATGTGAGCATTGGCCCTGTTTGTCCAGGTCACCAGAGAGCCACGTAACAAGTTTACAGACTCCTTGTGATTCCTGTTTAGGAAACACCATGTTTTCCTTTGGGTATTCCTAAGAAGCCCCCATTCTCTCTCAGGCTGAGCTTTGCAAAGTCAAGTTTCACTTTGCAGGCCAGGCTTGTAAGCTTGAGCTCTAAATCCTTTCCTTACTCCCTGGCTGGAAGGTGTATCGCCTTCCAGGGAAGAAATACCATCTTCTTGAAAGCTGCATGATAATTCAATTTAATCCTTTCTGTGTTCAGGGAGCAAGTGTCACCATAACATCCCATCTAAGCTGCTAACATCCCATGCCCTGTGTTTCTTGGTGGCTGCAGCTGTGTGTCATGTTAGANGGGGAGGTTTAGGTTGAGTCTCAGCACAAGGTGGTTCTTTGCCCACAGGGTGGGTGGGCACTGCCCAGGCTCCCCAGGGCAGTGGGCACAGCCCCAAGGCTGCCAGAGATCCAGGAGGGTTTGGAAAACACTCTCAGGGACATGGGATTGTTGAGGTGTCCTGTGCAGGGCTGGGAATGGGACTCAATGATCCTGATGGGCCCCTTTCAAAATCAGCTCAGCGTATTCTATGATTCTAGGATCAGGAGGCTTTGATAGCATTTCAGCCTTCCACAGGTGCTCCTTTCCTCTTCCTGGTCGACCCTAAGCATTGCATTCACACTTCAGTGGATGCTGCTGGAATTTGTATCGTCTGGTTCCAGTGCTGGAAATGTGTCAGGTTTGTTCCCCAGGGAGGGGCTGTGGGATGTTGTGGACATTGTGGTAGGGACGTTGTTATCGTGCTGCCTCACAATAATTGGTCACATCACTTCTCAGTGGGTGTGATGTGCTCAGAGTTGGCCAGACCCCATCGTGCACCTTCCCCGGGGGGCTGTGGTGGCTGTGCCTGGTGCTGTAGGCACAGGGATGAGGTGGCACAGCCTGAGGTGGGTGTAACTGTGCTGGGTTTGCACACCTAGTGAGCAGTAGCCCCAGTGGAATAGCTCCTGCCCTTGAGGAGTGGCAGCTGGCTTTTCCAAGAATCCTGACTGTGGATGGCACAACCATGTAGTGATTCCCAGGAAGCTATTTATGGTTGAGCCTAGGAAACTGTTTTCTAGTGTTCATTTTACTGGGGCTGCTGGGGCATAGAAATGGATTGGCTCCGGTGCTGCAGGAGTTCCCTTCAGAGGGATGGGAGTTTGTGCAACCCTTGCAGCCCTTGTCCTGGTTCTGTATTTGTGCTGACTTGTAAGCAAGAGTTTCTGTGGAGGTAGGAAGGAGAGAGGAGAATGATGTAATTGTGGGTAATGAGTTTTGTGGAAGGAGGTTGGCTGGTTTGTAGTGGTGTGGGATAACAGGTGACTGATCTTGGTGTTGTGAATAAAGAAGAGGTCATTTGAAAGCTCCTTATGCAGAAGATAGAGAGCAGTTTGGAGGATGCTGATAAACACCAAACAGCTGCAAATCTTGGGGAGGAGTGATGAGATTGTTCTTGGAGAGAATGAGGGTAGCTGGGGGTGGCAGTGCTTGATCTCACATGGCACAAGAGATGGAAAAAACATGTTTGTTTGGAGAAGATCCCTCTGTTTCGCAAATGGCTGCAGCAGTTCTTGACTGTGTGTGCACCAGGCTTAGATGCCAAAGCCCTCGAGGCTGTCTGAGCCAGCAGGCTGTGGTGTTCATGGCCCTGGATGGGGACAGAAGCTTATGCCATGACAGAGGCACTTGCTAATGCCTTCCCTTTGCTGATCTGTTGTCTGTGCTGTTTGTATATTTTATCTATATGGTCTGATGAATTTATGTCACAGATTTCATAAGTGGAGCACATTAGGTACATTTCTGCCCATGATGTGCTGCTGAGGTTGGGTTTATACTAAACTGCTTTAGCAGTCGAGCACTGACAGTGCTGGTTGGACACCCCCTAACATGAGGGTGAGTATTTGAGGTCGATCCTAAGTGCTACCTTCAGTTCTGGCACTTTTCTAAGCACCCTGGGTGGATGCTGATCCTCTCGGGGTAGGCAAGGATGGGAGGTTTGGCTTCAACCACACAGTGGGTAGAGGAAAAGGTTTGGCTTTAACCACCCAGTGGGTGGGGAGCTGTGCCTGATGTGAGCTGTGAGCCCAGTGAGCAGGGCTTCCTCAGGTGAGGTGGGACCAGTGCTTTATACATCATTTCATGGGCCAAGCCACGTGGTCAAGAGGTCCTTGTAGTCACATTTTAGCCATATATGAACATCTCCAGTTAATTTAAGCTCCATAGCACAGCTCTAATACTTTGTGTTTCCTCTGAAATAAAGCAAAAGGTCCTTTTATTACAATAAAAGTCATTATATTATTTTTACGATAGAGGCTCGCAGTTGCTGTGCTGAGGATGTGAGCATTGGCCCTGTTTGTCCAGGTCACCAGAGAGCCATGTAACAAGTTTACAGACTCCTTGTGATTCCTGTTTAGGAAACACCATGTTTTCCTTTGGGTATTCCTAAGAAGCCCCCATTCTCTCTCAGGCTGAGCTTTGCAAAGTCAAGTTTCACTTTGCAGGCCAGGCTTGTAAGCTTGAGCTCTAAATCCTTTCCTTACTCCCTGGCTGGAAGGTGTATCGCCTTCCAGGGAAGAAATACCATCTTCTTGAAAGCTGCATGATAATTCAATTTAATCCTTTCTGTGTTCAGGGAGCAAGTGTCACCATAACATCCCATCTAAGCTGCTAACATCCCATGCCCTGTGTTTCTTGGTGGCTGCAGCTGTGTGTCATGTTAGAATATTTCAGTTCTCTAAGGTTAAATGTTAATTAAAATTACCGATGGAGATCCCTGAGCCCTGGCCATGCCTTACCCTCTCTGAGTGTGCTGCTGTGTGCATCTTGTGCTGACAGTTATCACAGTGAATTTAATTGCTTTCCTCAGAACACCTCATCTCCCAAGTACAATTTTTTGTTGGTCTTGAGCATCTCTAAGGTGAGGGTGATGTTTCTTCGAAGTGTTACTTAGCAAATACACTGATGTATTTAACTTGCAAGAAGGAATAAGGCAGTGCAGCCTTGTCTTCCTCAAGTGGTGCAGCTGGGATCACATTCAGGTGGATCCTGCTCTTCAGGGACTGTTTCTACTTGGCTCATAGATTGTTTTTAGAGATGAAGTGAGAAAGCAGAGGCTAATTTTGAAGTGTAGAATAAAACCTTTGCTCCAACAGTAGCAAAATATAGTCCATTTGATGTGGCTGTGGCAGAACTATTTTTAAGGTCAAAGAAAAGTAGATCTTGCTCAAATAACATTTTTGTTCTTGAAATATTCTTGACTTTTGGGTACCTGAAGATACTAAATTTTCCTAAGAGAGGACAAGTCTCAAGTCTTACATTTGTTGTATGCAGGTGGAAGTTGATCATTCACTGACTGGAACAATTCTGGATGGTCGTTTTTTATGGATGGCGCTTGATTTGATCATGGAGTTCTCTCTTTTGATAATATAACTTGACACGAAGAGAACTAATGCCATCCTGCAGACAATCAATGACCTTTCTTGATTCTAAATTCCACTGATTTAAACTTGCCCTAGGGAAGCTTGTGTCACTACTGGAATGTCAACTGGATGAGATTGCATTCATTTGAAATGGTAGCTTACAAAGCCAGTGTGGGTGTTTGTTTAATGTGAATAAATCTGGGATCAACCCAGGACCTGCTATGGGGTCAGCAACTGTTGTAGTCCCATTATCCTCCACTGATCATCAGACCTGATGTTTTAAAGAATTAAAAAAAAAATAAATTCTTTTTGGCATAACTCCCTACATCACAGAATAATTTACATTGGAAAAGACCTCCAAGGTCATTGATTCCAGCCTTTGACTGATCACCACCTTGTCAACTGGACCAGAGCACTGAGTGACACATCCAGTTATTTCTTTAACACCTCCAGGGATGGGGACCCCATCACCTCCCTGGGCAGCCCCTTCCAATGTTTAACAATATCTCCTGATGTCCAACCTGAACCTCCCCTGGCACAGCTTGAGACTCTTTTCTCTTGTCCTGCTCCTTGTTACCTGGGAGAAGAGGCCGACCACCACCTTGCTACAACTGTATATTGAATTTAAGCCTATACAAAAAATCCTGCTGCTCTTAGATGGCTTTTATAGAAAATTCAGGGTTGGCCTGTGGAGGCTGAAAATGACTGCTGGAAAATAAACCACAGCAAACCCCAGCAGAGCACTTACCCAGCAGGTTGTGCTTTGTACAGATGAGTAAAAACGCCTTCCCAGCTCTTAACACATGTAGCACCTCCCAGCATACATGTAACCAGAGCAGGTAGGTGCAGGTAATGGTAGATGCCATAGATCTGCTCAGATAACACATCTGAAACCTGCCTGTGGTTTCAGATCTCCTGAAGCACAGTAGCTTCCTACTGCAGCAAACCCACAGTTGTGACCTTTTAAGTTTTCCTAAGTTTTCTTTTGGTTTTATAAAGTTAGTTTAAAAAGTAGTCGATATTTCTCATCATTAATATTAAGTATATGCAGCTTTCTGAGATTCAGTTAGGAATGTGTGTCAATCAAATGTACATCTTTGCAGGTGAAGCCAGCCCAGTTTGCCCTAGTTCTGGGCATGGCCACCCTGCTGCACTGTTGGCAGGAAATGTGGCTGTGGTGGAAGGAGCAGGTTAGGAGGCATGTCCTGGTGTAACCTCAGCCTTGCTTGGTTCATCCCTACAGAGACTCCTTTCATCTCTGTGTCCTCCTGTTTATCCTGCGACAGAGTGCTTTTCCAGGGCAAAGCGAGGGTTACTGAACTTAGTTAGAAAAGTGGAATTTTGGAATGAAAGGTAGAAGGAAAGAACAATTTTAAACTGTTCTCATCCTTGGTTCCTGCAGCTTTGTGTCTGGCACAGACAAGGACAGGGCTCTGCCAAGCCTGGATGTCCTGTCCCACACATACAGGACTGTGCCCTTTTCCACCTGTGCTCAGGAGTGCCCGGGGTCTGTGGGCACGTGGGGCAAACGCAGGCAGTGCTGCTTTGAAACGGGGCCTCTGGATGGAGATGTACCCTCTCCTCAGAGAATCTCCTCTGCAGGGGTTTTGTGTTACCTCCCCTGCCTCGTGAACGCATTAGATGTCCTGTATACATAATTAACCTCTCCACTGCGCTGGCAGACACTTTTATTGAACTGCCCATCATGACTCCTAAGTATTTTCCTCGGAGGATTGTGCAGGTTCAGAGGGCAGAGCGCTGGAGGAAACGCGCATGGAGCTGAGTGACTCTTGGCAGTTATGGATGTGGCTTCCCTGATTTACAGCCCGCTCTAGGAGCTGGAATGTGCATTTGGGTCAAGAGGTGTCTCTGTGGTCAGGGTGCCTTGTCATAAATCCAGGATGCTGAGCATCAGGATGCTGATGATGGATCTGTCCCTATAATGCCTATAAAGTGCACGGGGATGGCTGAGCACTCAGACTTGCTGTGTGGTGAGCAGGTCCTGTCTCCCCCAGCACCACTGGCTCTGGGAGCTGCTGTAGCCACCTCATCATCGTGTTTTCTGACCTGCCTTTAAAAGGGGGGGGGGTGTGAAGGGGGAGAGGGGGCAGTGCTAAAAGCTGACATAAACACAGCTCCTGTATTGCCTCCTTCCGCTCGGGATTTTCCAAGCCATGTGGAGTGAGTCTGGAGGAGACTCAGCGCTGCTCGTCTGACTTTGAGCTGAGCTTGTGCAAAACCATAGAGAAGGAACATGCTTCCTGAAAACCATGTCACTAGGCATGTGCTGGGTAAACAGCTCTGGGGCTTTTAGGGGTTATCAGTGATTCTAAGGGCACCAACCCTTGGTCCTCAGCTGGGGATGCTTCAGGAGTGGCTCACTGGGCCTGCTGAGCCATGCTGCTCCTGAAAATCCAAGCCTTCCCTGCTGTCACTGCTCTGAAATTTAGGACATAGGGCAGGATTTCTTCTGTATAATGCACTGTGTGAGTCTAACAGTGCCAGCATTGGAGGGAAATTTTCAGCAGCCCTTTGAAATGATTGCTGAGCTCAGCGGGTGTAGCTCACACCTGGGGGTGGCATGAAATCCAGCACGGTGAGGTGCCACTGCTTGGGAACCCCCTCTGTCTGTCTGTGGAGGGGAAGGGAAGGAGGGGTGCAGGAAAGGTCTGTTTTTAGGGGTTTTCCTCCCAAAAGCCTCGGTGCCTACAGCTCTTGGAAACCTTTTGCTTGAGTGATAATTTTCCCTGCTGTGGTGTTTTTAGGAGGAGGGGGCTTGCTTCCCTTGCAGAGATAGATGCTCTCCCTTGTTTGGGAGCAAACTGGTATCACCACAGTTTGACAGTTTTCAAGCCTGAGGGTTGAACTGGAAGAAAGGTGATAATTAGACAGAGACTCATCCGCTCTCTCACTGAGGGCTGAGTCTCGCTGTGCCCTGTGCCAAGGCGGCATTCCTGGGTTGTGTCAGCCGTGTGTGGTGGGGTTTGGTGTTTGTCATTATCAGCACATCACCAGTGCCTTCAGTCGCTTACCCAGAGCGCTCCTAATTGCAGCAGATTTGAGGAGGGGGAAGTGTTTTAACATAAGCTTAGCTAACAACAGCTTAGCACAGCATCACTCGCAGGGCTTAATTTGTGCCCTGATCTTTGCAAACAGAGAAACCTTTCAGTCTTGGAGGCATCTCTCCCCGCACCGGGGTGTTACCCGAGCCGCTTGCGCGAGCTTATTGTTGCTGTAAAAGCCGGGTGAAGTTTGGATTTGCCGGTGCCCACTGAGCCAGATTTGTGAAGCATAAATGAGAAAACCTGCCCTGGCCTCCCTTTCCCATAAAAAGCTGCTCAGGTGGCTTAGTGTGGCAGGCTAATGGGGGAAGGCGGAGGCGGCTGCTGCACCTGCTAATGCTTTGGCTCCGGCTGGTGGCACAGAGGCTGCTGCGAATTCCCCCTGAGCAGCAAGCTGTTCGTGGCAGGAATGCCTCGCTCCTCGGAGCGCTCCTGCTACGACAACAAAGAGCTCTTTGATCCTTTCCATTTGGAGAACTTAAAACGAGAAAGCCAAACTACAATAAGACCAAGTTGGGTCATAAAAAGGAAAGCAGGAGCACCAAAGCGCTCCGGAGTGTAATTGTAGAAGCAGCAAATGCTTTGGCACTTAATTCTGCTTTAGTGTCAGTTCAACATGTTTCACGTTTAAGACTGGAGAGCCTGTCGCCAAATGCTCTGCACAAACAATCCAGGGCTGCTCCTTGGTGAGCTCAGGGTGCTCAGAGAGCCCCTGGCTCCAGTGCAGCTCCTTTGGCTCTTCTGCCCTCAGCTGCACTCAGGGTGGAGTTGGCCCATGGTGTAGAAACACTCGAGATACCACTGGAGGGTGAGCCTTGGGTGGCTGCTGCTTGATAAAAAGGCTGGGATGGCCCAAGTCTGCTGCCTTGGCACTGGGCAGCTGCTCCCTGGCACCGGGGCTGATCCCCAGCTGTTATCCCAGGAGTTGGAAGCCAGTGCTTCGTGCTGCTCAGGCTGTGCTTTCTTTGTCTCTGTGCAGACCTGGGCAATGCCCCAGAGGTGTCTATGGAAGGTGACATTTAGATCAGGCATTTTATAAGGCATTTATCAGAAATTTGGCTAAGAGATACCACATATTCCCATGGGTGTTAGGGGTGTGTTTAAACTAAATATGCTCTGAATTATTTCTCTGCAAAGAACTGATCTGTAAAGTGTCAGCTCTGTGGTGACATGTCCTTGTCACAGGGCCAGGCAGCAGCACCCGGGGGCAACTGGGTGGTGGCTTGTCACAGGTGCCAGGAGGTGCTGACCTGCAGAGAGCCCGTGCCCTTTGCAGGAGCAGGGCTGTGCCTGCTCTGAGCAGGGAGTGTGGCTGGACCTGCTGCCAGTAGGACGGTGGTGGGCAAAATGCAGGAGTGGCCAGTGGGACACTCGGGGCCGTGAAGCCCCAGAAGGGATGCAGGACTGGGTGTGGGTCCTCTTCCATCATGTGGCCAGGCCATTGCACTGGGCCAGACAGCTCCTGTGCAGCTCTGAGGCTTTCAAGAACTTCTTTGTTGTAAAGAATCAGTTCAAAACATAAGCCTCCATGCTTTGAAGGGTGAGTGCTCTGCAAGATGTATCCCTACCAAGGCAGAAGGAATGAAATGTGGATTGGCAGCAGCTCTCGACTGGTGTCAGAGACAGAGAGTGCAGCCTTTGGATCGTTTGGACTGGGAGCTCCTGGGCAATGGCGACCTGGTGGCTGGAGCAGGGAGTGATGCCTGTCCCAAGCTGTCTCCCTTTTCTCTTCCACCCCTCTCTCTTTGGAAGAATGAGGGGATGGGTGACAGACCCAAGGAGTGATTTGCTGTGGCTTAAATAGGGACATGATTAAATTTTAAGTGATGGACATCTGACACTTAAAAAGTATTGAAAACCCTTATAAATTGATTTTTCTCCTAGTAGACTGCTGTGGGTCCAGCTCTTCATGGTGTAGGTAATATGTGTGAATGATTTTTCTATTGGGGATTGTAACAGATGCTGTAAAATTATCTCTTGAGTGTTTGTCTGTCTCTGACGTGTCTTAGCACATACAGGAATGCTCTGTTTGGGGAAGTGAGGTCCTTATCCTGATTTATCTCAAGGTACTTGTAAATGTTACTGTAATTTCATGTTATCAAACCATTTAGCTCTTCCTCTTCCAGAACAAAGTTATTTTATCTCACGCACCTTGTTTACTTCAAATTAGCCCTGAGGTTGGCCTGAAGTTGCACCTTGTTATTCCTCCACCTCCTGTCTCTGTCTTAGGCTCTGTTGGCAAATTTGAAGGTATAAGTAAATACTTTTTTGTTATTAATAGAAGTTTCCCCTCCTACACACATTTTCTTTTCATTCCAGTCTTCATTTTCGATGAGAAACTTACAAGCAGAAACCTCCCAAATTGCATGAAAAAGCCTTAATTCTCCTAGCAACAAGGTCAGGACTCAAATCCAGTTCCTTTCCATGAGTGTTGGGGGAACAGCCCTTCCAATTACCTGCTCCCCCTGTGGTATGGATCCGGTCGGTTCACCAGCACCTGGGTTTTGGTGGATTTGAATGTCAGCCACAGTATTGTTTAAAAATTCTCCACTCATTGGGGAAGGGTTTGTAGTGGGCTGAGCCCTGAGAAACCTGGGGCTGGTTTTATGGCTTCCCATTGAAACCTGGGGGAACCCTGTGGTGTTGACTGATTTCCCCCTTTCCCACTCATGTGGCTTTGATCAGGACTTGGAGAATGACTCCCCCCAGAACTGGAACCACTGAGCTTTGCCCAGTTCTGCTGTTCATTAAAGCATTTGTGAGTTTCCAGTTGTGAGTGGTAAAACGAGGACCTTTGTGCCTGTCTGGGATGGAGACATTAAGCTGGGCTGAAGACATTAAGTCAGGGAGGAATGGCTGGTCCTGGGGGCTGGTGATGACCAGCCATCCTCTGATTTTTCCTCTGTGGTGGGTGATCATACCTGGTGGTTCCCATCCCGCAGCTCCATTTGGAGCTCATGAGCAGTTATTCGGGATCAGGGGTGCAGGGAAGCCTGAGCACCCTGGCCTGGAGGATTTCCCTCCTGTTCCATGACCCTCTGCCCTTCCCAGAAACTGCACCAAACTCCACTGAGATTGTGCAGGACTTTTTAGGAGGGTTTCTCCGAAAGTCCAGACTGACCCGTCCTTGGGGAAGGGATGCAGGGCTCAACTCCTGGCCCTGGCTGTCGTGCCCAGAGGAGCCCCTGAGCAGAGCCTGGGACCAGCTCAACAAGCTACTGTGGCTTTCTTGTTCCTGCTGGGATGGGACAGCTGAAATGACCAAAGACTGTCAGTCTGATGCTGTTTGGGAGGGGACAGTTTAATAGTGGCATATGTAGGCCTGCAGTACTGAAAAACTCATTTGATTTGCACAATACTTTCAGGCACATTCTGTGACTCTTGGGGATGGGCCTGTGCAGGGGCAGGAGATGGACTCATTGATCCTTGTGGGTCCCTTCCAACTCTGTATATTGTCTTATTCTGTGATTCTGTGACCATTGGGGGCTAATACTAGGATGGAAATCCTTCACTTGGCTGTGCTGAGCATTAGATGATGTCCTGTATGATGGTCCATATCACACTTATCCTGTATCTACTCCCTAATATATTTTGGTGCATAAACCAAAGTGCTGGTGCAGATGATGACACGTGACATTCTAGATGCAGCACCAGTAACTCAGCAGTTAAAGGGCAAAACATGTTTTCTGGCAGAAGGTTATGGGTGAGAAGAATTTCCCCTGTGCTGAAGGACTTGAAGATGCTGTTGTGTGATGCTGTGACTCCCTCCAGTGCTGCATGTGCTAAGTGAGTTCTGAGTACAGACATCCACAGTCTGCTGTGTTCAAAGCCCAGTTCTGACTCTGTTACTCTTGAGCTGAGCCCAGTTTGCCAAAATCTCAAACCAGTGGCTTCATGGGGAAAGGAGTCCCAGGAGGGCGGGTGTTTGGCTGTGACGTGGTTGGGGAGCAGCAGTGATGCTCAGAAGCCTCCAGCTCAGTGCTAATCCTGGCTTCCTCTGCAAGGAGGTGCTTTAGGGATGTGACTCCCTAAGCCAGCTCCTGGAGCTTTGGGTGGCTTCTTTCAGACAGAGATTGAAAGGTTGGGAAAGGGGAAGGATCATGTCTCCCATGCCATGAGAAATGAAACCCTTTTCCAAAGAAAAACCAAGAGGTGTAAAATCAGTCCCTGGTGTGTCCTGCTCTCTGGCAGTGGAGTCTGGTGACTGAGAACACTGCTGTCACACAGTCCTCCAGCCACAGTCACATCGGGATGCCAGTGGGATGCCCTCCCATCTGGGAACCGTTCTGGTGTGGGAACAGCCCCTTCCCCTGCTGATGTCGCTCAGGGCTGTGAGCCAAAGCCAAGCCTGGGGTGTGCAAAGTGTCTCCAAAACAACTGCTCACTTCAGGGCTCTGCAGGGTCCCAGGGGCTGGAGTGGGGTTGGGGACCTCAGTGCCTCTGGTACCCCTGTGACACCCCTGGAGCACCAGGTGGTCTAGCTGGGATATGATGGGGGAGAAGCCTGTGAAGGCTTAGACTAAGGCTTGTAATGATTTTAGTGGGATTTGGGTTATGGGTGCAAGCCCATAAAGTGTTTCAGAAAAACGTATCAGAAGTGAGTGGTAGATGGGGAAATACTGTTTGGGCCATGTGATATGCTGGGGTTTTGGATTCTTCTGATAGAGTATATTGTTTCCCTGGTGTGAGTTGAATTCACCCTCTCTCCCTAATGGAAAAAAGCAAAGTTAGATGTCTTGCTTTCCTTGCAGTTGAAGGAGCCAGACTGGATAAACTTCACTGTTGTCTTTGAAAAGTCTTTGTCTCCTTGGATAAGAGCATTTAAAAAACAAAAGAAGTGATGACCTCATGCTTTAATGCTTGAAAAAAAATTTCCTTTCTATTTCAGCTGATGCTTGTTACGGCTCCTATTAACAATGTTTGAACCAAAAAAGAGGTTCAGATGTGATGATTTTATTTATGCCAAATTGAGTTTTGGTCACTGAGCTTGCATTTGGATAATTGATTTTTTTCTTTTCTTTCTATTCCTTTTTCAGCCTGATGGCACCAGTAAGGAGTGTGTTTTCATTGAAAAAGTCCTAGAAAACAACTACACGGCACTGATGTCTGCAAAATATTCAGGCTGGTATGTTGGATTCACCAAAAAAGGGAGGCCACGGAAAGGGCCCAAGACCCGGGAAAACCAGCAAGATGTACATTTTATGAAGAGGTACCCAAAGGGGCAAGTGGAGATACAAAAACCTTTCAAGTACACAACAGTCACCAAGAGGACTAAGAGAATACGACCCACCAACCCCAGTTAAAAATAGACAAAAACAGTGTCACAGTAAGAAACCACAAAAAGAAAAAAAAAAACTGCACCAGAGGAATATTTTTACATTAAAAATAAGGAAGAAGCTCTATTTTTGTACATTGTGTTTTAAAAAAATAAAAATAAAAAAAATTAATAAAAGACTAGATGGCAAATGCTGGGGAAAGCTGTTCGGGATTTATTGTGACTTGAAAAACGAAAAGAACTGCTCTATTTAAATTGACTTCTCGTTGTTGATGACACACAGGTGCTTATTTCGCATTTTTGGAAAGGACAACTTTTCAAGCATATCCCCAGAGGGAAAAAAAAAAAAAGTAATTATTAAAAATAAATAAAGAAAACCAAAGAAAACCAAAGTTCTTTCCCAAAGTTACTGAGACCCTGCCCCGAAAAGTGCCGGTTTTGCAGTAACCTATTTATTGTCTGCTGCCCGCCGGCCCAGGACGAGATGGTGTGTGCTGCAGTGAGTGAGTTTCCTTGGAGTTCTCGACGCATGGATCTTCTGTAACCTTCTGTCGACATAAGGTGTCACGGCTCCGTGATCCTGCATTGTGCTCAGTTCTGGAGAATGCTGCTAAATACATTCAAGTGACTACAAGATGACCTAGTACACCAATGATAAGGGAATATTTTAAAACCAGCTATATTATATATATTATATATATATAAGCTATTTATTTCACCTCTCTGTATATTGCAGTTCCATGAACCAAGTATTACTGCCTCAACAATTAAAAAAAATTATTTAAAACACATGTACATATTTTTGCTGTTCACACTTCTTTCTCCTCTCTGACTAGTGGTTTTTTAATGCATATTTATCTTTTATGTAAGGGCAGCAGGATATGTTTGGGTAGTTCCCCCACTATAAACTTCATTGCTAATTCTGTACTTCCTTCTGTTCCTTAATACCGTCTTCTTCCTTGGTTGTTGGCACAAGGGAGAGGTCTTGTGTGGGGTGATGGGCTGAGTGTGGTGGGATCCACGCTGGCATTTTTCGAGAGCAGGAGTTACATTTGATACTTTCAGTCCAACGAATATTTCCTAAAGCTTTGGCCAAGCAGAAGGTGAACTGGAAAAGGAGCATGTGACTCCATTAACACATACTTATGTGGCTCGTTTCCCTCACTAGAGGTTTTAGAGGGGCTATTGGTTTCAGCTGTTTAATTCAATATTGTGCCTTTTAAAACTTGCCTTCAACTGGACAAATCCTTTCCCCTTGTCCTGCGGGGTTCTCCCAGTCCATTGGGGACTTGCTTCCCTGGCCAGTCCAGCCAGCTTTCCCCCCACGAATTCTGCAGTAGGATATGGGTGATGTAAAGTGACCTATAAACAGAAAAGGGGAAAAGAAGCAAGATGAAATAAGTGACCTCAGTTTTTAGCTGAAATGGCAACTGGGCCCAAGTGAAGTTTTAAGGAGAAAGTCACTTGGCTTTTTCCTTCTCTCTGAGTGCAGACACTGCTGCACTCCCTGGCTGCAGCCAGGGCTGGAAATGCTCAAAGCCACTAAGAAAGCTTTTTCTTGTTAATCACGAGAATAACTCTCCCCAGAACAAGCTTTCTCCAGATAACTTTAAGAGCTGCAGCCAAATCCTGCAGATCAAAGCTGTTTGGGAGATGGTGCAGATAAGCCTGCAAGCTCGAGGATGCTTATCTGAACCAATCTCCAAACCTCGCAAGCCTAGAGAAAAATGAACAGTCCTAAGCAGGATCACCCCATGCTGCTCCAGGAGAAGCTGGGCAGCTGTACAGGTGATGCCCTCACCCCAGCTAAGCACGGGAGGTCACTCAAGCAGCCCCTCTCCCAGTGGATGTACTGGGAGCTGCTCTCCTGGGGCACCTGGGGACAAGCACAGAAGTGGGACCCAATGGCACAGTGGTGGAATTGCTTGGTGGGAGCTGGAAGGCTTTGCCAGCTTTGTCTTCAGATTGATTCATGTGGGCAAGATTTGGGGAAAGTTCAGAGGAGTGCTGGGGGTGGAGGATTGGGAGCGGCTGGAGATTTGCTGCGTTAGTACCTCCAAAAGGAAAAACCAAATTCCAGAGTGAGAAAAGATTTATGGGTGCCTTTTTACTCCTTGAAATATCTCCATGGCCCTGATGGTTTCACTATCAGAGCAACAGGGTCCGTTTGCCACTGGAGAAGTTTGAAGGGGTGGAGGCAGTAAATGCTAAAGAAGTCTGGGCAGAAGGGATCTCCTCTGAGGCTGAGAGCAGGGAGGGTCTGCTCCCTGTCCCACAATGTCTGCTGGGTTTGGAGATTGACATGTGGGATTGAGGGACCATGAAATTGGTAGCTGGAGCCTCTGGCACTTGTGTCATTGGTTTACAAGAATAATTCCTGGACCACAGTGAGACAGGCTCCTCAGGCTGGGAAAAGTCAGTGTGGGGAGGTGATGTGATGCTCACCTGGATTAGGTGCTGACAGAGGGATTTGTTGGCTGAGGATGGTGCACATTAAGTATTTGTGTTTGAATATCTGCTCTTCAGGCTTTATTAACAACAACAAAAGCAGAGGCAAAGATAAGAAGAATTCATCAGGTTCCCTTCAAAGCACCTTCACATTGGACAAAAGGGTGCTCTGGGAAGGAGACGTTCAAGAAATGAACAGAAATAGGGGAAATCCATCCCATGCCCAGCAATGGACAGCCCTGTGCTGTGGCCACCAGGCACATGGTGTTCCTCACCTGGGTGTTGCTTGGTTTTTGGGCCAGGGGGTTGTAAGTGGCTGTCAACAGTCCTGTTGGACCTGCTGACCTCCAGACTGGAGGTGTCTGTGGTGTTTAACATAATTTTTTCCTTTCAGAAGGTCTTCAGTCTCCCTGAGTATGAGCTGAGATTTCCCATGTAGGTTGTTACATTTGAATTACTTTATAATTGAAAACTGTTAATGAGAATTTAATTACTATTGTGGAAATGACCTCAAGAACAAGGGTTGTAATGCTGGGTGATTGCTTAAAGCAACTGGTGGTGTGAATGTGTGTGAACTCTGAGCGAGCACACTTTAACAGGACACTACTTAATTGGGTCTAATAAAAGCATATAGTAGCTACTGTCTCAGAAATTCTGCTGGATGTGTCACAATGTCACAATAGCTGAGTGGCAGGGTCTGATAATGCTGCTGTTGGCTTTGTCATGCAGCTGGGTGCAGGAGCTGCTAAGCATCCTGGAATGTGTGTCGTGCCCAGGAGGGAAACCCTGTGGGTCCAAGGAAGTTTTTCGAGCATGTTGCATAAACCAGGCTGCTGTTTGGTGAGACCTTCTGAGCAGTGGGTCTCCCATACAGTCCCTGGATGGTGAAGGGTTGGTGGTCAAAGCTCAGCTAAGCTCAGTGTCTGGTCCAAGTAGGGCAAACTGTTCACCATGGTGGTGGTGTGCCCTGCCTGGGGCTTAGCACAAAGTGTCCTGGTCCCTGTGCAAGGTGTCTTCCAGTTCCCTGCCAGCCTTTCCTTGGACCACAGAGCTGTCGGGGGTGAGAGTGGTTGACCAAGTTGACATCCCTGCAGCTGGAACCCCAAAGCTGGTGTGGTCTTTCCTGATTGAGTTTGGTTCTGCCTCTGCCTTGTTGATGCAAATACAGGTGCCATTGCAGGCTCTGTTGCTGCACCTCGTGTGCCCTGATGGAGCCTGATCTGCCCCTCTTGGCCAACAGCTGGCTTTTGGCAACACACCCTTTGGGAGCACAGGCATGTGAAATTTATGTTCATTTTCTTGTGATGTCCTTGCAGTCCTGAGCTCAGGATTATCCCCATGGTGCTGGTTCACAGGCTGACAGTTTGGAACCTTTTGCACATTTGCAGTTCTAGCTCTGTCCTTCTGCAAGCAGGGGGTCATTGAACCTGCCCAAATGTGTATCCTACCTATGAAGGGAAACTGATCCCTCCAGCTACATCTCTGACACACCACCATGTGTGGTACCTTTGCAGTTAATAATAGCTTCTGAAAGTGTAGTGATGCACTCCTCCAATAAATGTCATAAAGTGGGACAAAGTGAGAAGGAAGCAATCAGGTTAAAATGAAGTGTGGGGAAGGGATGCTGCCCTGGTGCTTCAGTGACAAGAAGACCCAGTTCTTATGTCCCTGGTTCTGGATTAAAGGCCGATGTCTAAGTGAACTGGATGCTGTAATCCCTGTGAACCTGCTGTAGGTGCATGTTGGAGTGGAGAGGGGCCTGGAAAGCACTGTGAGGCCTGAGCTCAGCTCTCCCCTGCCTGCTGCACCACCTCAAACCACCTTGTGGCTTATTTACCTGGGCTCATGGAAACACAGCAAGGTGTCAGGTCTGATTTAAGCAAACACCCAGACTACACCAGCTCCTGGAGCAAGGCTTGGCAGGCACGTGTGTAGCCCTGTGGGTGCTGTTCTGCCCCGTGGATGTCCATCAGCTTTCCTGGATTCTCTGAGCAATTTGGTGTCTCTGTACTTCCACAAAAGCCATGGAATGAGATTTCAGCCAGGACTTCAGACTCCAGCTGGAGAAGATGATCTGGGAGAGTTTGTCCACCAAGGTAGATCTGACTGAGCAATCAGACTCAACTCTAGGTGGGACAGGTTGGGTAACAGAAAACATTAGTGGCTTTGGATCTGAGAGCTTGCTGTGTTACCCTGCTCACCTTCAAAAAATAAGGCTGGAATATGTGAAAACTTGTGTGCAGGAGGAAGAGGAGCTGTGTGTGTGTTGGTGTGGTGTACAGACCCCCTGCAACAGCCCAGAGCTTGGTCCTGCTCGTCCAACAGAGTAGAAAGGGTCACACAAAGCATGGGGTGTCCCCCAGGAAAACAGCTTTTCCTTGCCATCCACTCTGAAAGTGTCAAACATCGTGGTTTGTGTCTGCTGCAAGGGAAAGCAGGTATATTCCTATGCATAATTTCCTGGTGGTGTGCCAAAGGGTGGAAGTTTATACTTAAGATTCACAACAGCTGTTTAAAGTGCCTGAGTCTCGTGCCAGCCATACCACCTGAATGGCCAAGGGATATATATAAAACTTCAATTATTTTTTGAATGTTTGTTGTTATTCATTTGGAGATGGATGAGAGGAGATTCCTCACAAATGATGTAACCTATGCAGACTCTGTTATTTCCAACAGTGTGAGCTGAAAAATTAGGGAGAAAAAATCAGGTCAAACTGAAACTTTTCCTTTTTTTTTTTTTTTAAGGGAGACAAAGTACTAAGTGAAGGGATTTTGGTTTACCAGAGGCATTTAATTCGCCCTATTAATAATTTCTTTAAATATATGTAATTTTATAGGAGGAAAAAAAAAAGAAATAGAAGCTTCACTTTGAAAGCAAAAAGCAATTATTTGATGTGCAAAAAAGTCTCCCCTGCCCATTTAGCAGCTGACACTGTTTTCAAAGTCTCTCAATAGATTTGTGTCCCCTGCTAAAACTCCAATGCTATGGCAGTTTCCTGATTCTTCAGCAAGAAAGCTGAGGCCCTGAATAGTAACTCCCACCACCTTTCCCACTGATGGGTGCAGAGCCCAAACCTTCTCTGAGTTGGCCCCGTCCTACCCATTTTCAATGCCTTCCTGCCCCTCCCTTTTCTTCAGAGGCTGAATCCTCGCTGATAGGAACAAAGCTCATAACAGAGTTTCCTGTCTCCCGAGGCACTTTAAGCTTGTGAGCCCTGTGTTAAGGTGCCAACCCAAGGAGATCTGCAAGGAGAGCATCCCCTGCAGAGTCTCTGTCCCTCAGCAAGGTCTGGCACCTACTGGAGTCTCCCTGGCCATTGACATGTGAATTTAGTGGTTAGTGACACAGACAAGCCAAGCTGTGATCTCTGAGCTGGTGGCGACCACTGCATTCCCAGACCTTGTTTGTTGTGGGTGAGACTCATTTCTATTCAGAAAATTAAGGAAAATTTCATCCAACCAGTGCATTGTGAAGATGGCTGACACCTGCCTGGGCAAGGGCTGACTCCTAGTTTTGGAGCAGACTAAGGGGTAACTGCACAACCTCAGTGGCTTCCAGGCTGGGGGACCCGTGGTTGAGCCAAAGGAAGCAGAAATGAATTTGTGCTGGGCTTGGGAAACAACCAGCCACATCAAACCCATTTAAAGAGAGATGAATTGGTCTGCTCAGGCCTAAAGGATAGAAAACACTGCCTTTGTTTTGAAAAAAACAACCACAGCGGCCAGGAATAACAGAAGGTGTAACCGCACCAAAGCCTCTAATGGGAGTTTCCTCCTTGGTTAAACAGCACAAGCATCATGAGGTGTGTGGTGTGTTTTGAGGGATGTTCTGGATGAAGGACAGCATGAACCAGCCAGGAGAAGCACTACAGGTGATGCTGCCTTTCCCCTTCCAGGCTGGATTCTGAAGGGCCACTTTTTCCCTCCAAAACAGGAAATTCTGAAACCACTTATACCCTGAGCAAATGCAATCAAAGAATCCCGGGATATGCTGAGCTGGAAGGGACCCCCAAGGACCATCCAGTGCAAGTCCTGGCCCTGCACAGGCCCATCCCCAAGAGTCACCCCAGGGGCCCCAGAGGATCATCCCAGCCCTCCTGGAGCTCTGGCAGCCTTGGGGCTGTGCCCACTGCCCTGGGGAGCCTGGGCAGTGCCCACCCACCCTGTGGGCAAAGAACCACCTTGTGCTGAGCTCCAACCTCCCCCTGCCCTGACACAACTCCAGCCATTCCCTGGCTCCTGGCCCTGGTCCCCCAGAGCAGAGCTCAGTCCCTGCCCCTCCTCTGCCCCTGCCCAGGGACTTGTCCCTGCAATGAGGTCTCCCCTCAGGCTCCTCTTCTCCCCCTCAACACACCAAGTGCCCTCAGCTGCTCCTCACACCTTCCCCTCCAGGCCCTTCCCATCTTCAGTCCCTCCTTTGGACTCTTTCTAATGGCTCCATATGCTTCTTATATGAGCTATGGCAGTCATGGAAGAAATTTGCAATTGGGAAATTTCAACCCAAAACTTCCCAGCTTGAGGATCCAGACATGTGCCCCTTTTGGGGTACACCACCATCAGTAGCCAGGAGAGATGTGCCATCAGAAACTGTAGCATGGGTGGAGCAGCAAGAATGCAAGGGAAGGCTTTCCCAGGGTGTTATGTGACTGTGCAGAATCAGGTGGGAGCAGCCCTTGTCATGGCCAGTTTGGAGGAGCCTGGGAGGAGCCCCCATCACACCAGGTTGGAGCCACTCTCTGCTGGAGGGATGTTGTGTGTGAGGACAGGGGGAAGTGGCGTCAGGAACAAGGAAGGAAAGCGATGGTGTGTGATGGGCCACTGGGCACCAGTGCCCGAGTTCCTGGGAGGTAGCACGTTACTTTGATCACATGATTGGATTTGCATGAATCAGGATGTAAAAATCTTGGCTGGGGTTTACAAAGGAGCCTAGAGGAATGAGTTGCCTGCTTATCTATTTATCTACACGAGCACAGAGTGAAAACCCTTCCACTCCTTCGTGGGACTGTTTTCCAGTGAGAGACAGCTATGTGGAGCTTAAATGTTGTTTACAGCCATGGCAGGCTTTGGGGCTGTGATCATCCCTGCTCGAGAACTTTCAAAAGGATAAAATGAGCCTCCTATTATAAGGACTGAAAATAATCCTAAATGAATAACACACATGCAGCCTTCACAGGCACACATTTCTGAGCCATTGGAAATGTTGGCACATGCAAACAAACAAAAACACATGTCTCAGGCCTCTGGTTTTCACAGACTTCTGCATGCCATGACATTTGGGGGGATGGCATTGCCAAGAGCTAACAAACCAGATTCCCAGGCTTGGCTTGCAGAGCTAGCTTGTTGATGCAGGGTCTAAGAGGGGAGGCCTTTGGGCTGGGGATGAGCTCAGGGAACTTCAGCACCACGGGAGAGCCTTTGAGGGCTGCACGCTTGGGGGAGGACAAGGCAGCAGGGAGGGCTGCTCCCTCCAGAGCAAGGTGTGCAGTGGGGAGGGTTCTGGAGCAAGGTGTGCAGTGAGGAGGCTCTCTGGAAGCAGCCTGAGACCAGGGATCTGCACCCACCTCCACTGGAAGGCAAAGAGGTGGTGGGGAGCAATGGCTTGGAAACCTGCAGCTGCCAGCGGTGCCTAAAGCTCTCTCTGGAGAGAAAGTCTGGGTGAGCTGCATGTGCACGATTGCATCTGATTCTAAATTTGCCATGACAGTGACACTGGCAATGACCATCAGAGCCAGAACCAACCTGCAGGGACCCCAAGGCTGAGCGTGGGGCACAGGGAGCCTGCTCTGCCCAGAGCTGGCACAGAGCTGGGCTTGTCCAGGCTGTGCCCTGCAGAGCAGCTGGTGTGACCCAGGGCGCTCACGCAGCTCGTGTGCTCTGGCCTGTCTGTCTGGATTCCTTGGGAAAGGTAAAACACTGTTTCCTGCGGGGTCAGATATTTTGGAGGGGGAAGAAAGCAATTTGTGGCTGTGTTGTCTGCCTGATCAAAAGTGTTACTGGACTTGGCTACACAATGTGCACTCTTTAAACCGGTCCCAATTAGCCCTTCTTGCTAATGCTGTGTTTCATTCCTGGGAGACTGCACTCGGAGAGCTGTTATGACTTTGTGATTGTGCACATACCTTTATGTGCTTTCATTCTTAATCCCCTTTTTGCAGAAGCCAAAAGGTCTTCCAGCCAAAAAGGAAATCAAAACCTTTTGTTGGCTGCTTCATAAGAATTAAGGGTGGGATGAAGGTTGTAGCAGGATCTTAATTAGCCATTGTAAATAACGAGAGCGGCAGTGCCTGCAACCATATACCACCTTGGGTTGAGATATTGTCAGACCACACAAAGCTAGGTGAATGGGCAGCACAATGGCAGATAAAATTCACCCCTGACAACTGCAAGGCAAGGCAGGGTGAGGAATAATCTGAGCTGTGCATGCACTCCGTCGGGTTCCACATTAATTGTAATCATTTATGCTCATAAAATGAGCGCAATCACAGCAGCTCTGGGGTCTTTTTTCCCTTTTGCTGTTGTGAAAATAAAACAAAATATTAGGATGGTTAAAGAGAGGGATGTAAAATATTTCTGAAAGTCTGTCTGCTCACAGCATAGATCTGGAGGAGACCCTGACTAACACGCCAGGCTCCTCTCTGGATATCTGATCTCAAAAGGGGATATAGTGGAAATAATAAGTGTTCAGAGGCTGACAATGAAAATACTTAGAGGCCTGGTGAGGGAATGCTTTATGGAAGTATTGAAAGGACTGCGTCTGCTTCATTTAGAGGCAGGAAAATAATGAATAGTCTAGACTGCAGAGAAAGTAAATTGGGATCTCCCACTCACCTGCTCTCCCAACACAGGCGGAAATTCAATGAAAGGCAGCAAACATCAAAACTGCTGAAAGAGAGTGATTCTTGACTTAGGGAAAATTAACATATAGCATGGAAATTAAGATTTGGGTTCAGACAATGGGAGCCTGGAGACTGGCCTCAGAAGGGCAGGGTGTTGGGCAGCATAGCCCCTTATACCCATCCCACCCAGTGAAAACCATTGTGGTTCAACCTCATTTTGTCCATATTAAGTAGCTCTGAATAAAGCATGAAATAATTCCAGGTGTGCTCTGAGTCCTTAGCCTGTCCTATGTCACATAGGCCTGTTGTTCCCACACTCCTGTGCTGGCTGAAGGAGCAGCAAAGATGCTCCATGTGCCTCGTAGGACACTTGTAGGATCCAACCTCTGTCTGTTATATTTCCATCCCCACAAGAAACTCCACGGGCATCTCACCTCAAAGAGACGTTTGCCCACATGGTAACCACCCTGGTTGCAAACCCCACCTTGCCTTTTTTCTCAGTGCTTTTTGGACCCCAGAGTCTTTCCCACATTGCACAGGAACCATCCCATTTGCTCACCACTGGGACAGTGCCAGCGTGGGCACGTGGCAGGGTTGTATGTCCTTGTGTTGTATGGGGTTGGAGAGAACTCTCAGGCCCTGCCTTCAAAGGGTCACCTGGATCCTCCCCAGCTCTTGCTGCCTTTCACATCATCCAGGCAGGCAACTAAGAGCAAGTGGTCCCATTATGGGGGAGGAGAGGTTGGGTTTACTCGTTTGATCTTGAACATGGCAAGTTTTGACCTCCGTGTTTCGCAGCCTGATTGTACAAGCTCCTCGCATACATTCGGGCTGAGATCTTTCGTCGCCTGGAGGATTTGGGTGTTCAAGTCCCATCCATCTGGCATGTTGCAGCCAGATTTCTCCTGTGATTTCAGGAGGAGATCCATGCACACAGCAGGCCCTTTGCTGTGGGAATCTAAATGGCTACATTGCGTGATTTGCTGGGAAGCATCAAAAATAGCTGCTGGGTGGGAGGCGAGTCTGGCTCTGAAAGCTCTGAGACTGAAGAGTGGCTGGGTGTCTTCTCCATCACCTGCACAGGCGTGGGTTTGGCCTGGGCAGCCCAGCCATGGGCCCAGCTGGCGGGTGCTGCCGGCAGACGCTGCTCTGGGTGGTCTGAACCCGGCCCAAGGTGCCCTAATCTACAATCTGCTGCAGCAGCCAAGTGATTCAGGGCTTGATGTTTGCTTCGTACCTCTCCAAGGTGTGAGCACAGATCATTTCATGCTCTTGAAAGAAGACAATGAAAACAGACCCTCACTCTTCCCGGGTGGCTCCTCCAAGCAGAGAGTGGCTTCGCTCAGGGACTGGGACCAAGTGCTGCCAGCTCAGCCACAAGGTCCAGGGAAGTCCTTGTCCCTCCCAGGCCATCACTCTCCAAATGCATGGAACAAGCCAGATACCAGCTCACAGCTGCCTCGAGAGACAGGGATTGCCTTCAATAAGTGACTGACTTGGCAAGTAAACCAAACCTCTGCCCTTGGGTGGAATTCATGACATACAAACTTATAGGTGACTTTGTGTAGTGGGGGAGCAGTGACAGAGTACATACCTTATGGTTTGTGCTTCATTAAACACCTTTCCACCCAAGCCAAGTGATTCAAACACCAGAACAGCAATCAAAGCCTCTCCTGGCAGCTTCACAGCCAGAGGGAAAAGGGCCACATTGTCCACTGGGATGCAGAGGAAAAGCTCCAGGGCAGGTTTGGCAGTGAGTGGAGGGAGCAACGACACCTGAAGCAGCTGCTGATGGAGTCTGTTTTTCACAAGGAGGTCACAAAATCATTGTTCCAGGAGAAGTTACCCGAAGTCCTTGAAAATGACAGTGAAAATGGATCAAAGGAGTATGCAGAGATGAAAGATTAGTAAAAGTTACTTGATTTCCAGAGAAGTGGTGGAGGGTGCAAGTAAAAATGTGTTTGTGGCTCGAGGTTAGAGAACCTGGATAGGGCTGTGCCTCTGTCTGCTGGCAAATATCTGAACTAAAGCATTTTGTTTCATTATCTACTTTTGGGGGGTTTATATCACCTTCACATCTGTCATGCAACTTCTCCACTCTTTGTAAAGTGTTACTGGTTTCAGAGCAGGAAATGCAGCTTTCTGGAGGGAACAGGGACACCTGCTAGAGGTGTTGGTTGTGCTGGGATGATGGAGGGGAAAATGTGAACACCCACCTGTGTGAGGAGTGTGCAGGGTCTCCAATGGGGTCCCTCACTCTGCTGTATTTCAAACATACCTGCACTGATTTCAGGGGTAAATTGAGTCAATTATCTCCCACCCTCTCAGTTGAAAGTGGTACTTAATCCTTTCCTCTGAATCTTTTATCTGACATTAAATGGTCGTTAATTTAAAAGAAAAAAGTTAAGCTGACTCATTTTCCAGCTAAAAAAACCCCTTATAATTGCAGTAAAAATGCACTGAGGGCATGTGCTGATAACATTGTTTTAGGGAACAAGCAAAAACCACCATCGGTTTTGTATTCATTATTTTTCTGGGTAAATAAATTAAACAAACAGGATCACTGATTTGTAACTTGTGGGCACATTACTGTGTTTACTATTAGACCTTCCTGGAAATTTCCTGAGTTAGAAGAAACATTTAAATTTTAACCAGCTACGTGTTTCAGGTGAGAATCTTTCCCAGTCATAAATAATAAAGAAGACTTTAGGCTGGTGAGAATGAATTCAGATTCATCTCCCCAGTGTTTTCAGTCAGCCCCAGAAATCCTGCTGCTTTGGGTGGAAGCTCTTGCAGTGGGGAAGGACGATGGTGGGGAACCCAGGGATCAATGCTCAGGCAGGTGAGAGAGGGAAACCCAACTCATCCTGTCCTGCTCCATGGACTCATTAGCTGGTTGCATCATTAAGCAACCAGCCTTCACTCTTGGCCAGGCATCTACACCTACCCCTACATCTGTTCTGTACCATCCTGGAGGAGCTCAGGTTTTCTCCCAGGGCTTCTCTGTCTGGGATATGTTATAGAATCACAGACTGGTTCAGGTTGGAAGGGACCTTAAAGCTCATTTCATTCCAACTCCCTGCCATGGGCAGGGACACCTTCCACTATCCCAGGTGGCTCCAACCTGGCCTTGGACACTTCCAGGGATGGGGCAGCCACAGCTTCTCTGGGCAACCTGTGCCAGGGCCTCCCCACCCTCACAGGGAAGAATTCCTTCCCAATATCCCATCTAACCCTGTCCTCTGGCAGTGGGAAGCCTATCAAAGGAATGGGGAAGGAGCCTGACTTTGTGGGAGCTGCTGGGGCAGTCGCTGCTGTTGGTATCCCTTTCTGCTGTTGGCCATGGTGTGACCCAGGACAAGGAGGCAGTCAGTGCCCCAGGGCAGCCCCCAGCCCCACTGTGCACCCAGTGACCACCAGTCTGGGGCACGCAGGGGCATCTCACTTGGTGCCTGGTCCTGGCACCCCTCTCAGGGGACACCTTCACTAAGACTAGAGCTGAATCTGGGGGTGGACTGGGATGATAAAACAAGGCCTAATCATTAAGTCAGGAAGCAGCGAGTGGTCTGGTGAAATATGACTGGGAATTTTGTCCTTTCTGCCTTGAAAATTACAGATAAAGGATTAAGTTTTGCCTTTTTTTAACCATTTTGTTATTTTTTTTCCTTGGAAAGTTCTTTGGCTTTTTCCAGCCTAGAAACAAAGTCTAGAAATATTGAAATGTGAAAAGAATGCATTTCAGGTCCCAGATTTTCTGCTTTTGACAAAAATTCAGGTTTCCTTCAATGCAAAATTTTGGCTTATCTCTAAACGTGTTGAGACTTCCAGCCAACTCTGACATGGATTATTGAACTCATAAGTCTTGAAACTACAATGCTGAGTTTTCTCATGGTTAAAGGTGCAGTGCCAGGACCTCTCTTCCTGCCCCCGGCCCTGTGTGACCCATGGCAGGGCAGCACAAAGCCAGAGTGGGGCACAAGTGAGGACGTGAGCTTTTGGGTGACTCAGGGCTGTGTTGACATGGCCAATCCAGTCATTGCCATCAAACTCTTCCTGAACAGTTTGTACCTGAAGCCCCAGAATAAGGTGTGCTGTGACCCCCTGCCCATAACCCGCTCGGTGCTGCAGGCATCCCCCCCCTCCCCGGAAGGAATATTGCTCCTAATTAATTTACTGGTAAATTATGGATCCTGTGGTCTACGAGTCACTGCACTGGTGCTGTTGAATTTACATAAAGGGATAAAGTTTCTGCAATGAAAACCCTCCTGTGGCTGCGGGAGGCCAGCGGTGCCCGAGGTCCCGCTGATGCACAGGGAAGGTTTGTCACCAGGCAGGTGAATGGGAACTGACTCAACCTTTCAGGTTGTCCCCTGCATCTAGGCCTGGGTCTGTTTTTAAGTTTTATCGACAAGCCACGTGCCCCAGCTGTTGCTGCCCCATTAATGTTGAGATAGTGGGTTATTTGCAGTTGTTTGAAGGTTTTGCTTGTGCTGGCAGGGAGCCCTCTCTAGCTACCTGCTCTGCAAAGAGAGTGGCCACACACATCACCTGCTACAGCTGGCAGGACCAAAGGCTCATGGAGCTCCATGTATTTCCTCAGTGCTGTGCAGAGTCGTGTGGTAACAGCAGCAATAAAACAGAGAGCCATGAAGACCCGGGTGAGAACAGCCCCTGTTCCAGTGCTGCTGCTGCTTGTGTGTGGATGCCAAGCTCTCCACGATGGGCTGTGGTTTAATGAGACTGTGCTTTTCGAGCCTGGAGGTTTGTCCAGCATTTTGTACACCGGGGTCTTTGCATGAGAAAAGTCATCATAACCAAAGGGCAAGACAAAGCACGGAAGAAATGACACAGAGCAGGAACCCCTTCTCTGTGCACAAGAGCTGCTGCAAGAGCTCCCGTTTGCATAACGAAGAGCTCAGCTTTTGCTGCCTGCCTGACTCATTTATGCTTTTCTACAGCTCTGAGCCCCAATCCAGCCAGACTTGACATTAGCAGATGCCAACTGAATATTTGCACAAATGTTCACCAGCGAGTTTTAGTGCCGCTCCCTCCCTCAAGGTGGCAAGTGTGGGTGTGGAGAGAGCTGCCCTGCCCGTGTTTGCGAACATGTCCCTTTGAACTCCCTGGCGGGGAGGGTGAAAGAGAGGGGAAAAGGTTTTCCAAGCAAGAAAATAAAAATAATTAATTAAAAAAAAATCATTTGAACTGGTTCCAGCCTGTGTTATTTTGTTGTTAACCCAGAAACCTGTGGATACTGGAATCTGGAAACGGAGCAGAGGAATGGAAACGGACTCAGTGAGAGCAGGAATGTGGTGAGAAATAAAGCAGAGCTGAAAAAGCCTCAAATCATGACTTTGCTTTGTTGATATGAAAATTAGACACATACAAATTAGCTAGGAAATATCCTGTTTCTTTTGGGGCGTTGGGGGAGGAGAAGGTATTAACCTTAGAAAGGGAACTCTCCGGCCACCCCAGGGAGGGTGTGAAGTAAGTGTTGGGTGATGTGTTGACTTTAATGCAGGAAAGGAGTCTGCCGCCGAGAGCGGCACTAATCCTGCCTCTGCCTTTGGGCTGCAGTTGTCAGCATCCCTCTTTGTCTCCGGGATGCAGGTGGTGCCCACAGGATGCTGCCCTGGCTGGGGCTGGCTGGAGGGGGCCGGGATGGGGAGAGGTTTCCCGCTCAGGAACCCAAATCTGCTCCCCTGGAGCTGCCCGTGGTGGGCACAGCGGTGGGTGTTTTGCCACAGTCAGGGGCTCGCAGGGATTTGGGGGTGGCCTCACGGGAGCAGGGCGGACCCTTTTAATTCCCACAGCCCTTCGGTGGTGCAAGTGGGAGGCAGGACCCGGCCACCTTCCCCAGAGTTCCTGGTCTCCAGTGGGGTTTGCGGCGGAGGTTGGGAATGGGGGGCAGCGGCGAAACGCCTGAGGATGGAAGAGTTAAGCACACCCTGGCAGCGCTCCCCTGCCTCCCCTCCCCAGGCTCATCGAGCAGATGGGGGAAATACTAATTATCCCCGAGTGAGCGGTAGCTGTGCGGTGAGGGCGATGCTGTCCTGGAGCTGTGCCACCGCCTGGGAGAGAGCGGGGGGAGCCCGCTCAGGGCGACCCGCGGGGACACGGGGGACCAGCCTGGGAAGAGGATGCTGCAGCAAGCCCTATGTTCAGGAATAAAAGCAAGGGGTGGAAATAGGCTTGGCTCTTCCCATCTTGCTGTAACCTTGTTTTGGGCACACTGCTATCCTTAGTTCCTCCTGGGAATTCCCAAAAGAACAAGTAGTTTTTAACCCCAGTGGTACATCATAGCAGGCAACTGGGAAGCTGCTCTGGCAGAGACCTTAGAAAACAAACAAACAAACAAAAATCCATGTATTTTGCATGTCTGAGATGCCCTGTCAGCAGGGAGCTTGTCCTTGGGGTTTGCTGGGCTGAAGGGACTGGTTCCAACTCTGTCTTTGGAGTGAGGGTCTGTGCACCCCCCTCCCTTCTCCCCCCAGCTTCCCTGCCACTGCTCCGGGCTCTGCAGATGAAAGCTGCGTTCCAAACAAAGCATTATTGATTATTATCCCCTCGAATTTCAGAGTGGGCTAGCATTTCATGTGCACGCCACAGTCCATGGGCTTGCTGGAATAAATAACACATGGGAGCTCGTTCGTATGCCTAGTCAATAGGAGCTGTCGGCTTTCATGCGATTTCACACATTTTTTCAGCTAGCTCAGCAATCCAAATGCAAAAATCCAGCAAACAGGGACATTGTATTTATTTCTGACAATCCCTGGAGAGGGCTGTATCCATAAACCCATGAATGGATTACACTCATCCATAGATGATGGGTTTTTTCCATCTGTGACAGATATTATATGGAAAATCTCCATTTAATATCTGATCCAAGAATAATTCAATACAAGTGAGTAATATAAGTTAAAAGTGTTGTAAATTCAGCTTAACTCCTTCAGGGTGGAAGGCAGAAGCGGGTGGAACGATGATTGTACATGGTATCTCTACTCAGAGATCTAACATCCGTACAGCTCTTGGGAACATAGGTTGTGGTAAAGTGATCAGGTTTAGACCCTTCTGAAGGGCATCCTGAAAGCCTGGCTGGGAAATGAAAGAGGGGTCTGAAAGGTAGAGGTTGCAGGTAGATCTCAGTGTCCTCGCAGCAGTAGCTGGTGGAATGCTGGTCTTCTGGACTCGTACAGAGGCACGGAATCCTGGAACCACAGCATGGTTTGGGTTGGAAAGGAAATCAAAGATCATCTCATTTCAACACCCTGCCATGGGCAGGGACACCTTCTAATATCCCAGGTTGCTCCAACCTGGCCTTGGACACTTCCAGGGATGGGGCAGCCACAACTTCTCTGGGCAACCTGTGCCAGGGCCTCCCCACCCTCACAGGGAAGGATTTCTTCCCAATATCCCATCTACCCCTGCCTTCTGTCTCTGGGAAGCCATTCCCCCTTGTCCTGTCCTTTCAGGCCCTTGTAAATAGTCTTTCCATCTTTACTGTCAGCTCCCTTCAGGTACTGAAAGGCCATAATTAGGCCACCCTGAAGCCTTCTCTTCCCCAGTCTGAACAATCCCAATTCTCCCAGCCTTTCCCTCCCAGCAGAGCTGCTCTACCCCTCTGATCATCTTGGTGGCCTTCCTCATGCCTGGATGGAGCACTCAGGGTATGGGTCAGCAGCTGTAAAATAGTGCTAAACTATTAATATGTGGTCAGTTCAGAATAGATGCTTGTAGGTAAATAATTGCCATGCGGGTTGTGCGAGGTTGGCTGAGGCTTTGCCCCTTTGGGGCTGTTGGCACGGGGATGCCAATGATGCCCTGAAGACCAACTGAGGATGATGAGGCCATTGGATGAGATTCCTGAGCAGCAAACTGGCAAACACAGAAGCACCCTGAGCAGAGAGAGGGGAGGCTTCTGGCCAAAGGCTTGAAACATTGTGGTCTTGGGCTTTATGTACCAGATCTTGCCTTTTGGGTCTTCCAGTAATTCCTGACCTAGTTTGGTCCGAATGAAAGGGACAGTCCATGACTAAAAGATTCCAGACCTTCTGAAAACCCACCAGGATGTTGTAGAAGCAGTGGGAGTGACTGAGACATGAGCTGGTGTCAGAATTGGAGATAGAGGGGATCAGCTTCTGCTCCCTGCTCTGCAAGCTTGGCACTTTTAAAAATTAATATAGTCCTGAATTTATACCAGCAGGAATGAGAGCTGATCTCTAATGACCACAGGCTGCCACTGTGGTTTTGGGCTCATACAGCCATTAAATGGTAGTGGGCCATCCTAAGGTGCTCTGGTGCTGGTCAGAGGGATGTGTCCAGTACAGTCCTTAATCCACAGTTACCAAATGAGTCAAAAGCCACTCTGGGGTGAGAAGCCAGCACAATACCAGCCAAAATGTGTGCAATCACATCCAGTGCCACAGGCCCAGCTGTCAGCCCTTTCTTGGGTAAAACTCATGTTAAAGGTTTTTCCTGTTCAAGCCTGACTTTCTGAAGAGCCCAGGGTCGAGCTTCTTGTCCTGCTCTTGCCTCTTCTTCTTCAGTGGCAGCTTGTTTTAATAACCAAATGATACTTCAGGCTTTCAGGCTGGGTCTGGGTGGATTTGGGCAGTGTCAGGTGCATGGGCTGGGATGGCAGGAGGGGTAGCCCAACTTGTCTGTAGCCTCCACGCTGAGAGGAATGACAGTGCGTACACACTGGGAAAATACAGAATATTGAAACTTCTGACCACACAAAGAGCTTAGACAAAGTCCATTATCACTTGCTATAGCAGGGCACACCGACATTACCATGTGTATTCAGAGCTCCTGTGGTGGCTGGAAGCATCTCTTGGGCCAGCATGGAGCAAAATACTTCAATTTTCCTGCTGGAAGAAGTTGCAAACAGAGCTTGCTCTGCAGACATTCTGATTTCAGGGAAGTCCTGTTTTCTGATGTGATTTTTTTTCTCACATAACTGGGAGAAGAAAGGAATTGACTGCTAAAGGCTGAACCCCACTGAACACACATAGTTCTTAGAATTANAGCATCCTGGGGCCTCCTCTGGATTCTCTCCAGCAGCTCCATGTCCTTCCTGTGCTGTTCCCAGGGCTGGAGCAGCTCTGCAGGTGGGGTCTCACCTGAGGGGGCAGAGGGGCAGAATCCCCCCCCGCCCTGCTGTTGTCCATGATGCTTTTGATGCATGGTATAGATATAGAGGGAAACAGAAATCCCAGAATCCCAGGATGTGCTGAGCTGGAAGGGACCCCCAAGGACCATCCAGTGCAAGTCCTGGCCCTGCACAGGCCCATCCCCAAGAGTCACCCCCTGTCCCCAGAGGATCATCCCAGCCCTCCTGGAGCTCTGGCAGCCTTGGGGCTGTGCCCACTGCCCTGGGGAGCCTGGGCAGTGCCCACCCACCCTGTGGGCAAAGAACCACCTGGTGCTGAGCTCCAACCTCCCCCTGCCCTGACACAACTCCAGCCATTCCCTGGCTCCTGGCCCTGGTCCTCCAGAGCAGAGCTCAGTCCCTGCCCCTCCTCTGCCCCTGCCCAGGGACTCGGCCCTGCAATGAGGTCTCCCCTCAGGCTCCTCTTCTCCAGGCTACACTGTGCACACATCCACTCATCTACAGACACACACACATTATACATATATACATATACCATGTGTGTATCTCTGTCTTTACTGCTCCCTCCCAGCATCCCAAAGCTTTTGTCCTTGACCCTGGTGACGTGCAGTGCCAGCGCTCGAGCCCGAGCAGGAGAGGAAAGGCAGCAGATGGGAGCAGACAGAGAGTGAGCGCAGGGAGAGCTGAGCCAATATTGCTCACTATGATAGACAGTGGTCTTAGCACACCAGCAGCCTAATGCAATGTTTTTTTGCTGTCAATTTTTCGGTAGATATGCTGGCAATGGATGGATTTAAGGAGGAATGTGAAATGGCAGAGCTTGCTGCTGTTTGCAGAGACCCTCCTGATGAAGGGGTTGGGCTGGAGGAGGGCACTGGGGCCCAGCAGAGTCAGTGGAAATGAGCAGGCATGATGGTTTATGGTGCTCCACACCAGCATGGTGTGGCTGAAACTCCAGCTGAATTCAATTTACCTACCTGGTTCCCTTTCAGATAAGTGGGATGACATCTGAAGCTGGTGGTGGGGAAAATCAAGGAGTGTGGAAAAATTAGGGAGTTTTGCTATGATAATGAAATTTTGTATGGGATAGACTTAATTTACTCTTAAGAGATCGTAACATCAGTACATATATGTATTTGTAAATACAGACTATGATGGCAGAGTTTATCTTTCAGAAATCAAGACACAAGGGAATTTTGTCCCTGAACAATGTCCTTCTCTCAGTTCCACTCCTCAGCTCTATGTGGCAGCGACTCTGATGCTCAGTGTAACCCCTCCATCCCTGTCTGTCACTGCTCTCTTCTAGTCCTGGGTACTGGATCCCAGAGAGACAGATGCCTCATGCTTTTTACTTCATCTTCATACCCTCTCAGGAACACAGCAACATCCTTTATCTGAGATTTCCGCCCTCTGGGCCTCTTAACTACCCCTCAGATGTGTTCACTGCTCTTAATTCAGGAAATGGTCTCAGGATGTGTGACTGCTGCCTGAGCTGGGTTCTGCCATGAAAGCCTCCCCTCCCCAAGGGAAAGCTCCCAGGATCTCACTGTGCCCCTTCCCACTCCCCTGCAGCTCATTCCCTTAAATACCTGCAACTTCTTTGAGGTTATTTCACAGAACCATAGAATCACAGAATCATAAAATCACAGAAGCACAGAATAGTTTGGGTCGGCAGGGACCTTAAAACTCACCCAGTTCCACACCCTGCCATGGGCAGGAACACCTTCCCCTATCCCAGGTTGCCCCAAGTCTCATCCAACCTGGCCTTGGACACTTCCAGAGCTTCTCTGGGCAACCTGTGCCAGGGCCTCACTACCTTCTGAGTAAAGAATTCCATTCTAATACCTCATCTAACCCTGCTCTGGGTCAGTTCAAAGCCATTGCCCCTTGTCCTGTCACTATCTGCCTGTATAAAAAGTCCCTCCCTGTCTTTTTTAGAAATGCCTTTGAAGTACTGGAAGGGGCTCTGAGGTGTCCACGGAGCCTTCTCTTCCCCAGGCTGTTCCCCAGGCTGAACACCCCCAGTTATCCCAGCCTGTGTCCAGAGCAGAGGGGCTCCAGCCCTTGGAACATCATGGTCTCCTCTGGACTCACTCTTACATGTGCACCTTCCTCGTGTTGAAGACCCCAGACTGGATGTAGTTTTCCCGGTGAGTTTCCCCAGGCTGTGCTGGCCTCTGGTATAATTCCAGAAGCTGTTTCCAGCTCTTGTCCTGCTTGTCCCAGACAGGTTTGACCTGCTGGGCACAGATGCTGTTATGGACAACATATTCTGGGTCCTGTTCTCCTCTCACCTCCAAACCCTTGGTTAATGTTCTTCATCTTTTTTCACCTTCTGATTACAGTGGTGCTCAGGTACACTGGGTGAAGTTGGGGAACATTTTCCCTTTTCTTCCTGCCCCACTGCATTTGACACCTCACGGTGCATCCAGCCTTGTCCTGTCAGCCACAGACTCCAAATGACTATGCAGAATTCAGGAATATTTTGGAACATTTGTTCCCCACGTCTCTGGGGCCAAATATTTCACTTTTTTTTTTCAAATATAAGGGAGGAAGTAGTTGATTAACACATTCATTAATCATTTCTAGTACAGCACAGTCCAAACATCTCAGGGATAGCTCATGATTTTTGTGTTGAGTGCCTTGTAAACTCACTGACTAGCAGCTGTTCCTGTGTACAACTTGGGTTTTGAGAAATGAATTCAATTTTGTGTCTTCCCAGTAAGCAAGAATTATATCATCATTAGTGTCGTGTAGATTTGGATAAACCTGCTGCCTTGAAGATGCTTTTTTATGATTAGAGCCCTGCTAACCCTGATGTTGAGGTTTATAGTGCTGTATAATGTTTGTGTGTGTCCTTGTGCTTTTACTGTTCCATCCGTGAGCAAAGAAAGAGGAAATAAGATTTGTTAGCAATAAAGCAGTATACAATAGCTATTAAAATAGGGTAATTACATAATTAGCACGGTAGTGGTAACTCACCCAGCATGAACAACAATAAAACAGTCCTGTTTCCCTTGGTCTGACTCGAGCTGGGACTCTAACAAAACTTCCAAAATGGTTATTTAGTTGAAACACACAAAAAACTTAAAAGCCATCGTAAAACTGAGAAGGGAGGCCCAAAAAACCACAGGGAAGCCAAACACTTTCAAAGAAACAATAGTAAATTAGGTGTTAAAGATATAAAAGCCTGTTCCCTAACAATTTAATTAGGTAGCATGTCTGTTACAGACATTATGCTGCTAGTTTTGGAACCCATGTCAGGGCCTCACAGCTCTCAATTCACACCAGCCCCCAAGAGAGGAGTTTGTTATGAAGGACTGATGGTTTTGCTCTACAGAAAAGCGTGATGGTAATCAAGTGAAAATGGCAGGTAGCACAAGAAATTACAATTTTTCTTTGCAACTTTCCTGGACATATATTTACAGTAATTAAAGGCCCAGTTTGAAGAATAGTCCTGGTTTTAATTAGCACCTGCTTCGGTTTCATCTGAGCTCATTCCCTCGAAGAAGGATCAAAACAACAAAACTCTCCTGGAATGGGCTTGAGTTTGACTGGTGTGAGATAAGGCTGCCCCCAGCTCCTGTCCTGCCTGCTGGACTTAGCAGAGCCCCTGTGCTGGGTGTGTAGCTTTGGCTGAGGTCTTCAACTCCTCCTGCAACCACACAGCCTCTCTTGTACTTGGAAGGGAACCTTTTCTTGCCCATCCAAAATCTGGCTGGTGGGGTTCTGGTTCCACCAGAGAAAATGAGAATCCTGGTGGTTTTCATAGAATCATAGTTTGCCTGGGCTGAGCCCACCATTAGTGGGATTTTAAAGATTTAAGTGGGACTTTCAAGATCAAACTTGTGAGGTGGAACTGGGGACAGGAATGCCAGGGGAGGGAAGGGATTGCTGGTTAGGAGGCTGCTGTTACCTTGAAAGGGCAGTCCAGGTGCTTCATTGCTGCTCAAAATTCACCCCATCACTAAACCTTCATGATAGGCTGATTTTTGCCTCTGAGGCTCTGAAGATGCAGTTTTTTCTCTTTATGACAAAGATGGTTGCAGTTAATGACTGCTGTAGAAAGAGCAGGATCTTGTGGGAAGACACTCCCTGACCTCTTCTCAAAGACAGGACACTGAGCAGTAAATCCTGCTGTGCTCAGGGCAATTTTCAGGGATAAAGTTTCCATCACTGTTCCTTGATGACTTGTTCTTCCATCACCTCCCAGCAATGTTTATACCCAGGAATGGAGATGCCATCACAAGCTGTGGGATCATTTATTTTTAGTGGAGTTTCTTTGCTAAAACATGATGGCACATCCTTGATGGAGTCAACAAAAGCAAGTGGAGAGGTCTCATGTAATCTCTCTGTTGGTTTGCAGTCTTTGCCTTAACACTCAGTCTGATTTTATACCATCTAATGGTAAATGTGCCACACAAGTGCTGCCCTGCCATCAGCACAGCATCTTCATACTGCCCTGTTACATCCCCTCAGTGCTGCTTCTCATCCAGCAGATCTCACAGCAGTGACATGTGGTCACCCACTGAAACCAGACCCAGCACATTGGAGAGCTGGCTCTGCTCCCTGCGGAAATGGGATCTTCAACTCCAGTTTGAGATTTGTCCATTTCATAATGCAAAGACACACAGGTCTGCTCCAACACTGCCAGCTGGAGAAGTCAGAGCTTATCTCTTTCAGAGATGGCACAGAGCTGTGCAGGAACTGCTCTGCATGCTCAGTGCAATCCAGATAGGGGTGACAGCACTTCTATATCATTTTTTGAGGCTTCTAATCCTTATTTATCCCTTTACATGCACTTTCAGACCTATATTGCTGTGCTCAGCTGGAAAAAGGAGCAGCACTTTAAAACAGGACCAGGTTTACTTCAGGTACCTCTTTGTTTTTGAGGACAGGGTGATTGGGGAGAGCAGCTCTTGAGGAGGAGCTGCTCCCTGCAGCCCAAGTGTGGTCCCTGTATTTTGAGAGCAGGCACCCTCTTGCTGGGTTACATGTGGAGAATGATCTTGGGCTTGAGAGAGGCACACACGCTGCAGGACCTGGGGATGCTGTGAGGAACTTGTGCAGGCAGAATGGGGTGTCAGTGCTACTGCTTGGGGGGGTTGGCTGGATGGGTTCCCCTGACCCCATGTTGGCTGCTCAGCTGAGCTGCAACACTGCAGATAAAGAGCAAAGATCCAGTGAGTGACTTCTCTTACTCTGCTTTCCGTGTCCAAAGTTTTCTCCCCAGGTCACCGAGATTGCACTTCTCCTCCCAAAGTAGCTGGCAGCAGCTCCCCTCCCCAGGGTACAGAGACTCCTACATTTCCATGCTTTTGCGTGTGTTGTTTGCAAAGGGCTTTGGAGTGAAATCTTTCTCACAAGCCCTTTTTTTTTATTAGCACTTCATTGTTTTTTCAGGGCTGGAAACATAAGCTCAGCCATCCCGATGCTATTTTGGACCTCACACCTCTACTTGACCTAAGAAAACTAAGGACAGCTGCGAAAATACAAACAAACAAATAACTTAGAGCATTGGATAGGCTTTAAACCACTAATGAGCTAAGCCTAACAACCCCCCCAGGAGGCATATGTTAATTTATATGTTTTCATTAAGTCTAGTCTTCAGCCTCCTGATTTGTCTGTGCAGTGCACAAGGTGGGGTTGTCAGTGAATGGGGGGACAGTGGTGGGATTGAAGCTTTGGCGAGAGCACTGGAGATCTGAGCATTGTCTGCTATTAAATATCTGCTTAGAAAGGACAGTGACGGTGTCAGGGTGGCATGATGGGATATTCTGGTCACTGCATGTGCACACACATCAAGGGAGGCTGCAAAGAGCTGAAGGAATGCTCATAATGGTGAACAGCGGGGAGGAGGATGGCTCAGATCCTCAGCTGTGCTCAGAGCCTCCACCAACCAGCCCTCTGCAGGACTCAGGGCCAGGGGCTCATTTATGCCAAACCCTTGCACATCTCACTCCACCTTATTCCAGCTGAGCTCAGATTTCCCACACTCAGGCGCTGAAATTGAGGGAAAATCAACCACTTGAGAAAGGGACGTTAATGTTCCCCCTCCTTGCTTTTTGGTGTTACTAGATGTCAGTGATTCTGGCATAAACAGCATGTTCCCCCTTCATAGCTCTATTTTCCAGTTCCTTCCCATGAAGCAGCAGTTATTCGTGACTTCACTCCAGATCTATTGCTCTGGGATTTGGGAAGTGCTGCCACTCCCTCAGCCCACATCGCCGCTGTGGGGTGGGGAGTAGGAGAAATGGGGAATAAACAGAGCTGTCACCTTGCACCAAGTGGTAAATGGAGCCTGCCTGTACTGCCCAACCCAGCTGCAGCCCCCGAGGAGGGGAGTGAGGCTGTGACTGAGGGCCAGGGGTGTGCAGGAAGCTGGAGGAAACCATCGTCTTCGTGTATAAATAGCAACATGAGATACTTACACAGCAGCTGTGAGAGTAAAGCACTGGACACATCCGTGCTCTGCAGCTCCTCCTCTGTAATTCCTGGAGGCAAACACTGTTTGTTGGGTGGTGCAGCCACAGGGTCAGTGGCTGGTGAGGTGATGGATTGGGCTCTACCACACCTACCCTACTGCAGGCTCTTGTGCTCACCTTGGCTACTTCATCCATGGGAAGTTATTCTACCTTGCTCCTCTTACATGGGACAGACGTGTGCACTAAGATTTTTGGCCTGAGTGGTCTGACCTGTGTAGGCAACACTGATGATCAGGGGGGCGTTGAGGTGAGCGGGGAGGAGTTGAGATATCAGAGGGGTGCTGATAGAGAGGGGAGCCACGAGTGCCCCTTGTCGAACCCACTGCGGGCAAGGAGACACCTCCAGAGATTGGTGCTGTCGTGACACACAGCAGAACAGGGTTCACTGACTTTGAATGTCTCTTTGGTTAAAGAACTGAGATGGGCAAAAATAGCAGCTTACTGTTGAGGAAAACTGCTTCCTGTCTGGGCCTTATTTCATTGCCCAGGCCAGTGCCATGCAGCTGTGAAACCACAGCCTGGCTCCGTGGCTGTGCCCTCCACCTGTACATGGCCAATGCCATCTAATCACAGCACTTTGGAGGGGCCTCTGGTCCTCAGGGCTCTACTCAAGGGGTAGCCAGTCTCAAATATTTGGGGCTCCACATCAGTCGCATTTGAAATATATGATTTGTTTATTTGCACTGAAATTGCCCTGTGACGCTTCCTAGCTCTGCTAGGAAGTTCCCACCCTGTTTTGCTTATGATCTAACCTTGCAGTTTGTAACCCTGTGGCTGGGGGTGGGCATCCATGACATGGAAAACTCATTGCCCCTGCCTTGTGTTGGGAGTGTGGTCACTTCACAGCTGGACTCAGCTCCAGTTGGATGACCAGGGGAAGGACTGTGGGGCCCTCAGAGAAGTGGAGAGAAGAGCAGATCACAGACTGGACACATTCCCCTTGAATGTGATCCAAAGTCCGTAGCCTGCTTAGGTACCACAGAGTACTGGTGGGTGTAGGACCAAAGGCTGAGGGAACTGAAACAATTTGGTCAAGACTAACCTGGAATTAGCTAATCTTTTAGAATGCCTGATGGGCAAGGTTCTTCAGCTCCTGGGACTCCAACACCATCCTTGGTTTGCCCTGTAGAGGCAAAGTAATTTTACAAGTGATCTTAGAAACAGCCCTAACTCCTGGAACAAGATCAAAGTATTTTCTAAGGCAAACATTCCCCAGGGTACTCCTGGATTTCTGGAATGACTCCTCTAGAGATGTGCAGAACCATTGGTTTGGATCCTGATTCCTCTGTCTTTCTGCAGATGACTTTTACTCGGTGTTGCAACAGCCTACATGCAAAATCCTCTCCTTCCCTGCCTGTCAGGTGATCACCAAATACACAGGAAGGATCTACATCATCTGAAACCAGTACACTTGAGAAGATGGCAGATGAGTTCCAGCAGTCATGAAGGCACCTTCAGAAAGTATCTCTGTCCAAAGAGTCCCCCTCTGGAAGAGAAGAGACTGGTTGAATCTCATCCAGATCTGACACTCTGCACTGGGCCATCTCACGTTTCACAAGCACTTGTGATGTGACTTACACCAGGAAGGGTTTCATCTGCTTTTTGGTGGGATCTGGTGTGAATTCAGCTCCTCAGTCCAAGTCTGTGGGGAGGCTGCCTGTTCAGTGTCATATGGTGTCATACGAAGTCACTACTTCAGTGACTTGGGTTTGTTCACATTCTTGTACCATCTCCCTCATTTCTGGTCAAACTACATTGGATTTAAGATCTTATTAGGCTTTGGTTTAAGATCTTATTTCTGTTGCTGAGGTACATTTTCCTTGCAAGGAGGGTAGGCTCCATGACAGCCATGGGGATTCACTGAGTTTCACAAAGGCCTGGTTTGCCAGTTGTGTTCTCTGGCTGTTGCTGAGCTTGTGAATCAGATCTACCTTGGATCTTCCCACAGACTCAAGGATTTCAGCTGGGTGAGTGTTAACAGGAGCTGCTCAGAAGGTGGAATTTCCACTCCAGGAGAAGCTCTGACACTCCCCACTTCTTTTTGTTATGAATCAAGATAAAAAGGTAAAATTTGGAAGTTTCCCACAAAATGTAAATTTATAAATTATTCAGAAAAGAAAGCCTTATTTAAATGATTTGTTTCTGCCTTCCTATTATACAAAAACAGGAAAAATAAGACTTTAGGCAGTGCAAAATCCTAAATCTCTATGAGCTTTGAGTCAATATTCAACCATGTGCAGCAGTGGAAGCAAAAAGATCGTAATGAAACGAAGCACGTCAATGCCATTGAGAAGAACCACTGTGGAAGTGATGAAACACCATGTTTTGACATTCTCCTGTTGTAAAATTTCATTGAAATTGACAAACTGCTGAGAAATATTTTGATTTTTGAATAGTCTTCACTGGATGAGAAATTGCTGTATTGAAAAATTTTCAGCTGGCTCTATTGCAAAGTGAGTCAACAGCTGATGAGCAGACCATCATCACTGCTGGGGAGGGCCTGGAGACAGTGAGGGTCAAACCCTGAGCATTTTAGCAGTCACTCATCAAAATACCATTTGACTTGAGCAGGAAGCTGGACTGAATAGGAACGACAGTGTTTGGCACTTTGTGGGTGTGCAGATGGCCCAGCGTTAGGCACTGGATCTAAGGGTGGATACTGCCCAAGTTGTTATCAGGGCTTCTCACAGCAGCCATTGCAGGGACTGACAAGTCAGAATGCCTTTGTCAAGAGCCAAAGTCAGGTCCTAAATCAGCCTCTAAATTTCAAGCAGATGTAAGATGTGAAAGTAGGAGGAAGATAGCAACAGGAGCTGCTCACTGGAACAGACACACTGGAACGTGTGCTCCTTTCCTGCTGGAGGGGCCTCTGCCAAAGGAGAACATCAGTTCTGAGGAGCTCTTGGTTCAAACTGACACTTAATCTCCTCTGAAGGGATTTCATGTACATCTATTGGCACACGAATCTTAACTGTCTGATAAGTCTGAAAACCCTACTTTGTTCTGTTGTCAGCTTCAAAGCAAGAGGAAACAAACATGCTGAAGTCCAAAACTGTTTCACACTTCCAGTAATTCCTTTTAAACAAGTTGAAGTATGTACTTGAAGGGCTAAAAATTAATAATAATATAAAACCCAAGAAGAGCTGTCAGTCAGAAAAATGTGTCCCATTTTTGGGTACATAACAACGTACTGCTTTCTCTCCAGGTGCAAAACTCAGCCAGGCTCAACCCAACCTGAGAAGCTGCAGCTGCCACTTATACCCATGTACATGGTACAACCTGGCCATGGCTGCACTGGAAAAATGTAGGAAGACAACAGATGCAGAATAACTCCTGACTCTGGTTTCCTCAATTGTCATGCATTCAGATGATTACACGACTGGAGGATTTTTCTCAAGAGTTTCACAGCTGGAAGATGTGTGATAGATTTATGGTAGTAGATAAGACCTTTAATGGCTGCCTGAAGAAGGAAGGATACAGTTTTGAAATGATACACTGTTTTGTGGAATTCTAATCTGTGACCCCAGGGATGTGTGTTTGTGCTGAAGCTTTGCTGTGCCTCAGGATGTACATGGGCTCAGGGAATCGAGACAGGGAGATGGAAGCTGTTGCATGGCAGTTACATGTCCTTGGCATCAACAGTGAACAAAGGCATTCTAGCAAATGTGAATGATACTGTTTGTCCATAACTTCAGCTTCAAGGTTGAAACCTACAAAGCTTTGCTCTGGTTTGAAGTAAAGTCCTATTGTTTTGCTTTCATTGACCCCTGGGAAGTTCTTGATGAACAGATGCTGCATCATTGAATCACAGAATCATTAAGACTGGAAAAGTCCAATAAGACATTGAGTCCAAGCTGTGCCCCATCCCCACCTTGTCCCCCAGCCCAGAGCACTGAGGGACACGGCCAGTCCTTCCTTGGACACCTCCAGGGACGGGCACTGCAACCCTCCCTGGGCAGCCCCTGCCAAGGCCTCACCCCCCTTTCCAGGGAGAAATTCCTCCTCCTGTCCAACCTGAGCCTCCCCTGGCCCAGCCTGGGGCCGTTCCCTCTCCTCCTGGCCCTTGTTCCCTGGGAGCAGAGCCCGACCCCCCCCGGCTCCCCCCTCCTGCCAGGGATTGCAGAGAATTCCAGGTGCCCCCTGAGCCTCCTTTTCTCCAGGCTGAGCCCCCCCAGCTCCCTCAGCTGCTCCTGGGGCTCCAGCCCCTTCCCAGCTCCGTTCCCTTCCCTGGACACGCTCCAGCCCCTCAATGTCTCTGTGGCCGTGAGGGCCCAGAACTGGACACAGCCCTGCAGGGTCCCCAGCAGTGCCAGCACAGGGACAGTCACTTCTCTGGTCCTGCTGGCCACACTATTTTTGATACAGAAATCAAATCATTATCTGTTATCATCTTGTTTGATGCTGCCTGCCATTTTTAATTTTTTTTTTATATTGGTATGCTGGGAATGTCTTGAATGGTTTCATGTGATTGCCTTTTAATTTGGACTGATTGCCTTTTAATTTGGACTGAAGGTTAGGGTTGGGCAGGAAAACACTGGGTCAGGAGATCTGACCATCAGCTTAGTCTGTCTGGATGTCCCAGGGCTGGTTATAGTGACCCTTCCCCTCTCTCAAAGGGGACCCTAATTTTTTCACAGTTCCAGGTACAGGAAAAGCACCACTGGCTGCAAGAACTGGGTGGGTAATTTGTAACGAATAATTTACATGAGTAACGCTGCCTTTCTTCCAGCGTGTGAGTTGTCTGTATGAAAAGATTGGATTTTTCCCAGAGAAACTTGTTATTTGGAAGCATTTTCTTTAATAATCTCCAAAAAGAAAGAAAATCTTGGTCTGTAGCTTGTTAGTGAGTTGTTTGCTGTGAGTGTTTGATAGTCCAAATGCAGACTGTCTTGCATGTGTGCACACAGTCTAAAACCAAAGGGAGCCTTCCTGCTGCATTGCTGGGCCTTGGAAGGCCCATGGGCTGGACATCCTGGTCTGAGGGGTGCAGGCAATACTCTGGAATAGGTTTCTCCCACATATGCAGCTGGCTGTAGGTATCTGTTATGCTTGCTGAGACTCTTCAATATTGGCTTAACATTTGTCAGTTCAGGGAACAAACCTATCCAGTAACTCCTCTGGCAATAAGCCTGAGTGAGCTTTGGGCAGCATCCTTGTAAGCTCAGAATTTAGCAAGAGATTTTTTAACAGGTTTTGTGAAAACAGCTTCTTGGGCAGAGGAGACAAGACAGACTGGGATTTAAAGGGCTAGAATTACATGGGATGAATTTTTTGAAAGTGCCTTTCCAGTTTCCAAGCCCAGTTCCCACTTTCTTTTCATTCTCTTGTGTCAGTTCTGCCCATTCCAGCTCTTATTGCTGGCTTTATTCCTGACTCCTAACCATGCTGCCCATCTCTCCCCCAGAGCAAGAACAAGTCTGTGTGGGCCACAGGTCCAACCCATTACAGTGAGGTGCTGGGACTTTCTGGGACTGCAGCTGCTGGACATCCAGTCCTGTGTGTGCTATCAAGAGTTTCTAGGCCTATAAACCCATTTATGAACTCCCAGCTGGAGCCTTCTTGTATCAGTAGGGACCTTTGAAAATCTGGTTCTACAATGTAAATTCCTTTGACTGTTCCCAGGAGCACTTAGGCATTTTGAAAATCTCCCTCATCCCCATATCTTTGTCTGATGGAGTTTCAGCTGATGGAGCGTGTCAGGCCCACAATCCAACTGCAGTAACATTTGATGTCTTCTTAGAGCATGAAAATGCTGAACAAGAATGAGAATGCTCAAAGCTGCTTCTTGAAACAATGTAAGCACTGGGAAAACAAACTGCTCTCTGAGGGATGAAAGGGGATCTCTTGCAACCTAAGAAAATTCAGTGGCTGTTTCAACGGGTTGCACAAGTTCCTTCTGGTTCTTGATCTTTCTGTCACCTCTGAGACTCAGCTGAGAGTCTGGTCTCCCCCCCAGCCATGATTCCTGGTTCTTGCAGGAGTCTCCTTGTTTGCACTCAGGGTGCAAACTCTGCCATAGCCCCTGCACCCACTGCAGCTTTTTCCAGCAAAACCTGTCCCTTGCTCCCCAGGAAGCTGCACCCTCTCCCCAGTGTGGTTCCAGCGGGCCTGGAGCACAGGAGCCACCACAAGATTTGCTGCCCCAGAGTAGCTCTTTCCACAGAGGGCCACGTGTGTGAAACAGATCTGAACAAGAAAGATGTGTTCCAGCCTTTGCCTAACTGAGGGTTTGTCCTGCTTTCCACAGCACCTCTTGGATTCCAGACCCAAAACCATCCATGCTGTATCACTGTCAAACTCTTCCAGAGACCAGCTTTTATCTCCTCCCAGGCTTGTCTGCAAGTAGAGAGAAGGAGTGAAAAGGAGGCAGAATGGGTGATGTCTTTTAAAACAGACAGAGGTGGTTTTTTTTTTCGTTGAGTCAATGCATAAATATCCAAGGAGGGACTGAAAATTAGGAAGGGAAAAGAACCCAGCCTACATAGATAGCCATGGGTTAGCCAGCACGAGCAAGAGCACTAAGCCATGACAGGAGGCTGGCATAGGATCATCTCAGATGCCTCTTGTTTTATAAGCGGAGTTCTGGGGGAGGAAATATGTAGTGAAGTGAAACTGGTGATTGTACAGGCACGCCGGCGATTAAGGCTGCAGTGGGTGGGCAGTCTGTGGGGGCTGGTGTGTTAACTCCAGCCAAGGAGAGGCACATGCTTTCCAATCTATGCTATCTCAGTTTCAGTGCTGCAGACAACCCATCAGGGTGTCATTAACAAGCAGTTACTCTGCTCTCGGTGCTGCACTTTAAGGAAATATGTCAAAGGCATTTCTGGTGAGCGAGGGCTCGGTGCGATCAGATTGCTCCAGCCTTCTCACAGCATTCCATTCAGATTATAATACACAATAGTTCAGACCCTGCTGTGTCCCATTACTCAATTATGAAATTGCTTTAGAAGTTGGAGCTTACTGATTGGCTCTGAATGATTTCATACCCATCATATTTCTGTGTGTTTGTGCTCTTGGGCTGATTGCTCTGTCTGGTTGGTTCAAGCCATTTCACTCTTCTGTTTCATGCAGGATGTGTTTTCTACCTGTCTGTATCAATAACAAAATCCCTCAATAGGCTTTGCATCTTCCATTCAGCTTGTGAAAGTGCAAATTCCCTTTGAGGTCCATTGTCGTGGGGATGGAGCCCTCATGTCATTGGCCAGGAGTGAGGAGAGGTGGGAAGGTGTGGTGACCCAAAGTACAACCCCACAGAGCAGAGCTCTTCTGCCTTCCATGCCTGGCAGATGTGCAGCACCCTGTGAGGGAGCAAAATGAGCATGGCAAGTGAATTTATTTGTACAGCTTCCCCCAATCATGCTGAATCCTAAAGCATTTGTCCTCTAAGCATCACAGCCATTTAATCCCCTACACATCACAACCAGCCTCTATAAAATTTAATTTGTTCATGAATTACATGCAAGAGGCATGGATAAAGTGATATTGATAGTTGGTGCAGATATAACTTACTTTCATATATCAGATTTTTACACAGCTCTTTGCCTTCATGGGGTAAACATTTCTCAGCAGTGAGGGACTCAATGGAGAGGCACTATTGCTTTATGCTAAAACAGGGATTTTACACCTGTTGGAAATAAAACCCATAAAACCTGAATGGATGTGATTTGATTCTATCAAATGACCCAATTTATCCCATCTTCCATAAAAGGAGAGTGAATAAGAATGAAGTCAGAAGGACTCAGCTTGTGCATCCTTGGAACAATCAGTCCTGTTTGAATCCACCCATGCAAGAACTGAAGCAAGGTCCTGTTCTAAATTAAAATAGTGTTATGTACTCTAGTTTGGAGAGCCAAAACAAACTTGGGCTTTGAACTTTTCTAAAATTACTGCAAGTATCACTTTGAGCACCTATTGTTAATAGCAGTGTTGATTTTCAGTAACATTTTGCACCACCCAAAGCAAAAAAGCTGAGGCTGATAAGCTGATAGTACCATGCATTGCCAGAGCCCATTAGAATCAAATTGTTGACATCTAGAGAGATGCTGAGATTACAGAAAAATTCCGTGTAAAAATGTCCTTGGTATGCAATTAATATTCTGCCTTCTCTGTCAATAAAAAATGTGATTCAGAGTCAGAGTGAACTGCTCAGGGGGTTGGATGTGTTTAGGAGGAACTGGATGTCATTGACCTCATGCTCCAGCCCTCGATCTGCTGTTCAAAGGGAAGAGATTTCTTAAAAAAAAGTCTGAACTGTGATGGTCCCTCAAGAGCTTCTCTTGGGTCATATCCTGAAATCCTCTCTAGGTTTAGACCTTCAGATACATGCACAAATAAAAATGAATTCAAGACACTGGATTTGTTTGGCTTGTTTTTAAGGAATAATTTCTTTCCCAGAATCAGTGTTTTGCATTTTTTTGTTCCTGTGCTTCAGATTAGACCACCAGCAGGTTTGTTTCAGCCTCTAGGTGTTATCTGGGAATTACTGGAAAGCAACATGACTTTCTGTACCTTTGATGCTGTTAAAATGATAGTCCCTTCTGCCTACACAGGGATGTAGCTAGAAGGTCTTTGAAAGGTTTCAGTGCACGTTTCCAAGATGAGTTAAGGCTTTGGCAATGGCAACAGGATTCTCTCACCTGCCAGCAGATAAGGATCATCATAAATGTTCACCATTCTGGGTTCTGCTGTTCAGTCAGTTGAATGATCAAAAAAAAAAAAAATCATCATTGTGCCACCTCAGTTTTTCCCTTTCAGATGTTCCACTGGATGTGATCGTTCTGACAACCTGCCACGGCACCAGCACAGAGGTGCTTATCTTGCAAAGCTATTTCATGTATTTATTAACTCATTGTGTTTACTTATTTAAATATTCTCTGCAGATGAGACATATGGCAATTGCTGGCCAGCTTAGTTTCAGCTGCTTCTCAGATCCAGCTGCTAATATCATTTCATAACTTGGCTTGTGCAGTTCAGATCTGTACCAAAAGACTCTGTTTTGAATTACCATTATATTTGATATTAATACTAAGCATACTCACAGCTGTCCTACATTGCTGTTTCCACCCTCCTTGGAATTCGGCTCTCAGACAGAGGACATAACACTCTTGTATGTCTGCCTCTCAGGCTTTTAGATCTGCCTTGGACTCACATGTATTGTCTACAGCAGAGAAGGTGTGCTAATTGCCACTGCAGCATTCTCAGCTTACGAGCTTGGTGGCTTTTTAAGACCTAATTCAGACCTAACCTGGAAACTGGGCACCCCAGGAAAGACTTATGTGCAGACCATCCAAGGTCTCTGAGGGTGTTTGGGATGGGATTTCAGAAGCATTTGGTCACCTAAAGATGAGGAATCTAGCAGGATTTTCCAGACCACACTGGGTCCAGATCCTCAGTGGTATTATGTGTCTGTCTCAGGAAGTCAGTGGGAGTGAAGCCCTGAAGCAGGCTGAGGGTGGAGGTCTCCATGCCCTTGGACACATCTGCCCAGCTGTCTGCATCTGTAGGAGCACCAGCACCTCTCTGCGCCTGGTGCTGGTGAGTCCCTGGCAGGAGCTCATCCTAAGGCTTCCCCCAGCTCCTGGGGAATGGTGTCACTCACCTCCAGACATCGGTCTTCCAGACGTGCTGAAATGAAACATCCCAGCTGCTGTCTGGGGAGCCCATGCCCACCCTTAGCTCAGGTGTGGAGAGTGCCCAGGACAGGCATTTCCAGCTTGCTCTTCCAGCTGAGACTGCACAAACATCCCTCATCCATGGGAATGACACTTGGGTCAGTTGTGTGACCCAAAGATTTTCTTTTTCCCACAAGGCAGAGTTGTTAGGGAGGGGGAAAACACCAAACACTTGGATTCTTTGTGCTCTCTGGATTTTGGATGAGCAACACTCAGAGTCACCCTTTTGTCCATAGCTGCTGATGTGCCCAAGACACTGTTTCTTTAGTACAAGGCCTTCTGTTAATGAACAGATCAGCTCTTTCTAGAGACATAGGGTCTTGTGCCTGTACTCACTGAAAGCTAGATATTTCTGTTGGTGGGAAGCTAACTCGTCTCCTTTTATGGATGAAAATGTAAATCCTACCCTCAGCAAGCCCCCTAGGAACAAAAGACTAGAAAGCCTCTTGGGTGACTCTCAGGTTGGCAGCCTTGGCACGAGCACATTGAACTCTGCTGTGCGGCAGCAGGAGCACATCTGGCCCCAGAGGTGAAACGGCCTGGCCAGACGTGGGTTTGAGGAGCACCTCCCCTGGGTGTTCTCCAAGGTACACTGAGATACATGCTGTGCAGCTGAGAGTCAGCTCCTCTCCCTCCATCTTCTGCTTTCTCCTCAGAGACGATTCAAGTTTATTTAATCTCAGATTTCTCGCTGAAAAACGCTCAGTGAGCATGAAATGCCTTTGAACTCCAGGAGTGCTGCTACTGCCTGTAACGAGGCTGGGGAGCAGAGACAGCTCTTACAAACACATCTGCACCACGCAAGCAGGAGGCATCTGATGCCTCCAGAGCCTTGCACACCTTGGGAGCACGTTGGGAAACGTGGAGGGCACAGTTTGTGACCCCCGTGCCCTTCTCACCAGCTCGCACATGCTGTGCAATGGGGGCAATGGGGTGAGCTTAATATGAAAGTAATTCCAGCCCAGACAACAAACAGCTGCGAGGGACTTGGAATATATTAGAAAGTGGGTAGCCAGGAAACCCTTTCCATGAAGTGAAGAGAGGATTTAGTTGCTGAGTGCTGCAAAGATGCATACATTTTCCTAAAAAAACATTCATGGTGCCAACATGAAGATTCAATGCATTGTCAAAACAAGCCAAGATTCTTATTAAAACCAATTGCTTTGGTTTGTTAGGCTACTTTACTGTGGTGCCTCTAAGCCAGCAAATGTATTTGGGTTTAGGAGAGCTGCTTCAGCCAAACCTTAGGTGGCTAGAAATGGCTGTGAGCTGAGCAGATGCAGGGTATCATTTGCCCACTGCTGTCCTTGGGAGGCTGTGCTGTGCTACATGGTGTGTCAGATGTTGGCTGTCTCTGGGAGAGCAGATGGGCTTGTGAGGAGACTCTACTCTATAACCACCAAAGAGGTGTAGGCAATCCCAGTGCTTCTCATTTACAGACACAGTAATGGAACAGAAGAAAATAAGACAAAAACTACATGCTGTTTATTGTAATCTCCATTTCATTTGACTGAACGATATGAAGAACAAAGACTATTTTGAAGAGAGAGGTCATACCTTTTATTAGGCTAACTGTGACAATACCAGGAAAACAGGGAAACCCTCATATGCTTGAAGTCTTGTCTGTTTTTCCAGCTATATTGATCTAAGAAAAGCCCCTTTGGCTCCAGCAATACCACTCCCAGCATAAGAAATAAATGGTGTGTGTTTCTGACTTGCAGTTCTGCTCCTTGTGGTATCAGAGTTGTTCCACCCAGGCTGATTGAGACAGGTGGGGTAACTGAGACTGAACCAGGCCTGACATGTCTCTGGATGTGCTAATACAAGTATTCATTTACTACCTAAGCAAACAAAGAATCCCCTTGAAAAATCTATAGAATATGTATTTGAAGCTTGAGTTATTAATTTTTACTTTATTTGGAATATTGCATTGGAAGATTGACTTTGTTTTAACAGAGCAAGCCAAAGAAATGTTCGGATTTTCAGTGGGATTGCTAGAGATGGGCAATTCCTACAGTGAAATGCATCAGAATCAGGAAGCTAAGAAATAGGAATTCTTCTTTTCCTAATTCTTTATTCAGCCTTTTAGTTCCTCTCAGCTCACATCTCTTGAGTCAGAGCTAACGTGCTCCCTCAGACACTATTTCCATGTCACAGTTGCTGCTGCTCTCATCACCATTTGCATCATGCTCTCATCATGGCAGACACAGAAGGAAAGCTGGAAGCTCATATCTGGGGAAGAGACTGGTGAAAGCAGAAGGTTCTTTGGTTTTTCAAAACTAGTAAGATGAGAATAAGGAATTGCAGTTAAAAAGCATTCAGCCTCTGTGAACCTCCATCTCCAGAGGCCCCGTCTGTGAGTTTGGCTCCTGGCTCTCCCTTTAACAGGCTTTGTGACCCTGATTCATCACTTTGTGCTGAGGGCCTGTTTCCTAGAAGGATTTCACAGCCTAATGGTGTAATGAGTTCCTAGAGATGCAAAGACCTGCACTGGGTAGTGGCTCTGGCTGCTCGGTGCTGCCCCATGGCCAACAGTTTGGGAGAACTTCATTTCCAGGTGTTCTCAAGTGGACCTGAGAATCCCAAGGGGAAGATGTGCTTTACAGCAGGGAAGCATTTGTAGGCTGCCAAACAGTGACTGTGCGTGGTGTCCTTGATGTGTCTGTGAGACACAAAGATGTGACACCAGCTCCACGGGTGTTTCTCCCTCTCAGGGGAGCAGGAGGTCAGCACCTGCTGTACCCGTGGGCTGCTGGGGGGCATTCAGCTTTATAAAAGCAAGGACATACAGGAAGTCCTAGATTCCCATGGTCTGAGCAAAACCTCAAACTCAGCCTGCCTTCTGTGAGCAGTATTCTCTCATCTGAGCCTCAAGGCAAGCTCCCAGCCTAACTATCAGACTCTTGGCAGTAATTTCCACACCGGTTTGTTGTATTTGGACTTGAGATTCCCCCTTGACCCCAAAAGTCACACTAAAATGCTAAAAGTATTTTCTTTACTTGCTAAAGAAAACACAGAGGGCTTTATTTAGTTATTCAGAGCTCCACAGCCATTCTTCAGTCACTTCATGATTTCCAGAGATGGTATCTGTGCTGTTGTCTCCTGGCTCGGGTCGCTGGGAGCAGCTCGGAGGGGAAGGAAAGCTGTTACATTTCATTGTCCTCAAAAGAGGGGAGAAAAATCCTACTCGTGCTCCCAACCCAAACAACTCACTGCCTCACGCATTCTTGACAGCCAGGAAGGCTCCCTTGAAACTGTCTGTAGCCTTTAACTCCCTTCTAGTAAGTTGGCCATTTCCATAGAGAAGATTTTTTCTCCACTGATTTATGACCTTTAATTTATATCCAACCTGGAATACTTGCTTTGGGAAGAGTTGTACCTCTAGCCAAGCAAATGCTGAGGTGCACAGCACTTTGTGTGGTATGGTCAGTATTTTCATGGCACGGTCTGTAGCAGCCCCAAATGCCCCAATTTCGGAGGAAGCCTGGTTGGAGGTGGTGCCAAGCACTCTTCTTCCAAGCCTGGCTGGGCCAAAAAGTTGTAGTACTGAATTGGATGGGTTTAGGAGGTTTGGGAAGCCTCTGTGTGACCCAGGAAGGCACAGCCTGTAAGTGCAGAGACACTGCTGTAACCTGGGCTCCTGTGCAGCCCATATGTGATCTGGGACATTATTTAATGATGTTTCAATGGGTGGTAATGGGATTTTCCAGTCTGGACTGACTTGTTGGAGCCTGGCTGTGTGTAGGATTGTGCTGACTCTGCCATTTTCTTTGGAAGCCATGGGGAGAATTTGGCCCTTCTTTGCATGAAGCCAGGAACTTCTGACTGGCTTATGGTGACTGGTGTGCTGCACCCTGAGGCATGGGAGCGTCCCATATTGCTTTGAGTTTGTACCTGCCAGGAGGATCCAAATTGCTGCTGCTGCATCTCGGCTGAAGGTTAGTACCTTCCACTTGAAGGGTGGTGAATTTTAACTATTAGTTACTAACTCATCATATGCAGTGTAGGAGCAGCACACTTTTCACCCACTGGTTTGTTATCTCCATTTGTTGCGCTGTGCTTTACATGCACATGAGGGAATTGACTCCTGTACACTTAAAATCTGAGGAGCCATGTTAAAATCTCTGGAGTCTGGTGGAGCAAGGAAGCACAAAGGTTTCACTCAGCCCTTCCTTCCCTCTCTAGTGTAAGTTGTTCTATTATAGAATCATGGGATCATAAAATGGTTTGGGATGGAAAGGAGCTTAAAGACCATCCAGTTTCAACCCCCTTGCCATGGGCACCTTCCACTATCCCAGGTTGCTCCAAGCCCTGTCCAACCTGACCTTGGACACTTCCAGGGCTGGGGCAGCCACAGCCTCTCTGGGTGACCCCTGCCAGGGCCTTGCCTGGAAAAGTGTCCCATGGAAAAGTGTCCCATGGGCAGTCGTGTTGCTTCCACAAGAGGAGTGTTGTTTCATGATGTGTCAGGAGGAGCAGGGTCAGCTTGGAGGCAGCTGGGGTGACCAGATCCCCATAGGCAGCTCCATTGCAGGGAAGGGAAGAGCAGATTTCATTGTGCCACACAGGAATTGTCAGACAGTAGAGTCTCCTGGGAGTGCTTTCCATCAGCCAGGCGAGCAGGGAAACCATGGTGGTAACCCCTTGAGTGCTCAGCCATGTACCCCCCCCTACAAGCCCTTGCAACCATCCCCCAGAGGAGTCATGTTGACCCAGGGTCACCTCTCAAGGAGCTCCTGGTTTGCCTGGCAATGGCCAGAAGGATGAACCCAGGCAGCAGGTCCCCAAGGACCCCTGGGGCAGAAGCATGTGAAGTTACTGTCGTGCTATGAATTGAGACAGGTCAGCTCAAGCCTTGGGGAAGTGTGGTGGTTTGATCTTGGCTGGATGCCCAGCAAAACCACTCTATCACTGCCCTCCAAAAGGCTCATGAGTTGAGACAAGGGCAGGGGGAGGTCACTCACCAGTTACCATCATGGGCAAAACAGACTGAACGTGGTGAAAATTAACTGAGTTTATTACCAATCGAAATCAGAGTAGGATAATGAGAAGTAAAAAAAAATCTTGAAAACACCTTTCACACATCACTCCCTCCTTCCCAGGCTTAACTTTATTATTCATTCTCTACTTCCTTCCTGCCAGCAGTGCAGGGAGACAGGCAATGGAGGTTATAGTAAGTTATTCATATGTTTCTGCTTCCTCCTCAGGAGGAGGAGTCCTACCCCTGCTCCAGTGTGGGGTCCCTCCCATGGGAGTCCTTTATGAACTTCTCTAATGCAAGTCCTTCCTAGGGGCTGCAGTTCTTCACACACTGCTCCAGTGTGGGTCCTTCCACAGGATCAGTCCTTCAGGAACAGGCTGCTCCAACGTGGGTCCTTCCATAGGGTCACAAGTTCTACCAGGAAACTTGTGCCAGTGTGGTCTCCTCTCTCCATGGGTCCACAGGTCCCTGCCAGGACCTTGTTCCAGCAATGGCTTCCCATGGGTCAACCTTTTTCTGAGCACCCCCGTGCTCTGGTGTGGGTCTCCTGCATGGGCTGAGAGTTGATCTCTTCTTCCCCATGGACCTTCATGGGCTGTGGGGCACAACTGCCTCACCATAGGCTTCACCACAGAATCTCAGGGGAATCTCAGCTCCAGCTCCTGCAGCACCTCCTGCCCCTCCTTCTGCACTGCCCTGGGGTCTGCAGAGCTGTTTTCCTCACATCCTCTCTTCTCTGGCCACAATTACTTCCATGCAATAATGTTTTTATTTAAATTCTTGCATATGTCATCACAAAAGTATTGCACCATCTCTGACGGGCTCAGCCTTGACCAGCGGCGGGTCTGTCCTGGAGCTGCTGGCATTGACTCTGTGGGAGATGGGGGGAGCTTTCAGCAGCTTCTCACAGAAGCCACGGCTCTAGCCCCTACCACAAAGGCTTTCCACACTACCCAGTACAGGAAGGTAATTAGACCTGAGGGGTTTGTGTTTCCCCTTGAGTGGCCACGTGGGTTCTGCAGTAAACTTGTCATCTGCGATAATAGACCATTGCTGAGCCCTCCAGGGCTTGGTCCAACAGCACAACCAGAAGCTGTGCACAAAATCACTGAACTGCCTGGGTATGTCCCTCCAGGCATAACAGAAAAAACACTTACCAACATGCTGACAGGCAAGCACATCTTTAAATGCTTCTATATTCATTGTGGCCTTAGTCTGGGATAATCAAGGAGATTTAGCTTCATGATTACTAATGATTCTGCTAAAGACCTTCAGAGGCTTGAAAACTGACTGTAGTGGAAGGAGGCATCTGAAGGCTGTAGGTTGGATTCACTCTGCGTGGTGATGCTTGCACATCTTGGAGCTAGTGGGGCCTGGTGGGTCACAGAGCTGTGAGCTTGCAGCAGCAGCCTGTTCATACCATTGTGGTGGTCGAATTTTGAGCACTCTCAGTTGTTTACACCAACTCTTGTGAGCCTCAAAACACTTCCTCTGGCACATTGAGGTCAGGGTGTTGCTACCAACTGTTATGTACCTCCAGCTTCATATGGGAATAGACAGTGCTCTAAGGTATGGTCTGCTTTAGGTAAAAGCAGGAGGGACTGGGGTACCTGGGGGGAGCTGTTGTCTTCACAGATGAAATGGTGAGGAGTTCACACAACAGTGTGTGTTCTTTGCAGCAGGTTGGTTCTGCTCAATGCCCAACAACTGGCCAATATCTTGGTCACCATCGTTGCTAGGTGATAGAATAAATAATTGATCAGTAACTGGATCTGACATTTGGGAGGGTTCTACTAGATTTGAGGACCTCCTTTCATCTGCTCAATGTCTTCTCTGACTGTTTAGCTCATGGGAGCTCCCTGGATTACCACTGATTGTAGCAGGACTGTCTGAAATACACCTGGAAGGTTTCCTATGGAAAGTGGTGTGACATTTACGGAGCAGCCCGTGGTGGGGATATGTTCACGTCCTGAGGATGCATGTAGATCTGAATGGAATAGCATGATAGACATCCCAGGAGGCTGGGAGTGTGAATTTGGATCCAGGCACCAAAGCTTACACACACCCTTATGATAAGATGGCTTGGGGGAAAGGCATCGGGTTATTTATCTGTTTGGCATTAGACAAGGCAATAAAAGGTGATCTTTTAGAAAGTTCAGAATAAGGAAACCTGAGTCAGAGACAGCCTCAGCCTCCTTTGCTGTTATCTGTGTTGCACTAAACAGGATAATTCATTGCTCTCTCTGGGTTATACGAAATTGCACTCTTGGATGTGACCTCCCTCATGAGACCCACTCCACCCACCAGTACCTCCCTGACCTCATCTCCCCTCTCCTTCTCCACCCGGCATATCCCCTGCAATGCCTCTCCTGGCCTCATCCCTGCTCTCAGCCCCTTGCAGCAGTAGCCTGGTGCTTGCTGCTGGCTGAGCTCTTGCCAAGTTTGGCTCTTGTGTTGTTTTTCATCTCCACCTGGGAGTCCTCTCCCTTTGTCAGCTCTCACCTTACACCTGCCTTCCAGCTTTCCCTCTCCACTCCTTCCTGATCCTCCCTCTAAAAATAGAGGCTGTGGTTTGGGAGTTTCCAAACAAACAAACAAAACCCAGCGGAAGGTTGTGGTTTCCACTGATTTTCTTTCGCTTACCTTGAGTGAGAAACCACGTTTTGCTGAACATGACCCAGACCTAAGGCAGTGAAGCACCCAGCAGACAGTGCTGAGTGGTACTTTGGCACAGCCATGGGTGTGTGCCAGCTGAGATGGTCCTTGCAGGACATGGAGCACAGTCTGTGTAAAGCCTCTGCTCCTTCCTCCTTCTGAATTCCAGTGGTACATGAGGTCTGTGTTACTGGTGAAGAAAAACCCCCTGGATGCCATCATCACAGTAGCTTCTTCATCATGGGAGGAACATTATTCTCCACCAGCTAAATAAGCATGAGATGAATGGAACACTCTGGGTTTCATCTGCTGTTGAAATGCCCAGGAGCTCAAGCTGTCTTTAAATGTGACACCTTCAGTGTTTGATCAACAGCTGTCTGGGGAAAAGGTCCCAAAAGCAACAGCAGCAACAAAATCGAAACACCTTAGTATGTATATAAATATACATGTATTATAACTGAGGAATGGAACTTGTTTGATATTAAACTCTCATAGTCTGAATTCTGGAAGGGTCTGTCCTGGAAGTGTTCCATCTCTCTGCCTCTAGAAGAGGTGGGCAAATAGGAGTGTTTCAAGGACTATATTGGCATGACAAGGTGCCATCTATGCTGGAGGGATGGATTCAGGTACAGAATGGCTGTGCTGGTGCTCCCTCAGTCGGGCCATCAAACCCTACAGATATTGCTGCCATTCCACGCTCTTCTCAAGGCGTCTGCAGCCCAGAGTGTGCTAGAAAATTGGATGGGTATGAATAGGGTTGTGCACAGAAGTAACTACCCTGGTGCAATGCTCAAGGCTTGCACAGTCACACTGTGCTCCCCGCCCTTTTCCAGTCCTGGTTGAGCCCTTGCCCAACCTGCCCAAACTCTTTGTATCAATAAACTCAAAGACCAGCACAGAGCTGTTCATGGTGTGAGTTTTCCACATGGATTACAAAGATTTCAAACATTAACCAGGCTGCAGATCCTTGAAGAGAACACTTGCTCCAGGCTGCCTCCCTTGTGAGTTTTCCTCTGCTCCTTGTGTTGATGTTCACTTATAGGAAAAAGTGTTTGAACTGGAAGGACATGTTTGCTTTTTCTTTGAGGGGAAAGAGCAAGAAACCCCCTGTCCTAAAGCATTAGCAGTTGTGTTCCCATCACAATGGGCTGGGGGAATGAAACCCCAGGCTCTGCAGACACAAGTAATGTCTTACATAGCTGTCCTCTGGACCCAAAGGCTTGGCAGGTTGTTTTCATCTACATCAGTTTATCTGATGGAATATACTACCTTTACCTCTGCTAAATTTTCTTTCTAGAAAGGTAAACTGCACAATTCCTATCATTCCTATGGATTAAGAGATTAATGAAGCAGTTCCTGACCTTTGATTTGTGGGAAACCAACAGAGTATTGCAACATCCTTCATTACATTCTTGGTGTTCCAGGGATGGAGGCTGCCATATAACCTCCTCCTTGTCCATATTCCTTCTCCAAAGCTCCTGAAGTTACTGAGTTGTGTGTTTTGGATTTCTTTGTATTTTGCAGTGGGAAGAAAAAACCCCAAAGCCTTCATTCAAGAATACTGCATCCATCCCTTCCTTCACCTTGGTGTAGGTAAGGCAAGGAAATCAGGTAAGGGCTCTGATTTCCCTCTGTGAGCTGATAGTTAATGATCACTATTTCACAGTGAAATGACAAAAAAAAAAAAAAGAAATTAGAGAAACCCAGAAATGATGAAGACCCAGCTCAGGACTTTTTTGTTCTTGATATCTAACACAAGTCTGGTTTAGCTAGAATATTATGTTGCTCAAAGAATTACTTTCATTGAGTTGGGGAAAATGTAAGCCAGGCTTGTCCCTTGATTAAATTTTGTCCCTTGGTAACAGGAATGATCTGAGATGAGCTTGCCAGTGTTCAATATCTTGTTGAGCTCTGAACTATACTGGCTTTACATCCTAACTGTGAAACTGAAACATACTGTGCTGGAAATTGGTTAATTTTCCGCCAAACTGGAACATACTGGAGCATCCACACCATGGTCATGTGCTGAAATGTCCTGAATGATTCATGGCTTTGAGGAACTCATTTGCAGACATGGTTAAAGAAATTTGTTTTATTTTCTGTGGTACATTGTTATTGTGTTTTTAGCCCTGGGAGATGATGCCCTGTTTCAGAGCAGGAGGCAGCAATGGGGTATGGACACAACTGTGTACCTACAGTACAAGGGAAACATACAGTGAAATTTTCCTGTTTCAGAGAGTGACAACATAAAATAAAAATGCAAGGCAAACTGGGGAAAAAAAGGGTTAACCATTTAAAGCATTGAGTCAAACAAAATATATCTGTGCAAGAGTCTCCCCAAGGAAGTGGCTGAGACCACATCGCTTGGATCATTTAAAATTGGACTTTACAAAGAAATAGAGAAAATTCTGCAGGGAACAATCCTTCACTGGCAGGTGGGATGGGTTCAATGACCTAATAAGTCTTTTCCATCTCTAAGTCCACAAGATGAGTCTATAACTAGTGCAATATGGTTTTGCCCAGAGTTCCCATGTGTTGGCCATGAACTGAGCCAAGCTGCACCAAACTGCATCTAGTTTAAGTTAACTATTTACATGGTTCTTTTGCTCCACACTGGTTTCTTTTTTAGCAGAATCCCTACCCAGACAGATGATTCTTTTATACTCACTTTATTTTTTTGGTATGTAAAGCATCTTGTGTCATATATTGTCCTTAAAATAGAACAAGAGGGAGGAAAAGAGCCCCTTTCCCTTCAATTTCTGCAAGCGATCCCCTGACTCTCATCTTGGGAAGGATTTGGACCACCCACATCCTTGATCCAGCTGTCCATCAGGCAGTTCCCAGTTCCTTTCCTACATGTGCAGTGTGGCACCAGTGGAGCCCTGCACGTCCTGTGTGGCACAGGGTCACCCTGCCCACATAGTGACACTTCAGGGCATCAGAGCTCAAAATGCATTTTCTTTTACTCTCAGTGGATTGAGTGTAGCTGGATGAACTCAAAGTCTCTGTTCTCTGTTCCCTGCACACAAACTCCTCACATTCATAAAGAGGAAGGCACTGGGAATGTGTAAATGGCAAATTTTGGACTTGTTAGCATACCTGCAGCCAGGGATTCAGCTCTACCTGGACTTGGGAGGAGTTTTAGGATCTCTCTGCCCCTCCAAGAACTTCTGTGAAAAAACCTGTGGCCCTGGCCAGCCCTGCCTGGCAGAGAGCTGCTCCTATTCCCACAGGAGACCAAGTGCTCCAGACTTAGTATTTGGCCCCAGTTTTTTTTCCCTCTCCACCTCGGAAATGTGCTGGCAGAGGGCAGGCAGTGAGCTGGGATGGGTTGTGAGGTGATGCACGGACACACATGACCAAAGGGTCTCTGCTGCAGATCCCAAGGCTGGGTTTCAGTTTTCTGCTGCTCCACGTGCTGACCGTGGCAGGGGGAGGTTTGGGCTCTCATGTCCTTCCCTCATGTTCCACAAGAGGCATCGAGAAACTGTTGTTAAGCAGAGAAATTGTGTAAAGCCTTGACAGAACTGAGTGGCTTCAGGTAGTCCGTGGAATGGGAGGTAGGCATGGAGCTTGTCCAACTGCAGTGACCCCTTTCTCCTGGATCTGAGTTCCTTCAAGCCTTGTCCCACCCCAAGGAGATAAAAAAAACTTCTCCTGGTGTGCTAGGTGACAGTCCTCTGGGACAAAGGAAGATGGTGTGACTTTTTCCTGAAGGCCTGACATATCTGAATGCCTCACAGTATGTAACGTTCCTGCCATAGGCAAGTACTTTCACCTCACAAACCTGAACTGAAGAAGGCAGGAGTTAGGTTGCTGGTTTTTAAAGGGTCCTTCTGAGGTCCTTCTCATTTCAGTGAGTCAGAGATGGTGCAGGTCCACTGTGCATACTATTGGTTAAGGTTTCTCTGAGACTTTAGAGCCAGCTGAAATAAAATACTTAAGGCGAATGTAAGTGGTGGCATAAGTGCATAAACAGGTTTAAAAATTTAGCTCTAACTACCAGGTGAGAGATGCCCAGGGACTCTAGTTGAGCAAGGAATGGTTATCCACTTTTCCCTGGCTGAGGTTAGGACCAAGCAAGCTGCTGGACAGGCTGTGACACAGTTTGACCCAAGTAAGGGGAACCAAAATACAGAGCCTGAAGATGCTGCTCTGTCACGAGCCTTTCTCCTCCTTGCCCTGAGGTGAGAGTAGCTGGGTTAAATCAACAGCAATGATGTGCTTAGATGCAGCAGCAAAAGGGAGCAGGAGACAAACCCAAACCTCCTCAAATTCCCCACTCCTCCTCACCCATCTGACTTTAAAAGTAAATCAGACCTAATATGCAGTTGCTTCTTGTCTAGACCTGAGGTCAGGGTAGCTGGCCAGGGGCAGGAGCTGTGTGTGGGACAATGTGGGGAGCATGAAATTCATGTTCCCTCCTGACCTGCTCAGCTCAGTGAGGTCCTGGCAGCACAGCCATGGGGAGGACTTCATTCTAGCAGGATATGCCATGCAGGACCACACTCACCCCTTCCCAGAGACCTGGGTTCCCCTTAGTCCCACGCAGGGACCCAGCAGAGCTCACTACAAAGTAGGAGACGGTTTCCATGGACGTGGTGATCACTGGAAGAGGCTGTGGTGAGCAACACCAGATACTCCCAGGCTGCCTGTGCTGCCTTCAACACTCTCACTATTTATTTCTCCTGGTTGCTCAGACATGGAGCTATTTTCATTTATATCATTCCCAGGCTAGTAAAGATCCCTGCTCCTTGCTGGGACAGCCAACCTTTCTGCTTGGCCTTTTGCTCATGGGCTGCCTGTTTCCATGTCTGCTCTGGGAGAGTGTGCAAAGCTCATCTTTCACTGCTGAGACTCAGCTCAGTGAGCAGCTCTTTCTAGAACTGCTGCCTGCACCAGCATCCCATCCTACTGTAGCATCTCTGCTACAACGGGTGCTCCACAGAGGTGGGAGGGGTGGGAGGATCCAGGTAGTGAGTGATAAATCAGGCTCATTTTCTGATGCTCTCCACACGGGGACACCTCTCCCGAATCCCTGTGATTTGTGATCCTGGGTATGATTTAGCTGTGGCTCTTCAGGGAGGGACAAAGTACCTCTGGATGCAGTAACTCTGCCAGGACTGGGCTGGGCATCCAGTCCAGTAACAATGGCCATGATTGTTGCCCTTTGCAATGGCCTTGAATGTAGAAGTGAGCTCACATGAGGAGGTATAGCCCAGTGGGCCAAAGAAGGGTTTGAGCTGCTTGGAGTCAGGGCTACAAAACTGCTCTGTCATGACAAATTAACTCTTTGGATACTCCAAGTTCACATTTTGGGACAGTGCCACAATCCACACCACCTGAGTCCCCAAGCTGTGAAGTATCCCTTCTCCCACCAGGCATACTTTCCTACCATGAGGGTTTTAAGGAATGCCAAGGCTGTTTGCTTCTGTGCTAATCTCAAGGAGAAAGTCATTAGCTTTGTTCTTTTAGGCTCCAGTAAATACACACATAATGGAAACCTGGTAAGGATAAAGGTGGTGTGACCCAACTGCCAAACATCTTTGCTTTCTACCTGATCCAATGTGTGTGTTGGGAGAGTCTCTCCATCTGCCTTGTCTGAAGCTGGGACACAAATGACTCAACTGTCCCTGTGCCAGCTGGTATCTCACTTATTGCTGCACTGCTCTTGGGCCTTGAGCAGCGAAACTTCTACCCTCTGCTTGTTGTTGTAGTTTTATCATGTTTTATTGGAGAATAAAACTTCCCTCGCATCCGGAAACAGAGCTGAAGGAGGGATTGCAGGGACTGGAGTATCCAGAGCACCAAGAACAGGCCAGTGGTTGGAAAGGGCTCGGTAACAGGATGAGGAAATTCTGATTTGTACCAACATCTCCATGTCCTGTCTCCATCCTCCAGCTCATGCCATGTTTGCAAAAACCCTTAGTTGTGTGAAGTGTCTCCAAGGTGAGTCATTCATGGCACAGCTCTGTCGTGCACACAGCATGCGAGGCACTGGGCTCTCCTAGGAAAGAAAATTTCCCTTCACAGCTTTTTAGACCTTTTAAATATTTGTTGTGATTGCTGTACTAATTAAATTCAGCTGTTGCAGGTAATATAACTCCTGACAGCTTTTTTTTTTTTCCTAAGTTATTTTCTCCCTTTTAGAGGGCAAGTGAGCGGCACTTAAAGGTATATGGTCTGTCCACTGGGATGGCTGCTGGCAGAAAAGCAGAGCTTTGATTGAAATCATGGCTTTCAACTGTGCCAGTTTGCCTTTATCCTGAATGGCAACACACAGGCACAGGGCTCTGATGGGAGGGCAAGGACAACCACGTGCCTGTATTTTCCCTGTGAATCTGATAGACTGGATGGCCAATGCATAAGATGGGAAGGGAGGGCGTCCATGGTCTGAGCTCTTCCCTGGCTTTCTTTGCTTTTCTGGACCTCAGCACCACCACTTCATCACTTGCTGAAGCAGACTGTGCAAAACAGAGCTCCCCTGCCCCCTTCTCTCCTTCAGAATGGTTATCCAACATCTAAACCTTCAGCAACATGGTTCAGATTTGCTGGCAAATTGCACAGATGAAAAGTCAGTGTCTTACAAGAAAACTGCATTTTTGTGGTCTTGTTCTGATGCTGTGCTGCACCGTGTGTGGGGTTCAGGGCTTCCCAGTGCTCACCTTTCACGTTGTCAAGCAGAATTTCTGCTTGTCAAAAATGATTCGAAGCGCCCTCCCTGTGTGTCCTCCAATGTTTTGAATTTTAAAGAGTAGCCCCGGGGCAGTATATTTAAAACATGATCTCAGGGAAACTGGTTCTTTGCATTTGTAAGCCTAAAGAGCAAGAATGACAACGATAAATAGACATTAGGGTTTGCGGAGTCACACCGAGGTCAGGCGCTCCCCCTCCCCGTCCCCTCTCTGCCCCATCCCCCACGATTTGGGTGAGTATTGCATTTCCTAATTCAAACCTGAGCCTGTTCCTTTGTGCTTTACAAGTGTATATCCCGCCAGCTCTTCTACCATAGGCACAGTGGCTGCTCCTGGTGCAGAAGGGTCGTACCCGAGTGCAGAAGCCCTGGTGCCCTGAACGGGGCACGGGGCTGTATTTACCCTTCTGTACAAAGCTCCTTGATCTTCAGAGGGCTGGAGCACCTGCAAGCCCCCTCACTGCCTGTGGGACCTGCGAGCACTCCCCAGCCTTTGAAAAAACCAACCCGCTGCGTTAGAGACTAGAGATTGGGATGATAGTGGGTGATTGAGTTATTGCAACTTAATGAGTTGCTGCTCATCTGCCAAGCCACAGCAACCCTGTGTGTGTGCGTGCACGCACGCTCCCATTCATCTCAGCCTAGGATTTGAACTAAAATAGTTCCTGTGGATTTGCACTGGTTTGGCAGCAATCCTGAGGCCACTTACCAGACGCTGCTGGTACGTCTTAACTGGTGGAGTTTAGAGCACTTGAGTTTGAACATCCCCGCTTGAAACACAACAGGGTATTTTGTGTTCCAAGAGCAGAACTCAGATGTGGGGATGGGAGTAGGTGCAGCTCGTATTTCTATTAGGTGATCTGGCTCCTGGTTTGTTCTGAGTTTTGGAATAAAGCAGTCAGCTCAGAGAGAGTGGAGTTCCTCTAGAAATGCAAGTGGAACTACATTTGCATTTAGCAGAATGCAAACTGCACTAGCAAAAGCCACTGGGTGACTATGAACTGCAACCTTGAGGCTTCCTTGAGGTACTCCCAATGCTTAGGTTTGTCCTCTGGGTGTTAATTACACTGATGAAGATTGGGAGGACTTTTGTGAAGGTTGGTCCTGGCTCCTTATTCCAATTTTCCTTCAATATGGATCATAGCTTTTGGTTAAAGCCCTGTAGTGAAATGGCAAGAAAAAACAGCCTTCTGGACTTGCTTTGAGGTCCCTGGAGAGACTGGCTCTCCAGCAGTGGTCTGTGATTTAACCATCACCCAAAGAGTCAGGGATAGAAGAACCTGTCTGTGTAATAAGACATCAGTTTGTCCCACACTTCAAAGAAGATTTCTATGCTCTAAAGAGGCCAAATAATAATTTTTTCCCCCTTTTTTTTTTAGCTTTGAGCACCTTTACAAACGACTCTTCTGGCTGCGACAGAGCCCCAGAATGCCAGAACACCACGGGAAGAGGCTGCTTTGTGATAGTGCCAACCTGAGGAGGAAACGCTGGAAATCCCCTAAGCATGCCTGTTTTCTTGAGATTCCCAACTCAATTTTGCAAACTCAGAAGATTTTATATAATTTGGTTTAGTCAGTTCAGAGGTTTAAGGCACTTGGCTACACCATCTGGATTGCATCTTGGGGGTGGGTTATCAAAAAAAGAACTCAGGCAGAGCAGTTGGAAAGCTAGCAAAAACAAAGGGAAACAAGAGCATGGGAAGGGAGTTTCTTCTTTGCTACTTGGTGTGCTGGGCTCTGGGTTTAAAACCGTGATCTGTCTCTGTACTTGTTTTAGCCATCAAGTAGTGGAGGAAAGGCAGGGAGTCCTTCAGGTGGCTTGATGTGCCACAAGCCACCACCAGCTGATCTGATACCCTGGTTCATGCCAGTGAAGGAAACTTAAACTCCCTCTCCAATGAACTGACTCTGCCACCTGAGGGTCTTTAGAGCAAGAAAAACAAATCGATATATCGTTTCTAAATGTGCAAATAACTCTTCCATCAGTTGTGCAAATGGAACATGCACAGCTTCCTGCCACAATGGTTTCTGCACAAGAGCCCAAGAGCTTCCCAGTCTGCAAATGTTGGCCTTAAAAAGCCCCTAAATGAAATGTTTCAAGTTGAAAAGTCCAAGTCGGTTTAAAATAGAAACAAAGAAAGTTAATTTTAAAAGCCCTTTAATTTTTAGCCTGTAAAAGCCAAGAAAGTTGTGAATTGATGAGACAGTGCCTGGAGACAAATGAAACACAGCTCAGCACCCTGCTGCGGGTGTTGACTATCCTCAGGTCTCGATGTCTTCAAGAGCTGATAGAGATCAGCACCTCTTAGGCCTGAACCTTTAACCATTTGCCATGTTTTGCCTCACAGGCAGCTGCACTTCAGTGGTGGATGAAACGATTCCTCTTTGTCTGCAAGGGCAAATTCTTCCCATTAGATGTTTGTGCTCACCTCCCATTAACTTTGGTATGAGCTGAGCTCATGCTTCCAAGAGCAAAATTTGGCTTATAATTTCTGCATGCTTCGGGATCCTTTGGGTACCATATAAATGTAAGATACTGTGATTCAGTGCTAAAGAGCAGAGAAAACACAAACCCCCAGGAGACACTGTAAGAGAAAATATAGAACTTTGGTTTAAAGCAAAAAAGAAAAAAAGGGAAAGATTAAGAAAAACAATTGAGATTCATTCCCAAGGTGATTTCGTTGCAAACCAAGGACAAGAACACACATCCCTCACGTGGTCACTTCTTTGACTCCAGTGTGTTGTGGCCGTTGGATCAAGCTCAGGTTTGAAGGCATTATTGAAAACGTCTTACCTCCTATATTTCCTGGGTTTTAATCAAACTCACTGCACTGCCAGAGGTGTTTCATTTACCAGGAGAGGGGTCAGCGAGGCAGCCCTGAGCAGCAGGAAATAGCAAATGCAGAACAGTTCCTCCATGCTTGGAAGCTCTCCGAGGGCAAACAGGGCCTGGATGTTCATTATTATCTACCTTTGCTGCCCCACTCACAAATCTGGGGCACCCTGCTGTCTGCCCTGGAGGGCAAGTGGTGTATGGGGGAGGGAATCAGAGGTTGCTGAGTTTGGGAGGTTTGGTTGTTGTCTTCTGATTTCACTGACCAGCTCCATGCCAGTGAAAAGAGCTAACATTGCATGTATTTTATAGTTTTATTTTCTATCTGCTGCCATTTTATAGTTTCTTGGCTTGTTACAACTGTCATAAAATTACTTTATTATATTTTCCCATCTGTTATATTGTCCCCTCTTTACAGGGGGACGTTGCATGATGCACATGGACTAATTTAGCTTTAAAATCATTGTATGACTGTTGTTTATGGAAAACGAATGCTGTATTTGGGGAACAACATGTGGCTTCTCCATAGCACCAGGGAGAACATGTAAGTCTGTAAACACAAATGTCAGCAAATGGACATGGCTGCCCCCTCCTTTTCTACCTCAGCTTCTTTGCTTTAATTTGTGATCTCAGAAGCCTGAGTTAGAGCTGTAATTGCTCAGTAATTTAGTCTTCCACTCTGTACTCCCAGTACCCAGTTGAGGGATTGCCCTCTCCACTGGAAAAGTGCACTGTGTTTCTGGTGTTGGAGCCATTCACGCTCTGGGTGCAAACTCATGATTTGATTCAATTTCTGTGTTTATTTGAACCACAAATTCACAGAATCCCAGGATATGCTGAGCTGGAAGGGACCCCCAAGGACCATCCAGTGCAAGTCCTGGCCCTGCACAGGCCCATCCCCAAGAGTCACCCCAGGGGCCCCAGAGGATCATCCCAGCCCTCCTGGAGCTCTGGCAGCCTTGGGGCTGTGCCCACTGCCCTGGGGAGCCTGGGCAGTGCCCACCCACCCTGTGGGCAAAGAACCACCTGGTGCTGAGCTCCAACCTCCCCCTGCCCTGACACAACTCCAGCCATTCCCTGGCTCCTGGCCCTGGTCCCCCAGAGCAGAGCTCAGTCCCTGCCCCTCCTCTGCCCCTTCACACACCAAACCAAACCAAAAGGATAGATGAACAATTAGGTGGATCCCTACTCTCCCTACCTTGCCTTTCTTCTGCTGTCTTTGCTGCTTCTAGTTCTTCTGTTCAATTTAGTCAAAGCCTCTAGGTTTGACTATTCTTTCTCATACCAAGTGTCTGTTGGGAAGGATGAGCCACTTCCAATCTCCTGCTCCCACCACAAGAACTGGGCTGTGATACCATGGTCTGGGTAGCATGAAGGCCTGGAAATGTTCTAAGCACACACTGGGACTTTAACAAGGCTTTCTGAAACTCCTCCTCTAGATTTTTTTACTTTTTCACCCCAACTTTTTATTGCAATTTGCACTGCCACTGATGGCACCATGTTTTTCAATGTATATGAGATGCATATTAAAGACTTGGTACTGTTAAATTGTGCATATTATTAGATGCAATTGGGTGTTTAAATTGGGGGTCCAGCGATTCCAAGGGGTTTCTGAATAAACAAAATCTCATTTTAGGAAAAAAATTGAGTTACGAGAGACCCACTTATGTAAAATCCACCTCTCCTTCATCTCTCTTTCCTGCCCTCAGTTGTAATACAGTTTACTTTTTAAACATGATTTTAGTTACTAGAGAGGAAAAAGTAATTACTCTAAACAGTGGGGAAAGAAAGACTGTTCCCATCAAACAAGTGACCAGTGGCTTCACTGGAAGGCAGGAGAGCATTTGTGGAAGGTACAGAGTTTGCTCTGAAGGGCTTCACACAGTGATCTGAGTGTCCTGTCTCTATCAGGACTCATGAATAACATGAAAGAACTTTTGTGTGTGATTTCAATTCATAACTGTAAAATGTGTGGCCTTAGCTTACTTGTGTTAGTTAGTTAACAGTTTGCTGTGTTTGAATTACAGGTGTCTAACTGGGAAGTCCGAAGCATTTTTAACCTCTACAGTTGTCCAAGTGATTAGGGGCAACAGTTTCAGGAAAAGGAGCTCCAGGTTTGCCATTTAGAATAATTTTCATTTGTTGATTGTGATAAAAATGTCAAAAAATCATCAGAGAAGGTATCACAGAATCACAGAACATGTTGAGTCAGAAGGAACCCACAAGGACCATTGAGTGCAGCTTTTATTCCTACACAGGACCATCCCAAGAGTCACACCTGGGATGTCAATACTGCATCTGACCAGCAATGCCAGGTCCCTCTGTGTTCCCTCTCCACAGCTCCCTATCTCTGACAGTAGGTGTTTCTCTGGTGGATGTCCTGCAGGTTTAGGAAAGGAACAAACAGAATAACACACAAAATCGTGGCTTGTGCTGGAATTTAGCTTGATGAAGACCTGAGACTGAACTGGCAAGTGGGTTTTGTTTGAACCCTGCGGCCCCTATGCTCACTTCTTTATTAACTTTTTCAATATGTTCTATTGCAGTCAGGCAACAATATGGGAGCTATCTTGTAACTAGTTTAACACCTGTAAATTCCCCTGGCTGGTAATGAAACATTCTATAGACCAGTGGGTGAAGCATTTGCTTCATATATCAAAGGTCATTAGTTCAGTATTTGTTAACACTGTAGCTTTTATTAAATTTTTTCCAGCTTTTTTGCATCAGTGTACTTACAGCCTGATGAATTCTTCTGCTTCTCAAAGCTAAATATAAAAAATGAGTATCATCTGACCCAGAACATTGGGGCTAAATTCTTTGTTGAAATCTTGAATTAGCCTGCTGGAAATGATACTTCCAAAGCTCCTCACCCACTTAGTGACTGCAGATTGGGAGGCAGTGTGAGAACAGGGGACATGAGCAGGGGAGCATCGTTCTCGCTGGCCCGGCTCCCACAGGGGAAGGGTGGGTACAGTTGTGCCCATCTTAGTATTTGTATCAGCTCCAGACCAGACAACCTCGTGTTTGACACAATTCCTTGTTGCCCAAAGCCCAGTGCACACCTTGGTGCTCTGCTGGCTGAGGTCCCAGCAGGTGCCATTCCAGCAGCAAGGAGCTTTAGGTAACTTGTGTGCCTCCTAACACTTAAATTAATTCTCTTTGTGGCATATTACATATTACATAGTTACACCCCTCTACTACCATGAATATATTTTTTATTTTCTGGCTTTCCCAGTTTTGCTTGTTTTTTTGTTAGGTAGTTTACAGTTTAGGACTATTTGGACGCAGTTCTTGGGAGATGGAAGATGGTGAAGAGGAGACACAAACCCACCACAATCAACCAGCTCATCTGCTAGTAAGTGATGGCCTCCCTTAGTGCCCTCAGACACTGCCTGGTGCTGGGTGGGGGGATGAATGCCCCTGATCCAGGGGTGATCTCCAATTCCTTTGCTCAGGCTGGTTGGTCACAATTACATGTCACACCACTGCTGGTGAAAGCACTATTTCCCTCTGCTGAGCGAGCTGTGTCATCGCTGCTGCTCTGCCTGTGCTAAAAAGAGCTGACACAGTGAGCTCCGAGCCCCACAGCTGGTTTTTCTGGATGTTTTGTATCTAAACTGACACTTTCTCAACCCTGTCACAGGTTGGGTCCACCCCAGTAGCCAACTTTTCAGAATACAACCAGCACAAAGCAACATTATGATGAAACCAAGCAGCTTCTGAAGATGAAATCACATGGACTCTGCATCCAAATGTGATGCTGCAGCTTCTGGGAAGCACTGAGCGTGCACTTCTTCACCTGCAAAGGTCTTGGCATGTGTGCTGTTATCAAAATAACAACTCATTGAGATACAGCTGAAAGTATTGCCAGAAACGTTGAATGAACCACTGTTGTTTCCAGACTACCATGGTCTCCACTGGCTTTTCCAGAGAAGGGAAATCTGTGGGCTGAGGATGAACCTGAATACAGATCTCACCCAGTTGTCTCTCGTTCACCTGCAGCCAGTGCTGCTCCTCCTCACAGACCTTCCACAGAGCTGGGATCCTGCTGTTCACTGCAAGAGGGCAGCTTCTCCTCCAGTCACCTTGGCAGTGGTTCTGGACTCTACGGTCAACAGTAGGTGCCACTTGTCAGGGCTCGCTCCCAGAACGTGCCATTTAATGCTCCTGGTTATCAACAGAGAGAAGAAATTCTGGATGCATTCCTCAGCCTCCCTATTAATTTAATCTGAAATAAGCTGTGCTTTTTATTAGCATCTTTATGCTGCAGAATTTTATAGAATATTGGGCTCTTTGTAGGATACACGTGCTGGTTTATGTTCATCTCTGTGTCTGCCTCAGAGTTGGCTTTGTGATGCTATTCATTAATTCACAACTGAAATGTCTTTCTCATTCTACAACATTTAGATGCCAGATATTTTCTACAAATCTTACCAAAGCATGTTTTTTACTTCATCATTCACTGTACTACCAAGCAGTCACATCAATATATTTCAGAGGAATACTCAGTTTGCAGAGTAAGAAAAGTACCCTCCAAGGCACACAGCTATTTTAGACAAAGGAAAAGATAATTGTTAGCAGGTCAGAGGTGCTCCTAAATTATCAGCAGCTTCTGAAGAGCTTCTGTGCTAATGCCACCCTTGCCAGGGTATCAGTGGTGGCCTCAGCAACCTTGACCATTGCAGTGGCCACAGCTGTGCAGGGACTTGGCTGCCGAGCTCACCCTTGGTGTGTGCTTGCTTCAGAAACATGGCCATCTCCAGCTCCTCCTCTCTTCCTCTGGTGTGAGTCACACTGGAATGCCTGACACCGGGATCCAAAATCCCGGCAGCTGCACAAGGGAAGTTCGAGTGTCCGAACCTCCTGCCTTGTCCAATGGGCTCAGTGGGGTGTGAGAGGGGTGAGAGCAAGAGAGTGTGTGTGTGTGCATGTGTGCACAGGTGTGTGCATGTGTGCACATGTGTGTGCATGTGAGCACAGGTGTGGACATGTGTGCACAGGTGTGTGCGTGTGTGCACAGGTATGGGCATGTGTGCACAGGTGTGGACATGTGTGCACAGGTGTGGACAGGTGTGCACAGGTATGGACATGTGTGCACAGGTATGGACATGTGTGCACAGGTGTGGACATGTGTGCACAGGTGTGGACATGTGTGCACAGGTATGGACATGTGTGCACAGGTGTGGGCGTGTGTGCACAGGTGTGGACATGTGTGCACAGGTATGGACGTGTGTGCACAGGTGTGTGCGTGTGTGCACAGGTATGGACATGTGTGCACAGGTGTGGACATGTGTGCACAGGTGTGGACATGTGTGCACAGGTATGGACATGTGTGCACAGGTATGGACATGTGTGCACAGGTGTGGACATGTGTGCACAGGTGTGTGCGTGTGTGCACAGGTGTGGACATGTGTGCACAGGTATGGATATGTGTGCACAGGTGTGTGCATGTGCCAGGCGGGACATCAGGAACTATTTCTTCACAGAAGGAGTAGCTGAGCATTGGAGGGGCTTCCCAGGGAAGTAGTGGAGTCCGAACCCTAGAAGTGTTCAAGAAATGACTGGACGTGGCACTCAGTGCTCTGGGCTGGTTGACAAGATGGTGTTTAATCAAATGTTGGACTTGATGATCTTGGAGGTTTTTTCCGACCTTAATGATTCCATGGGTACATGTGTGTACATGTGTGT
>WEIV01022623.1:132460-182436 GCA_013390005.1 Calyptomena viridis | reverse complement strand
TACAGGTGTGCACAGGTGTGTACAGGTGTGTACAGGTGTGTACAGGTGTGTATATAGGTGTGTACATGTGTGTACAGGTATGTACATGTGTATATATATGTGTGTACATGTGTGTACAGGTGTGTATATAGGTGCGTGCATGTGTGTACACGTGTGTATATAGGTGTGTACAGGTGTATATAGGTGTGTACATGTGTATATATAGGTGTGTACATGTGTGTACATGTGTGTACAGGTGTGTACATGTGTATATATAGGTGTGTACAGGTGTGTACAGGTGTGTACAGGTGTGCACAGGTGTGCTCGCCTGGCCCAGGGGGCCCAGAAGCCCCTCTGTGCTGGCAGACACTGGCAGACAACAGGCAGCTGAAGAACAAGTGGACATTTTCCTTGTGAGTGGTGCACAGAGCAGCCCCAGGCCCCCAGGACCCCTGAACTCTGGCAGCCCCCAGACCTGGGGACCAGGCAAGACACACTGGAATGTGCTTGGGAGGAAAAGGATGGACTCAAATCCTGACCAGCCATGAGTGTGTCTTGCTTTGTCAGGGGACCATTGTCCGTTCTCCCAGCCCTTCCTACCACTGCCACACAAAGAAAGGATGCTGGGGCCAGCACTTGTAGCACCAAGTTTGTTACCTTGACCAAGAGGCAGCAACTCACCCCCAGGACAGCAGGATCAGGCTCTTCCAACTGGCGCAATAGTGAATGGTGGCTTGAGGTTCCTTTTAATTGAGTTAACCTTGCTTTTGTTGCAATTTCCTCATCTGTGCTATAAAAGGGCAGTAACACAGGCCAGCCCTGCCACCTCTCCATCAGCAGAGCCAGTGCTGTGCCAGGCTTGGCCCAAGCATCCCCCTGCTTTCAGACAGTGCCTCCCCCTGCAAGGCTTTGATGTGTGGTTTTCAAAGCATTTAAACCTAGATAGAAACCTTGTATTTGACAATGTTTCTGTCTGTTTGATTGAACTTCTCAAATCTCTCCATTTTTCTTCAGACATAGAGAACCCGTGAGAGAAAAGCCAAGCTTTTTCCACAGCTTATGTTCTTGTAAAAACAGCTCCAAATACACACATTCTGCTCCTCGCTCCAGTCGGGGCTCTGCATGCCAAGTCAAGTATTTATTTTCATTACTTTTGAGACCACCAAAATTAATGTATCTTTCAGACAGGAAGAATTTTATTTATTATGGTGGATTTGAATCCAAGAGATGAAAGAAGAGCAGTGTGCATCTCGAAAGCAACCGAGGCTGGAGCAGGAGGAGACGGCCCGACCTGAGCTCTCCTCCCTCTTTGGCACCAGCCCCCATCAGCCTTCATGTGTTTCCATATGGATGGACCACAGCTCCGTGAATCCCTCCAAAACAACACCATAAATCCTGCTGCAGTTGCAGTAGCAAGGGCAAGTGTCAATGTTCTAAGGAATTCTCCATTTTCCTAAAGCGCCAGTGTAGCAGTTGATGGTACAGGTTGGGTGGGGTGGGAGGCTGCTGGAAGAAATCTGCTCATCCCTGGGGAGCTTCATCCAGAGAGAAAACAGATTTTTATCCCTTTTTGCATGTGAACCCCACACCATGAGCCCTTGCCCTGAGGTGACGTGTGAAATGAGGTGAAATGGCCAAGCCAAGCTGTGTCTTCTCTGTGCTGCCTACAGCTCCACCAGTTGTTTGATAAGCTTCACTCTAACTGCATAAATTTGGATTTCAGCATCAGTCTATGATGCTGAAGGAGGATGCTGAAGCTTGATAGCCCAGGTGTTGGCATGAATCCAGATCTTGTTAACATGATGGACCTGGACATGTGTTTCAGGACATTTCCAACTCAACCTGCTCCACCTGCCCTGGGCTGTCCTACAGTGTCCCAAGCTGGCTGCAGCTGGGAGGACACACACCCTGGGTGCTTCTTCCGTGTTAGGTTTTGGTTACAAGAGGAATACAGCACTTTTTACTCAGGATGGATTGCTGTGTTTTAGGGAAACGAATTATAAAAAACACAGACAAAATTTAGGCTTGCTCAAGCATTTCAGTCAAGAGCTTGGAGGCAAATTGGACTTTATACATTCTGAAAAAAATTCCCACTAAAAATGAGAAGCTCCCCTGCTCACGCAAACAAGTCAGGTACTTTGGGGATCCTGGTCCCAGCAGTTGGCTTTTCACCCTCACCCTCCTGTTACTTCAGCACTTTGGTGTACTCTGCCAGTGGGATTGCCCAGCTCTCTTCTCCTGGGAGCTTCCCCTCCTCCTGCTGCTCACTGATGAGTCTCTCCTCTATTCTAGCTGCTGTCCCATATCTTTTGCTCTTTGTGACAGTACTGTCCCTTGTGCTCTCCTCATCAAACCCAGCCCAACATTGTGGCACTGGGAACTGCTTGGTGCAGAAACCTGAGCTCTGTGCTCTGCAGTGCATTTGCATCAGGAAACTCAGACCCAGCAGGATTTTGCCTCTGTAAATTGTTTTGCTATGGATTCTACCCTGTGCTTCTTTGAAAGAGTAGAAATGAAATCCTGGTTTGTTAAATTTTAAAATTGCTGCTTTAAAATGTTAAAATGTTTAAAAATGTTCCTTTCCAATGTGCCTGGAGTTCCACTAAAATGTTGCCAAAGTCATCATGCCCATTAGGAAGAAAACGGGTTATGTCTCTGTAACAACTTTTTAGAAAATCACTTCACTTCTAGAGCAGAGTAAGTCCAAAGATGGATGGGGCTGATCATTGACACTGGTAATTTTTTGGTAAAAATATCCTACTGAGAAACCTCATTAATGCCACTGCAGTTGAGGCTCTCCTACAAAGGGAGACAGCTGGGTTATGCCATGGAGCTGAGAGGAAGCTGTGGTGGGACCAAAAGGAACACAAAACCCATGAGAAATTAGGCTGGGAAGTTCAACATCTCATACAACAACTTGCTGCTTGTTCCATGAAGGTCACTGAGGCTTCAGACAAGCCCTAAATGTGTTAACAAGGCACCCAGCCCCAGATGCCCAGCTTGAAATAACACTAGTTTGGAAGTTCTCAAGATACTGGACCATTAGACAGCACCAGATCCCTTCCAGGCTGTATTTGATGTAATTTCTCATTACAAAACCTTAAGTGGAACTGTAATGTTTAGTTGCTTTCATCATCTCTGATAACACCTCAAGCCTTGGTCCCAGTTTTTTGAGAGCACAAAGAAAAGAAAGAAATGTATTGGACACTCAATAAAAGAGAATTTGTGTTATCCACAGTTAGTTTGAATTCAACTTAATTGTTTATTACTCTGAGGTTTCTGAAGGATAAAGAATATGTAATAAAATATTTCTATCACCTCAGCCGTTGTGAAAACATTCACAACCTGTTAAACACTGGGGTCACTAGCTTTGAAATTATTTCACAATTTGATTTCATTATATTTTAATTGCAAATGATATATTGCAGGGTTCATGGAGAGTGAGAAGCTGGGACTGAGGGAACATTAAACCCTTGCTTTTTTGAAATTCTCCAGCCAGATGTACTGCAGGCAGGTGCAACACAACCTCCCAAACACCCTGCTAATGTAAGGAAAGCCTGACCCAGAGGGACCGACGTGAACGGGCTTTTCAGCCTCGTGCTTATTCAATTCTGAGTGTGGAAAGGCTGCCAAGGGGGACACACTGCCAGAAGCGTGGTGGTTTTTTTAATGCAAAGTTGCAAAACCACAAAACTCATTTTTACTAGCGACCTTTTTACCACTAATTGTCGGGGTACTTAAAAAAAAAAAAAAAAGAAGCCACCTTGGTCAGGGCTGAATTGCCATCCCCAAAACGCTGCCCCAGCAGCTGCTCCTGCACCCAACTGCTGTTTTTCCCAGTATTTACATCCAAACTAGACTGGGTCCTGCTTGGATGAGTCAGACATCATTTTGGGGTTGTTGTTTTATTTTTTTTCTTGCAAAGCAGATTTAGATTGTGAAATAAATCATTGAAAATAGCTGGAAAGAGGGAACAAAGAGTCAGCAGTGGGGGTGCAGACAAGGAGGGCTCCAGGGCCATGGCTGCACCAAATACTGTTGCTTTTTCCCCCCCTCACTTTTGCTATTTTTTTTCTCTCTAAGAACACACAGACTTATTTTATTTTATTTCTAAAGTTTTCTACACATGGACTAGTCAGTAGCTACAGCTGGACTCACTGTCCCAATGAGAGTTCAACTAAGTTTTGATCTCCTTTGCCCAGCTCTGGATACTGGTTCATTCCCTAATTTCATTAGAATTGGCGACATGTAAGAGGTGTATTTGTGAGCAGAGATTGACCTACTTTTTCCACCTCCTCTGCTGAGCATTTTACAAAGGGACTCAGCCAATGCTCAGCTGGGGGCACTGGGACTCTCAGCCAGGCAACCCTTCAAGCCCATGCAGTTCTGCTCCCTCCACACACCTTCCCAATTGCAAATGAAAAAAGGACACCAGTCTACTTCAATAAGTTCCAATAAATTAAAACAACTCAATGTTCTTGGGCTGTTTTATTTATAATTTTTGTTGTGTTGCAGTTTTATAGAATTACAGGGTTGGAAAGGACTTTGAAGATCACCCAGTGCCACCCCCTGCCATGGGCAGGGACACCTCCCACTATCCCAGGTGGCTCCAACCTGGCCTTGGACACTTCCAGGGATGGGGCAGCCACAGCTTCTCTGGGCACCCTGTGCCAGGGCCTCCCCACCCTCACAGGGAACAGTTCCTCCACAATATCCCATCTAACCTCTGGCAGTGGGAAGCCAATTCCCCTTGTCCTGTCACTCCAAGCCCTTGTCCAAAGTCCCTCTCCAGCTCTCCTGGAGCCCCTTTAGGCTCTGGAAGGACTCTAAGTTCTCTCTGGAATATTTTCTTCTCCAGACTGAACAATTCCAACTCTCTCAACCTGGCTTGGGTCTTTTCTCCCACCACTGTCAAAGAGCCCAGATTGTCACACCAGGTATTTGTTGTTGCTTTTACAGTTAGAAAACAGAGACATTTACAGCTCAAATGAGAAAGAACCAGAATTTGCAATAAAGCAGCTCATGAATAATGGTTTGGGGATTGTGCTTGGTAACCTTCATGTGATGAAGGAAATCTCCCTTCTACAGAGGGATTTTGTTATTACTGGGTCTCTTTGTTATTTTTAGCCTTTGTCTCCCAAAGTTTTCCTATGAACCAGAAGTCCTAAGGTGATTTCTTCTCCATCTCCAAATCTAATCCACATCTTCTCTGAGCCCAGCAACTATTGCAGGACAGCTTGTTTTAAACACAGCATGGAAGTACTTCCCTCTGGTTTTTCTTCTGTCAGCACATCCCAATTTTCTTTTTCTTTTTTGTTTGTCACTTCCCAATATTTATAATTATCTCCAGAAAATATTCTTGGCCTCTAACTTGCCCAGGCTGGTTTATAGCAGTGTTTAATGGCCAAAACCAGCCCTCTTGACTGGCTGGCGGCTGTGTCACACAGCAGCTCCCTCATGGCTGAGCCCAATGTGGTTTCATGGAGCACAAAACCCATCAAAGCAGCTTTTGCAGCAGCACTGGGCTGACTGGGAGGTGCAGGACTGGTAGTGAAGGGGCAGGACTGGCACTGGAGGGGCAGGAGCAGCCCTTCATGCACACCCACCTCTTGGCCATTTCCATGCCCATCCCATCTTCCTGCATCTTTGCACGCTTGCTCTCTTTGCTTTCAGCAATGGTTTCAGCAGTAGACAGTTAATGGAGTTATTTACAGCTCAATTTACTGAGCATCCCACCAGAGCACTGGTGGAATGCATTGTCTGTCAAGTGTGGGCAGCAGGAGAGGAGCCTCCCCAGAGTTTTTTAATGCATTTTGGACCCCTCTCCTTCCTCCACTCCCCACCCATCTAACCAGTACCCGTGCAAGCCTTGAAGATGAGAGAACTGAAGGTAGAAAATTACAGGAACCCAGAAATGCAATGAAAGAAAATTAAAATAAATTGATCTGGAATCACAGAACTCTATGGAGTAACCTAAAATTTTCAGGTTTTGGTTTTTTTTTAATTACCTCAAAGGATCCATAGTTGAGGTCTGCCAGAAGCTTGGGTAGATGGGCAATTTGTTATTCCTTGCCACTGCTGCCGAGTTCAGAGGGAGGTGCTGACAGTGCAGGCTCCTCATCCCACACCAGCAGCTGGTTTTGCTTGGACTGGATTTTGAATTTCAGTTTTATTACCTTTGAGCCTGATATTTTTCAAAGAAGCCCCCCAAAATCTTTGAAATTTTGGTCTCATTTGGAGGCAGGGAAAGTTTTATGCTCAATTTAAGTGAGTACAGAGACAAGAGAGACAAATGTGGTTTGGAAACATGGAGTCAAGAAGGTCTTTTATGATCTCTGCCACAGAATGAGGCTGCTCAGAATTTCTTGGAGAACTCTGTTTATGTGAGGTTTAATTTGCTCCTTAACTGAAAGCATCTAGAATAGTGCAGAAGGCTCTGCCTTAACAAAGTACCAGTTAGTCAGCAGTAAAGATGGAGATGGCTTTCTAGGGCACATCTTTAAAAGTGAGCTCTCCAAAGCTGCAGCAGTACCATGTTCTCACCTGTGGTTTGGGGCTCCTCTAGGAGCTGGTTCCTCCAAAGACAGCACGGTGACCTGGTGCCCCACTGAGACACAAGACACGGAGCTGCCTCTCCAAGGCATGACCGAGGTTTCTCAAAGCCCAGACCTAACTGAACACATGTTCTCTAGATGGTGGGAAAGGCCCCCCAGCTCCTGTGCCAGAGACATATGGCTGGGCTGGGTGAATTTGCAAGGAATATCCTTCAGGCAGGATCAAGGCCCAGTGCTGGCTGCAGCGGGGCCGCCCTGTGCCAGCTCCGTGCCCCACACGCTGGGCCAATTTTCGAACCAGCAGGGCACACACTGGGCATTGGCACAGCAGCTGGGGAGCAGCACCAGCCAAATGTATGAGGTCTTCAGGCTCCCTGCAGGCTCCCTGCCGGGCTCTGCTGGCATTGCTCACCACGGGAGGGGACATGGGGACGTTCAGTGGCCCCACTTGTCTCATGTTGCTCAGACCAGCGCAGGCGACTCGTGAACTCCAGTTCCCTCTTAAACCCATCTCGCTGCTCAGTTCAGCCAGGCTGTGCCCAGCTCTGCCTGGGTTAGAGCACACCGTGCCAGTGACACCAGGAGAGTGTGGCACCCGCTGTGCCACAGCCCAGCAGAGTCCCCCCAGCTGCCTGCATGTGTCTGGCTCCTGCCCTGCTCTTGGACTGCTCTTGACCCTGTCCTGGGCACAACCCCCAGCCCACCTCCCCAGCTGGGCCAGGACAAGGCAGCACTAACATTAACAGGGTTGCATCAGACTTTGCCAGCTGTGGATACCACCTACAGCTGTTATATGTGACCTCTCCTCCCTACACTGTCTGAATTTACTGGGCTTTGAGCAAACATGTGCTCATACCAGATACAAGAGGAGAGGAACCTGTTCGGGGTCTGAGATGACAATTCTACCCTCAGTTACACTTTCTTGAACAAGAGCAGATTTTGTTAGTAACTAGATACAGACCTAATTCTGATTATTTTTACACCAGCAAAGCCCATGGCTTTGGGAGAAGCAGAAGTGCTTTCCACTGGCACTGGTGCAACACCAACCACTGCTGCTGTTTAGTGCCCTGGATATTTTCTCTGTAATATGGTTTCAAATGCTTGTGGGAGCTGAAAACAAAGAAATGAAATACCAGCCTCGTGCAGACTTTAAAATAAAAAATAAAATGTCCAGGAAATCCCTGCAAGGTTTTGGACTGAACAGGAAGATACATTACAGAACTTTTTCAACCTTTTTTGGTTTTTTTTTCAACTTTCAAGCAGCAGAATGCCAAAATGCTAACAGGCAGGGCAAATTGAGCAAAAATAAAATATTCTGTGGACTGGGTTAGAAAGTAAGACAGTGTTTATTTTTTTATGCTTTACACTTTGGCCAGCATTTATCCCAAATGAAGGCAGCAAATGTTATTAGATTTCATGGAATGTAAATAAACAGTTATTGGTAAATACATTTTGGTGGTCTGCTTGTTACACTGCATGTCAGGAAAACTATAGGGAACTGGCAGGAGTTCAGACGTCTTCAAGGAACACAGAAAACAGACATATTTTACTAATTATAGCTAACAAAAACACTCTGAGATTACAGTTAAATTACATTAAAACATAACTTGTTGGCAAAGGCTGTGAGCATAATGCTTTGCCTATATCTTTGTGTATAATGTTTCATCAGAACAGAGCAGGGACATCGGGAAACCCTGGCACAGCCCAGGCTGCCATGGCCCTTCAGGGCTGGGCCACCTGGTCACTTTGGATCCTGCAGGAGTTTCTGTAGGTCCAGGGATTTCTAAGAGGGTGATGACCTGGATTTGTCTGCAGCAGGTACAGGGGGGACCTGATGTCTTCCCTGTCATCTGCAGGTGGGGAGGGAAGGAAGGAGAGGCACCTGCTAAGCAGCCCAGGAGGGGGCTGGGTGGGCAGGAGCACTGAGAGGTGAGGGCTGTAAATCCCAGCAGGAGCTTTTGTACCCACAGCCCCTCACCTGGATGGACTGGTCCAGGAAAGTCCTCTCCGAGCTCTGAGCCAGGTGCCGTGGCTGCACTACAGCAGGGCCCTGCTGCACCTTGTGCATCTGTCTTCTGGGTCTTCTCTGCAACACACACAGAGCAGTGCATTTTGTCCCTGTCATCCAGGTCATTAGTAAGGAAGTTAAACAATATGGAACAGGCCAGTCTGTTTTCTAGACATCAAGGATTGTGAAACTGTTTTTTGATCTATTCCCTCCTGTAAAGTACCTGAATACCACCATCTCATGGTCACTGCAACAAAGGATATCCTCATCCTTCACATCCCTCTTTGGGAGTAGGAGAGAAAGAAGTGATGGCATGTTTTGGCTATGTCAGTATTCAGGGACCTCCAGCAGCTGATTGCAAAGTTAAAATCACAAACATGCCTTGACCCAAGCCAGGAATTCCCACATTTCAATGAACCTATTTCCCTGCTTACAGAAATGGAACTGAGCTGGCTATTCCCATGCACGTGATGCCCAGGCAGTGTTTGTGGCAGGGCTGGGAATGCCTCTGGCAGCCTTGCTCATACCTGGGGACAGTCTTTGACTGTGCACCCCCTTGCTGCCCCCCCACTCCCCTCCTGTTACAGACCTGGCCCATGGCACCACTGCTCCATCAGCAGTGCACACCGTTTCTGCAGGAGCAGACCACAGGAGGAAAGTGAGGTCTTTCTGCAGAAATCGTTATGTTTTAACGATGTCCAGAATTTTCATGACAAATGAGCTGTTGGGAATGTTGTCCCCCCATGCACCAGCAGCCAGCAACCCACTGAGTGGGGCATATGTGGAAATCATCTGCAGGGAAGCTTGCATGACACTGAATTAGATTATAAACTATTAACTTTATTTTTGAAGCACAGTTTGCATGAAATAATTCAATTAAGAAATGCTCAGAAGCGTTGCATGTGAGCAGCATTCAGGGCACAAAAAAACAGGTGCAACAAGTTCTCCCATGGTGGTACATCAGGACGTGATATTATTATTGCTCTACAGAAAGTCTCTAAACTAGAAAAATTTCCTTCCTTCTGCTGATGGGATGTTGATATTGAGTGGTCCCTGGTAGGGTGATGCAGTGGGGCTGGAGGCTTGGCTGTGCCATGATGATTATCCACTTTAAAACCAGGTAAATCAAGGTGGTCCCTCAACCTGACCCCAGTTTAATTTATGAGAAAGACACGAATCACTTTGTCTGCCAAGTAAATGAAAGGGGAATATAGAGGTTAATCTCTCCAGAATATTAATAACATTCCTGCCACTGTGCACCACTTCAGAAACACACAGTTCCTGTGGCTTGGGTTATTCTTGCATCCCTGCCCACGTGTAAAGAAATCCTGTAATGAGATCAGGCTTCACTATTACTTGGATTGTCTTTATGTCACATTTATGGCCCATTCTTTGCTGGGAAGATTTTTACAGGGGATCTGAAGTTTAAAAGAAGACAGATGACAAGCTGTGATCGCGAGGAAGAGAGGCTCACCATATGGAAATAGAAAGCCCTGGCTCTCTCCTCTATCCCTCCTCCCCCCTCCCCTGCCGAGTTTCTCTACTTCACATGATGCTATTGGGATTTGAAGATCAGAATACAAATTAAATTATTAAATGAGGAACAAAAAACCCCCCCAAACCCTTGTGCCTTTCCTCTCCATCCTTCCATGTGATCAGTAATTAAAAATCAAAGTGGGGAAAACAAGCCCGCTGGAAGCTGGCATTTGGGATAGAGCCCAGTTGCCTACAGAAGGATACAATGCTCAGGCAACATATCTGTGCCTTTGCATGCTATGGGGGTTCATGCAGGAACTGGCTCTGTAGCTAAGAAATTATTGTAATGGCAGACATTCACAGGGCCTATTATTTATCATTTACTTACTGGGAAAAGCAGCAGCACCACTCCTCAGTTCAGTATGTAGCTCCAACACTGGACTCCTAGTCACCAAAACCCACACAGTGTCCCTAAAACCAGGACAGCTGAACCCCCATCAGATGCTTTTCAGCCATCAATCTCCACAGCCTTAATGTGTGGCAGCAACCCCTTAAAGCCTGGACAGTCAAAGGGAAACCAGTGAATCCATTTTAGCTGGACAGAATTTGGGATGTGGCAGTGTCAGAGCTTATTTTGATGTGGCACATTTTAAATGAGTGAGTGATCTGGCCAGGGTCCATCCAGCAAGGGTGCCCACCTCTGGAGCTGGGACAGCAGGGACAGCACCCAGGAATAAGCCCAGCCTGGGGCAGAAGACATGCCCTGGGGGGACAGGATGGTCATGGTTCAGCTCTTAGCCCTCCCACCTGCACCTCCAGGAAGCTACCAGGCATTTTGCATTTTTGAAAAACCCCAAGCACACACTGCAGGCCCTGAGTTTTGTAAAATTTGGCCCCATTTTCAACCTTGGCTTTGCGAGGTTTGGGCTCAGCTTCTGGCCTCAGTAGCCAGGCTTACAAAATAAGCACTTAGTCCCCTTAGTGCAGATTTGGGCTATGGACATCCCATTTAGGCACCCATGTTTGAACACTGGCTCCTTGTAGCCAAAATAAATACTTGAATCAATGCTACACAGAGTTTAATCTAAACATGTAATGGAGTCGAACTCAGATATCCACTGTATTCCATCGGCAGGTCCTGGAGATGGCAAACTGAAGCCTGCTTTTATAGTGTGCCAGCTCAGGGACCTGTTCCCAATTTGCAGATTTGGCCTGTTGCATTCTAAAAGATGTTTAATATACTCGATGCCTGTTTGTGTTAATGTTTACCATTGAAGTTTTTCATTATTTGATGTTATATTTGGCCATAGCATTAAAATTCCATTGGACCGACTAAAATCTAGTGTCAAATCAAAGCCAAAGAAGCATCTTTGTGATAGACTTTCAGCTCCCATCCAACCACATTTAAAAAAAAAAAATCTATTGTAGGTGTTTTCTTTGTAGCTTTTCTTCCTTTTGCCAGAGAAATAGCAAACACTTTATTTATTAGCTGTTTTTTGTATGCACAGCTCTGGAAAAGCTGAGCCCAACTCCATGGATTATCAGGGAAGCACAAGCTGCTGTGCCAGGAGGGCACAACTCTATCCCGTGCCATGGGAGTGAGGATGGCTGTCACTCCCTACAAGCCCTTCTCCAGGCCTCATCATTTGGGATAACAGGATTATCTACAGCCCTTCAAACTTAAAACACAATACACCTTGGGGAAGTTGGACTGCACCAATTTTCTTATTGCTTGTGAACAGCCTATTGTTGTTTGGATCATAGAATCACAAAATCCCAGACTGGTTTGGGTTGGAAGGACCTTAAAGCCCATCCAGTGCCACCCCCTGCCATGGGCAGGGACACCTTCCACTATCCCAGGCGGGTCCAACCTGGCCTTGGACACTTCCAGGGATGGGGCAGCCACAGCTTCTCTGGGCACCCTGTGCGAGGGCCTCCCCACCCTCACATTGTCAAACTTTGAAGGCCAAACAAAACCCCATTTCCCACTGTGCCAGGCCCTGGAGATGCAGGGAGAGCAGGCCTATCCTGAGAAGCCTAAAGCCTTGATTCACAAAACTACTTAAGCTTGTGCCTAAAAGAGACACCTGCCCTGGGTCAGGCTTAAAATGAGGCACCTGCATTAGCTCTGCACCAAAGCAGGGAGCCTGGCCTGTGCTCTGCCTCTCCCTCCTTTCCTCCCCTCTGCCTGCAGACTGAGGGTAGGATTTTTTCATGGAAACTCAGTGGTAAAGGATCAGGAGTCAATCCCCACATGCTGTGGGGAGTCACAAACCTTTGTGGGATGCTGAGGATTCTCAGCACTCACAGATTTGGAGTTTACAAGTCACACACACGCTCACAAACCCCCTGGCGTAGCTCAGCAAGGCCAGAGTGAAAATAAATGAAGGCTTGCCTAAGTCCAGATGTTTCTGAATTCAAAGGGACCTGGAAAATATGATGGCCTGGATAAAAAAACTGGGAATCAGCATTTAAACATAAAGCTGTGAGGGTAGGTTTGAGAAACAGGGAACAGATATTCTCTCAGCCAGTTAAAAGGGGAGCTCTGTGAATAGCCCAAGAACTGCCAAAGTGGACAAGGATGTTTCAAGCTGGGTCTCCTCTGCAGAATATTTCCTCCAAATTTTTTATCAAAATCAAGGAACTTTGCATTTCAGTGAACTTCTTTTTTTCTTTTCAGGATCATGTTTTTTGATTTTGAGGATTACAAATTGAATTCTGTAAATGTCATCTCAGTACATATGAACATTTATTTTGACAGTATTAAATGGCATATTTTGATTAATGAAAAGTTCCCACTTTGCTCCAGACTGGATTTCTTTCTGAAATGGAAAATTCTCTGCCTGCAAAACTTTGCTCAGCTTTACTTAAATGCTGAGATATCAAGAAACAAGATCTGCAATCTTATACTGAAGTAAGTGTTATATACTTATAACATATGGCAGCAGATCTGAAAATCACACCCAGCCCTGGGAACACCCATATGAAAATGTTATCTTTTAGAGGTACACGAAAAATGGGACTTTTGGGGAAAATGAAGCCATGTTCCCAAGAAGTCCCAATGGCCCCTAAGATGACCTGGATAAGGGTCAGACTGAGATTTCAGTTAATCCTGAATAGCATCATCTTAATACATCATTCTTGAAGGATCTGATTTACTAAAAGCCTCTGAGACCCCAGTGACACTGGTTGAAGTGTTGCACAAAGGTGAAGAAAATTACCTTTCTCCCAGCATTAGTGTTGGTTGTAGTGAGTGGGTTGGGGTGGTTTTATCAGATCTTTCCACACCAGCATCTGATTTTTTAGGTTTCTGCTAAAAGATCCTGGATAGGTAAAATATCCCTGGATGGGATGAATAGGTTAAGGTTTCCTTTGTGACCTTGTTGCAGAAAAAAATATGGTAGGATTTGAAAATTCAGTAAATTGCTCCCTTTAGAAAAAACCCTCTTTGACGCTGTACTTGATGCAGGTGCAAAGCTGCTAATGCTGGTGCTGGTCCTCCTCTCACCATCACTGCTGTCACCTCCTCTTGACAGGTATCTCATTTATGGCACCTCGTGCCTAGAGCTCAACCCCTGCCCCTGGTGTCACCCACTGGCCTTTAGTGCCATCACTTGGTTTAGCTGGTGCCATCCCCTGGTTTAGCTGGTGCCATCCCTTGTTTTACCTGGTGACCATTTGCAGTGGGGTTCATTTGAAACCACAGAGCACTATTTTCCTCTTGTGCTTCTGTGTTTACCTGGTGTTGGTTTCAGCCAGCAGACACTGTCCTGTAGGACAAGGCAAGGACAACTTGCCTGTATAGGACAGTCTGACAAAACAGACTGTCCATGTCCCATCAGTCTTAGGAAAAATAAGTAATGGGAAGGGCACTTGAAACATCAAGATATCTTTACACTCTGCTAATGTAAATCCAGTGTGTAGAAGCACAGCTGCATGGGATGGGGACAGAAGACTTCTTTCATTCTAGCAAACAGCCTTGGCCACCACTGACCACATCACCTTCTGTACTGTGGAGCTGGAAAGCTCATCTCTCAAACAGGTCTGACTCCCAGAGCTGTTTCTTGCTTGATGCAGGTAAGAAGAGAAGGGCAACAGTAGCTTTACAAGCAGCAGGCACTTCTTTCTGCTTTTAGTAAAAGAACTACTGTCCTTAAAAGGAGCTTGAAGCAGATTCTACCTTAAGTTAATCAAATCAAATAATCATAGAATCACAGAATCATTTACATTGGAAAAGCCCTCCCAGCCCATGGAGTCCAAGCTGTGCCCCATCCCCACCTTGTCCCCCAGCCCAGAGCACTGAGGGACACGGCCAGTCCTTCCTTGGACACCCCCAGGGATGGGCACTGCAACCCTCCCTGGGCAGCCCCTGCCAAGGCCTCACCCCCCTTTCCAGGGAGAAATTCCTCCTCCTGTCCAACCTGAGCCTCCCCTGGCCCAGCCTGGGGCCGTTCCCTCTCCTCCTGGCCCTTGTTCCCTGGGAGCAGAGCCCGACCCCCACCTGGATGCAACCTCATTTTAGGTAATTGTAGAGAGTAATGTGGTCTCCCCTGAGCCTCCTTTAGGGAAGACTTAGGGACTTGAATCTGCCCATTACAACAGCTGGGCCAGGCTCTGAGATGTGTATTGGATTGTTCCATTGGCTCCATTGAGCCAACCCATTTTTTCTTAGCAGAGGATCATAATATCAGCTCTTGCTGCAAACATCCTAAGTCATATCAGTGACAAATCTGGCCTCCAGACACAGCTGTCACATCTGCCACTTCCAAATAAAATGGGCTAGTTGTATCACTAAAATGGCATCAGAGGAAACTTCCAGCTAACACAATATGTTAAGCATTAACTACAATGCTCACAGTCCTTAAAAGGTCTGATAAGCCATAATTAAACTTAATTATGGATTATTTTATATTACTTACCTCCAAGCACTGTGGAAAATTGCTTCCTTTTAACTGCCTTGGCGGCTTTCACTGACCATGGACAAACTGGGAGATATTTTCCCATGATTGATGTATTTGTTTACCAAGTTCTTTGCTCAAATACAGGCCAATTCCCCCTTTAATCAGAGGTGTGAATACCTTACTAGTTGTCAGAGCCCACATTAACCTCTTGATTAAAAGACATCCTCACACTTACCATTAAAGAAATACATGAAACAAATCCAATTTGTATTCTCAGTATAAAACTCACAACGGCCAAACAGTTATTTGATGTTCATGTACTTGGCCTGTTGGTATTTTATCAAGATGTATCTTACAATATAAATGGTTTCTTTCTTTTTTTTCTTTCCCCTCTTTTACCAATGAGTAGAGGGAAGGAATTTGGTGGGTTGGGTTCTTCTTTTGCCTTTGCCTAAGGGCATAAAGCTCCATGAACATCAGTTTTCAGTCGACTTTCTTTGACTGCTTATCTACACTGGCTATTACGTTGTTTCACCACAGCAATATTACCAATAACATCAATATGTCAAAATTCAGAAGCACAAACAAGTTCATCTGTGACACTAATTTTGCCTTGCAAATAATTCTCCCTGTTTCTGTAAGGGCTTCAACTTCTTGTGGATTCAAGGCAAATTCATCTTAAATTTGATGCCTCAGTCTTATTTTTCTTTCTCAATCTCATTAGAGTAAAAATAGCAAGGATATCCATATGATTAAAGACTTCATGTGCAAGAAAGCAATCTGGTCATAGTGCTCCTTAGCTTTATGTACTTCTTTCTATTTGACAACATTAATTTGCCATCTGTCAGCTCAGTTACATAGTTTACTTGCTGCTTGTTTGGCGTTCACCTCCCCCTTTTTCGTTGTCAGCTGTTTTTAATAGTTTGGCCTCCTCGAGTGGACCATTTATGCAGATTTGAAACTGGAAAAATCCTAAAAACTGACCATATGGGAACCCACTTTGTACTCCCCAGGCTGACATAGCCATGCACAGACCTCCTCCCCCTTCTGTGCACCCCCAGCACTGAAAAATCAAATTTTTCTGTATCTCCATAGCACCTTCCATGTGGGGGACTCCAGATCATCACACCACAGTTACAAACAGCCAGATTTTGCTCTCTTGGGCAGCTCAGCTGAGTTGTACAAGATTTCCTGGGAGCTGCATTCAGCCCTAAATGTGCAATCAAATGAATGGAAGAGTTGGCTAAGATCACAAAGAAAGGGCAACAGTACAAAACAGTTTGGCCAGGAAATCCTTAACAGAGCCCTTGACCACCAAGGGGGTCCTGAGCACCGTGGGCTTTACTGCCTGGTCCCATGTTCCTTTTTCATCTAAAAGCCTGAATTTTAAGAAAAAAATCAGATTCCACAACGAATTTGTAGATTCTCCATCCCTGAAAGAGTTCAAAGACTTCTCAGGGGAAGGTGCCCTGCCCATAACTGTGGGTTGGAACTAGATGGTCTTTAATATCCCTTCAAATCCAAACCATTCTGTGAGGATTTTATGAAAAAGGCAAACAGGGAGATAATGAGGAGAATTGGGAGAGGATGTTTTGCTACTGAATGTTTTGAGAGGAGTGGGATCATCTAGTTTTTGACTTTCAGCTCCTTCCAGACACCCAGCTGAGTGACAGGATAACTGTAGAGTTTCATCTGGAAAATCTGATTTTTTAGAAATTCTCCCCCAAATTCTAAAATTTTCAGTATCTTCTGTCAGGGTTACAATTGTCATTATTATTGTCCATTTAGGACATGTTGTCTCTGAAAATGTGTACTTTGTATAATATTTTTAAAGGGGTCTTGCTTGTCTTCGCTTGTCTATAAAATGTTTTTTGTTATGTATTTTTTGTCTTATATTTTCTGTCTTCCAAAATCCACCACAGAGAGTGAAGCCCAATGGGCAGTGGCTCAGCCTTTGTGTTTCCCACTTGATGAGGCTTAGAAGGTAAAAGCTGAACACTCTCTTTTCTTGGAAATGCTCTGTGTTTTGGGACAGGAGGCTTTTAGAACAGAGAATTTGGGACAAGGGACTGATGAGGGGGGTGAGCCTGGCCACCAGACTGGCAGGATTCCACCAGCGGAGCAATTTTTTTCCAGATCCAAAACATTTAAACCTCCAAAACTCATATATGAAGTTAAGAATTATAATTACGAAAGAAGATACGTTAACTTATATATCTGAAATCATACTAATTTATTTGAATATGCAGAAAAAAATTCTGTCCATTTTTTTCCACATAATTTTTCTGCCAGTTGAGGAGATTCAGAATACTCATGGGCACTGAAATGAACCTTTCTTCTGAGCAGAAAGACAACATGAAGACTGATTATTGCTTAATTCAAAGGGGAGAATTGAGTGCACAACCAGACATCTGGCAAGGGTCCATGGCTCGTTTAGGATGGGGAGCACAAGCACTGCCCCTTGCTACTCAGAGTGGCCTGTGCTCCTGCTTCTCCATCTGACTCGTGTGAAGGGAGTGCACTTAAAAGTGTTCTCATCCTCAGGAGTAGCTGAATCACCTGCAGGTGAGTGAATATAGTTTTGTATCAACATGAGAAGTCATTAGTCTGCTTTGTTTATGCTCCATTCCAGGAAAAGTGACATTAGCAGGGCTCATGACTGGTTTGCACTGGTGGTTTGCTGGTTCCTTTCCTGGCTGCCTTTTCAAAAACTCATTTTTAAGTGATTAGAGAAAAATGTAAAGCTTTAAACCTTTTAAACTGAAAAGACAGAAGCAGCTGTAGAACAGTATCTCCAGTCTAGATATTTAAAAACAAAGGGCCTGGATTTCTCTTCACAGCTGTGCAGGGAGGGTGGGAGGTTGTGAGGAGGTGTCAGTCTGGGTGACCTGCAGCTCCTTTAAGCCTCTTTGCTAAGATCAGCCCAGCAATCCAGCACAAGGTTTTGGACGAGGGCAGCAGAGGTTGTCTGACCTCAGGTGGCACCTGGAGCTCAGCTGGATGTGTTATTGCTGGTTTTGTTCCACACCCGGGGGAGAAAAAGAGGCAGGTCCTTGTCAAGGAATCTTGAAGAGAGATGGTGGTGGGGAGAGAAGGGTGACTCTACCTGGGGCAGGTTGGTCAGTGAATCCAGGCACAGAGGCTGACAACACTTTACATCAGGATCAGTGTTTCCAGCAAAGGGAAGATGGAAATGATTCCCCAGCTCTGACAGCCCCAGCCTGCTACAAGCATCCATGAGAAGAGCACCGCAGGAAAGGGAATTCCAGCAGTGAGACAGGGCCAGTGTAATCCCTCTGGCCCTGCTCTCCCCACAGGAGCCCGGCCAGATGTGTTCCTGCCTCTGGGGCTGGAGCGCTCCTGTAATTCAGAACAGGCTCCAGGCTGCTCTTATTTACTGGGGGCCAGTGCACACCTTGTTGCAGACAGAGTTCAAAGGCTGCCCCAAGCTGCTCTGCACACAGCCTGGCACCCAGGCCACCAGCTGGCACTGTCCCCTCAGCCACGTTTGCCTTCCAACCCCAGGGCTGGAGATCACCTGGCTACCTTAACAGGCTACCAAAAGGTCCATCCCACCTCCCCCAGGTGCCCTGGCAAGTTCTGCTTTGCAGCCTTGCTCTGTAACCTACAGATAGACCCAGATTCAAGCAGGGTGCAAAACTACAGTCCTGCAAAGATATCCCAACGTGGGGTTAGGCTGGCAAAGCTCATCCCGTCATTGTTTGCCAAAGACACTTAAACTTGATACCAAAGGCAATATTTCATAATGCTGGAATATAGTTACTGCTCCAAACATTTCCCACTATCAGCACGTGTTGGATTCAGATATCCAACTATTTAAGAGTATCTTTTGGGTCATCCTTGGCCAAACCCTGCCTTGTGTAGGCAACATGCTGCTATAGATGATAGAAGCTACAATGGCAAAACAAATCCAACAACATTTTGACCCAAACATAAATAGTGTTTAAAAAAGACCGTCAACATGATGCTGTTGGCAAAATGTGGCTGAAATGTTCAGTTTAAGGGGCAAAATGTGGCTGAAATGTTCAGTTTAAGGAAATGGAGACATTTTCTTTTACAATAAGGCCTGACAGCTTTCAGGACACACTGTCTTTACAGAGACTGGGTTAATTTTAGAAGCTCATTCATTTGCACAGAGGTTTAGTGAATCAACCAGTCCTCCTCCTTCTCTCTGGAAAGATTCATTAGCTGCAGGGAAACTCAGTGTGAAAGAGAGGTGTGTGTGAGCTGGGTAATTACACAAGCACCCCCAAATTAAATCACAAACCTACTGTTGATATGACTGCAAACCTGGAACTGATCCTCACTTTAGCGGGGGAGAAGGTCTTCAGCAACACTCTATAAACTACAAAGAAAAGAAAAGGAAATTGACTTTAAAAGCAACATTTTAATAATACTGAGGTGTTGACAAAACCCTCAGAGAGCAGAGGAGCTCCATCACAAGGGATGGACTCACTGCTTGGAAAGTGGCTCCTGGCATCTGCTTGGAGCTTTGTTGGGGATAGTATTTCATTAGCTGAGTGACTACTGCTGTCCCCTGAGTCTGGAGAGGACGCTGGGGTGGAAAACAGGCTGCAGGGATGTGTAAACTGGTTCTGGCTATGACACTGAGGGTCTTCAAGTGCTGCTGGCCAAGGGAGTGAGGGCAGAGGCAGGACCCCCCTCACCCAAAGGGGCAGCTCCTGAGCCAGGGTGCTTCCAGCACCAGGAGGTGTGAAAGGGGAGCTCAGGGCAGATGAATTTCTTAAGAGGGAATCCCAGAGGGGACTGGGAGTTAGCCACATGTGCCTGAGGTGGAAAAGGGAGCACAAACTGCAGAGCTGCTATAGTACATGGTCCTTAACATCTGAGGTGCAGCAGCCTGGAGGTGCAGGCACTGCACTGCCCAGTGCTGCATGCACTCATTATTTCCCCTGGAAATGTGTCAGCCAGGCTTGTGATCACACTGCATACCCTAAAATACACTCCAGGTCCCCTTCCTGTACACTCCAGGTCCCCTTCTGGCTTTCAGCAGCACACCTGACATCCAGACATCTGTGGATCAATGCAGCACCAGTGCCAATAGAGACATGCTGGTGCAAAGGATGGAGCTGTGAAATTCCCCCTGGTTACACCAGAAAAACTGGAAGGTTCAGGATGCTCTTCTGAGATCCTGGTTCCATTAATTCAGTGCCCAAAGTGCTCTTCTCAGCTACAGGAGCCTTGCTTTCTTGAAAACCTCAGCTATTTCTAGGGCTCTGTTTTCTTCCCTTGGACTGGGATGTTAGTTTGGACTTTTCCTTTTGGGCAGTGACTCTCCTACACTGGAGTTATACCATGTCTCAGCCAGCAGATCTGCAATCTTTACAGAAGCCAGGCTGACAGTAGTGTAACAAAACCCATATTGGTTTGGTGTTAGACTGTGCAGAGTTCTCACATAGATATTCCTCTTGCTGCACAAGGGATGCTGACAGATCCCAAAACACGAGGGAGAGGCCTTGGGAGTCACAAAGTGAAAACCTGTGCAAAGCAATAAAAAAAGCCACAGAAAACCTCAACAGAACAATGCACCCTGCTACCTCTTGACTGGTTTTGATATAATTATGTTTCCAGCCAGCTGAGAGTCACTCTCTGTGGCTCAGGCAGAGGGTTCAGAGGCAAACAGCTACTCCAGTTGTTTCACAAAGAAGAGCTGCTGAGCTGAGACACTGAGTGAAGAGGACAAGTAGTCATGGCTCCAGTAGGCTGTCCTGGTTTAAGACAGAACTCAGAGGGAGGGGAAAGAGAAAAAAAAAAAGCAGGCCACGGTTCCCCCTCCCCAACCAAGGTTCAGGAAAAACAAATATTTTCCTCAAAGAAAGTGAATAAGGTACAAAACTATTTATTTAACAAACACACAGGAAAAAATAATAATGCAAAATAATAAATAATGAAGTCTCTCACTGTGGAGAGAAAAAACCTGGAAGATTTAGAGTCCTTGTGTTGGTGTGGTCTCCCTCTCCTCTTTGCAGCTGGGTTGACATGGGCCCCCCACAGGCCAGGCCAGTGCAAAGTTCTCCCAGTGAGGTTTCAGTGTTCTGGTGTCCCAAACAAGTCCAGAAGAGAAGAAAAAGAAACCAAAATCTCAGGAAAACACAGGAGTTCAACTCTTCATCTCTCTCCAAAGAAAACCGAGCTGAGAGCTGCCTGGAAGGGTGTTTCCTCCCCCTTTCTCTCCCGAAGAACAACAGAGAGAGGAGTCCTTGAAACTCAGGACTGCTTTGAAAAAGTTCCTTTGCCTGTTTTTTTCCTTTCTTTTCCTGGGCTCAGTTTAAAGGCACAGAAAGGCACAAGATTCCTTTTTCTGGCATAGAGTAGGTGATATGGGATACATCAAAAGTCACCCCAAGACAACTTGCTTGGCCTGTTAATAGAAACAAGGACTGAAAGGGTCACAGAAATGATCTGTTTTGAGACATGAGCAGAGGTCTGTTGCAAGCTCTCAGCCAGGACTCCAGCAGTGAAAGGAAAAGTCCATCTCAGCATGAGCTGGGAACTCAAGTGGCTGTGACTCACAACCTCCCTCCCCAGCCTGGCTGGCACTGCACCCTCACCCTGTTTGTTCCCCAGCCCCCGCCTGCACATTCCTCTCCCCACAATCTTGCTCTCACCCATTCCTGACCTCACCTATGGCTCTTGCCCCTGGGCCCTCTATAGGCTCCCCCATGTCACTTCCTTCTCCCAGTTTTGAGATGACCTCTAGCTCTTATTGCTGCCCACAGCCTTATTCTCCAAGGTGCTCACTGCCATCTCCCTGCACAGCTGATGTTGTACAGGCTTTTGCATCCCAACTACACAGCTTAACAACCCCTGGAGAGTCACAGCTGCTGTAGATCTCCACACAGACTGAGACACCCCACAGTATCATCCCAGTGAACCTCAACACTGGAGGAGCAAGTTCATGGTCCTGGCTCCACAGGAGCTTGGCCTGCACTGTTGCATATACTGTGTTCTCTGTAAAACATCCACAAATATTTTAATGTCATTAGGGTCTGGGTTTTCTTAAGTGGTTCTGCATTGAAAAGACATAAGGAATTTTATTTCCTTCACCAATGCCTCCTATTATGTCATTATGGACCACTGCACTGTCTCCAGGCCACCAGTGGCTGCCTCCATCCTCACATGTTGAAAGTAGAAAAGCCCAATATTCCAGGCTTATCACCTGGACACCTAAGAATCAGGGAGCCTACAGAAGGTCCACGAGAGGTCTTGCAGGAAAGCATATACTGCTAAGGGCCAAGCCAACTCCCTGGCCTCTTGCCTTCTCCCACAGTCTCACTCTTCTACATTTTTTAGAGCACAGTACTTTGGGTTTTGCCTTTCTAGTAAATAAAACATTCCCATGGTTTTTCACAAAAGGCTCAAGATATAATATCATTAAAAATGCAAAGAAACCCTTATGGTTTTTTATGATCTTGACCTGTACCTCCTGAACATTTTGGTTTGGTTGGACTATCACAGAATGATACTGTCACAGACAGGTTTGGGTTGGAAAGGACTTTAAAGCTAATCTCATTTCCTGCCCTGCCATGGGCAGGGACACCTTCCACTATCCCAGGTTGCTCCAACCTGGCCTTGGACACTTCCAGGGATGGGGCAGCCACAGCTTCTCTGGGCAACCTGTGCCAGGGCCTCCCCACCCTCACAGGGAAGAGTTTCTTCCCAACATCCCATCTAACCCTGCCCACTGTCAGCTTAAAGCCGTTCTCCTTATCCTGTCACTCCATTCCTTTTCCAAAGTCCCTCTCCAGCTCTCTTGGAGCCCCTTTAAGCATTGGATGGGTATCCAAGGTCTCCCTGGAGCCTTCTCTTCTCCAGGCTGAACATCTCCACCTCTCTCCCCCTGTCTCCAGAGCAGAGGGGCTCCAGTTGCTCTTCAGTTTTTCATTCTTCGTCAGTGTCTTGGAGACATCTCTGTACAGCCTGTTTCTGAAGTGCTTTGGACACTGATGTCACTTCCAAAACACTTCTCGAATGCAGAACTACATGAGGGTGATTTGAGATTCTCATTGCAAAGTGCCTGGGGAAGAGCTGTTGTAAGCAGACCATAATTAATAATTAGCATTATATATAGCAGGGCCTGCAGAACAGAATTGAAAGTGTCATCAGATTTTACATCCAAAATATTGTCTAAGTTAGTCCTTTCTAATTCCCAGGCATTGCTGTGGGAAGATACAATTGCACATGTAAATACTTTCCCATGCCTCCTCACCATGTGCCTATTTCACATGTGTAAAGCATATGGGAATGTACGTAGGGCCTCGTTGGAAATGTAGTGTGTGTGTGTAAATTGGTGCTTGTCTACATCTGTGTATCTAATTGCATGTGAAAATTACTACTTTAGTTGCATCAATGAAATACAACTTTTTGAAAATATAGCTTGCATGTGTTTCTCATTCATTTTAGTGAGGCACAAGATGATCCAGTTGAAAAACAGTAGCTAAGACCAGATGTTCTTCTGTTCCTACAGCGTGAGAGAAGCAGCTCAGTCTTAAGAAACTCAAAGCTGCTTAGCTTATGATACTTGCAGTATCATGGGAGAGAAAGATCATCTCCTCCAGTGGCCTCCCTTCCCGAGGATTCAGACCTCCTGCCAAAGGAAAATGGCAGGAGTTCTCCTTTGCTTCCAGGAATTCATAATCAAGGACCAAGTCTTCTTCAAATGCCGATGAGCAATGGCAGGAAATGGTGTGCTGTGGTCATTTAGTGGGTTTGGAGGCAACCAGGGGACACTCCCGGGGACACTCCTGGCCAGTTAGGACTGGACATATGGCAAAGGTTTAATAAAATATGTGATGGGAAGGATAACTCACCCAGCTTTGCCAAAATGTCATTTTTAAACTATGTGCCTAATTTCTAAACAATTGAGTTTTAAAGATTTAGTAAGTCCTTGAATTTTTCCACAGCTCTGCTGCTGCTGTGGTCGTATTTCCAAATTCAATGTACCTCTTACTCTTCCACTTAAAACATTCACTTTTCATTTAAACCTGCAGGAAAAACAAAATCTGGATTACTTTCAAATTATTGGCCAAGCTCAAAGAGACATCCTAGCTCTTTATGGGGTGCAGATAAAAGAGCTCACAGTCCCTGCTCTGCCAGGAAAAACGTTCACTTTCTGTGAAAAACATTAAGAAATCAAATGAAGAGCTTATTAAACTTTTAGATGCATGAATTTGCGAATTGGACAACGATACATGTATATGTCAGACCCTTGAGATGAGATGGAGCCTGTCATAAACTGCTGCTGGATGCGTAAATAAGACTCCCTGTGCTCTCCCCCAGCTGTAGAGTATTGGAGTAGGAGCTCAGGCTGAAAGCACTCTTTGTGAGGATCACTGCAAAGATTTATGTGGAAGAACCTTTCCTTTATTTACCAGCTTGCTGAGACTGACAAATTCTTTGATATCTGGGAGCCCTCAGCCTGAGAGCCTACCTTGTAAGAATATTTGTCAGTGATTGTACCTGCTTTGCTACTTATTTTCAGTGCCCCCACCTGTACAAGTCCGTCTGTCCTCTTGGTGAAGGACCTTGAGTGAAAGAATCTCCTCCATACTCTCTTCCCTTCCACTGCTTCCAAACCCCTCAAATATTTTGGGTGCTTTATTCCAGGATATATGAACATAATCCTCCATGTTTCAAAGAAGCATCAGATATTTAATAGTTATTCCAATGTATTAGTTATTCTTCTGAAGAGAGGTGTTTTAGTTGGCAGAGGTGCCCACTGGCCATTACAGGTGTTGGAATTGCAGTAGCACCTGAGGGAGTGATGACTGTTAAAAAGTGCTCCTTCTTATCCATCACCTCTCTGGGGTGACTTTCACAAATAATTCAGGGCTATACAGGGAAGTCAAGTCACATCTGTACTTATCAACCTCATGGACCTTTATTGCTACTACGAATAAACTCATGAGCAGCTGTGACTTGCAGTCTCTGAGTCTACAGAGTCAGCAGCTACAAAAAGCTTTTCACTTCTTCCTAGTAAACTTACTGCTTTTCATCTGTAAATGGAGACAGAACAATATCTCAATTTATAAATGCAAATATATGAACAGGGCTACTGCAAAGAAGGGTGGGTGTGACCCTCCATCTGAAGATGCAGCAGACATGTGCCAAGTTCCCTGGGAGCTGAGTGAGCAAAGGGGTTGGGATTTTCTCCTTGTTCAGGCAAATACAAGACACACATAGATAAAAAATAATAAAAAGAAATATCTATTTGTATCTATTTCTTCCTAAATGATCACATTCAACAGAGATCATGAGTAAAGATTTGTGTGATAGTTCATATTGTTTGTCATCAAAGTCAAGTGCATAGGTAAGAAAACTGAGAGACCAGTTACCTTGGAATATGCTGCTAATGGTACTGCATGCTTTACTCTTCCTTTCTCCTAGCAAGAACACATCCAGCTTCCTGAAAAATTCTGTTCTAAATGCAACTTACACAGAGCAATTGAAATATTTGGAAACTTATTTGCATATTTGTGCCTATATTTTTGCTCCTATATTGATTCTACCTGGTGTAGAGGCAGTGAGACTTTGAATGAGTAAGATATTAAAATGTTTGATTAGAGCACTGGGGATCTCAAACACTCTGTGACCACCTGACATGAACCCTAAACCATGGATCAGTCTGCTCCACTCCCATTGAACTCATGCATCTGTAGAGTCAGGGGGGCTCCAGTATCACTGACAGCTCCTGAAACAACCTGTGGCTCCGTGGAGCTGCTGCCCTCCATCTCACCCTGCTGAATGGGATGGCTGGGAGCAAAAGTCTTACCTTTACTCAAGGACCTTTCAACTGACACATTCCCCAGGGCAGCCCTGAGGCCTGGACTCCTCAACCTGGACCTTCCAGGGTTAGAGAGAAGGGTCCCAGGGAAGAGAAGGCTGAAGCCAGGGGTCTGCCCTGGGTAAGAGATCTGCTTTGATTCACCATGGCATCTCTTCAGGCACCCCCAGGCATCCTCAGAGAACACCAAGGCACCACACTTCCAAACGGCACGGAGTCAGATTTTAGTGTGATCCCTGGCTAGTTTCCCTCATGTCCTTTGCCAGAAGAGTGGCACTGGGATCCAACTCTGGATGAAGGACAGTGTCCTTTGAGTATTCCCTGTTAAACTTCCATGTTTCTACCTCTCATCTGAGTATTTTGCCATGTATTTCTTTTCGTTGTTTTATTTGGCAGTTCATATGACCTAAAATCATCTTCAGATGTCCTGGGACTGCGGGTGACTCAACAAATCCCCTCACCTTGAAAGTCCATTTTCTCCAGATGCCCACCTTGATGTCTCTACTCAAGTGATGGACTGCAAACGTCCCTCAAAACAGTGAATTAATTTATTTCTGAGTGATTTCCTAAGTCTCAGCAGTCTTCAACCAAGAACCAAGTAGACTCTGGCAGAATGGTGGTCAGAATCTCCCTCCACTCATTCAGAATATGTTATTGCTGGTGTGGGAAGCAAATCCAGCCTACCAGTAACTCCTGCTTCCAAAGAAAACACTCCCTTTACTGTATCTGGTGTTTCAAAATATTTCAAAAATAAATTATTTATTATCATGACTTTTGGGCTGAACCTGTTTATATGGGCTTGCATCTGTCTGATCTGAAGACTGAGTCACTGACTGACAGACACTCTCTTGGCTGGTCCAGTTACTCACATTATGTCCATACTGTTCCAACAGCTTAAATAAAAATAGCAAGCTTGAAACTTCTCCGTTGGCATTTCTTCATAGAGACGGGGTGTTGCTTAAAGAAACATCAAATCACTCTTAAAGAGGTCAGATCTGCAGGGTGAAACAGCAGAATTAATGGTGAGAGCCCCTGGCTGCAGATGTGCAGCCCAGCTTTAGACAGGTTCCAAGAGGATGGGTGAGGGTGTTTGGACGAGTGAAGGGTTTCAGAGCTTCCCACAAAGTATCGGTCAATGAGAATTCAAAACCTGCTCCAGCCCAAAACTTGCAGCCCTTCTGCCCCTGCCAGCCACTTCCACATCTGGCAGCTGGGGCAAACTCCAGAGTAGTATTTCCACTGACATCAAGTTAATTCTTTTTCTTCCTTTTCACTTTGTAGCCTCAGACTGGTGAAGACTGGAGTGAGAGCTCCAGAGGAGCCTGTTGGACAGGGAGTGTGAGGGAGGGGTGGGACTGCAGCACAACTCTCCCATCTCCATGGCAAAGACCTTCTGTTACATCATATGGAATTGGAAAATGCAATTTTCTTCACTATCCCATCCAGCATGGTGCAAATGTCTCACCTCTGAGGGCAGAATAAGGGGACTCCAGGCTGCATTTGGGTACTTACAGACTTGCAGACACTTAAGGCTTTGTGCCATCAGTGCCAGTTCCTGGTTTCCTGACTTTCCATTAGTTTGTAACCCTTAAATGTACATTTCTTCAATTTATTTGTCATCTCATCACTGCATCACTAACATTGCTTAAAATAATTTGACACCTGTGCAGATACTTGGGTGTGAGCTAAAAAAGGGCTGCCTGGCTGGGCAGAGACAGGTAAAGAGGCCTGAGGGAACAGGTGAAATTTTGGCCCTCCTTCTCATTTACTGGATTAACTAGGAACTGAAAGTGGCTGATAGCAAAGGCTGTCCTATAAAAACAAGCAAAACATCCTGGCACAACTGGGAAACAGCATTTCCATGAGGCCTGGGCCTCCAGATGGCTCTCTGGAATATACTATAGCCATAAAAGCTGCAAAATCCTGCTAGTGCAGCAGCCAGGAGTGAGTAGGTGCAAGGAGCCTTGGACATTCTGAAGGTCAGAGGCAGTTACACCCCTGCAGTGCAGAGTTAAGGAGAATTGGGCACCTCATCACCCCTTCCTGGAGACTTTTCTACAGGTACTAATAGTATCATGGTAAGAAAAGGATTGTCCTTGGGTTCCAGCAAGCTTTCTACCTCTCTCGACACTGTGAAGGCTTCAATTCCTGACCTGGCATGTGCTTTTGAGAATGTTTTGCAGTATCTTGAGCCCACAAAGAATTACATTTATGCACACATTTATGCAGCAGTACACATTTGAGGGTCTGTCTGCCAGGCATTGAGGAAAAAACCACACCATGGTCAGGCTTTACTATTGCTAGTTTGAGTTGGTCAGCATTTTTCTTTGAAACACTCTGATCAGGATTAGGAGCCCAGATATTTCAGATGGTCTGTAGTGAACACTGTGATGTGCCCTTTGTCCCAGAACTTTTAATTCCCTGAGTCCATCACTGCTACATTTAGAGGTGATCGGTCAGGGCCTTTCCACCTGATACTCATTTTTGGGTATGTGAAATAAGTGTCTAATCACTATTTCTCCCTTGATTTCACATATTATTCTTAAAGGAGAAGAAGCAATTCAATACAGTCTGGACTTCTGCAACCAAGGAGAACATGCAAAGATGAAAAGGATCACACACCTTGGAATTACAGCCAAAATCTAAGTGAAGTCTAACATTCTCCACTTGCTCTGTGTTTGCAAGCATGGAAGACCATGAGTAGGATGTGTATTTGTGGTCAAGGAGGTATGTAAGCTATTTTCTGTGTGCATGGAATATGCCTGGTGCTGAAAGCTGGGGGATGGAAGAATGAATGCAGTTGTATTGGGAGAAGGAGGAATGCTTACAGTATTTTGTGTCCTCAAATCTGGATTCACTTGGACAGGGATGTAAGGTGGGAAAGACATATCCTGAACACCTGTTTCTGTATCTGTATTTTCTTATCTCATTTTGCCTTGTTCCATTCTCTCTGTCCTTATGCTGTACTTAGGTCCTTTCCATTTAATGTAAAAATAGTTTTGCCTCTTATAAAAGTTATCTGCTTTCTGAAAATGGAGTGGTGTCCACATGCATTTGTGAGGGCTGTGGAGACTGGGTGCACATCTGCCTGTGGGAGCACTGGGGAACTGGAGCAGTAGAAAGAACCTACACTGGGAACCAAACCTGCTGCTGCTCTGAGTGTGCTCCATGTCTGTAGCTTCCTTCGTGCTGCTTTGCTGCTGCTTTCACAAGATCCCAGGCTGGGTCAGGCTGGACGGGCCCACAGTGGGTCACCCAGTCCCACCTCCTGCTCCAGCAGGGCCATCCCACAGCACAGGGCACAGAGTGTGTCCAGGTGGCTCTGGAATATCCCCAGGCAGGGAGACTCCAGCCCCTCTCTGTCCAACCTGCTCAGGGCTGGGTCACTGCCCAGCCAACAAGTTCTTCCTCCCGTCCAGCTGGAACTTGCTGGGCATCAGTTGCTGCCCGTTCCTCTGGTGCCATTGCTGGGCCCCCCCGAGCAGAGCCTGCTCCATCCTGGGCCCCCTCCCTGCCCCCCCTGACCCCCAGGCATGGGGGCCCCTCTCAGGGGCTCCTCTGGAGGCTCAACAGCCCCAGCTCCCTCAGCCTTTCCTGGGCACAGAGATGCTCCAGCCCTTGGGCATCTCCGCAGCCTCCGCTGGCCCCGCTCCAGGAGCTCCATGGCCCTGCTGTGCTGAGGAGCCCAGAGCTGCCCCCAGCCCTGCACATGTGCCTCCCCAGGGCTGAGCAGAGGGGCAGCATCCCCTCCCTGACCTGCTGCAAATGCTCCTCCTGATGCTCCCAGGACCCCATTGACTTTCCTTCCACAACTCAACCTGCCACTGAAGTCAGCAGGAATTTGGTCAAGTCACATTTTTCAGGATGGATTCTTTGGGGAAGAATTAGGGCAGCCACGTTCTCAAAGTCCCTCAAAAAATGCGCACAAAATAAGTTTGCAAACAGTGCCATTCTTACTTTTGTCAGCAAAAGAAATTTAATTGATTTATTGAGAAGTTAAGGCTAAAAATCTCTTCAGAGGCAATGGAAATGTATGCACTTCCACTGACCTCTGAAAATACATGATTTATGGGAATACCCACTTATTTACCTAAATTCCCACAAACTCACCTTAAAAAAATTAGCCCTTGGTCTGTGGTGGCAAGGGACTCCTCAGAGGTAAAGTCACTGAAGGAGAAAGAAGCAAAAACAGAATCAAAAGAAAAAGTATTACTCAAAACCACAGATACATTGAAGGGATAGAAAATCATTCATGCTAAGCAGTGTAACAGAATATGGCTTGGCAATGCTGTACGACTGTGGATGGCAGACACTTAGGTCTTCAAGCTGGTTTTGTTTGGCTGTTGGTAATTAGGAACTTGAAAGGACATTTGAAAACACAATAACAATAATAACTTCAGCTTGGAAATGCTACAACTCCACAGACCTGTAGCCACATGCCTGCTGTCCATTCCCAGGGAACCCCCATGGTCACCCCTCCAAGGAGCTTCTGGGCTTGAGGAAGTCAAACTCCACCTTGGAAATTAATTTTTTACAGGGTGGCTACCACCCCTCAATGCTCTGCTGGATATCTTGTGGCCAACACTTTCTGATGGATCCCAGAAACATTAAGACAAATTCCTTTATGAAAACCTCTATGCTATTTCTACTAAGATGGGAGGCCCTTTATGTCCAAAGAAATAATTTAATGCAGTAGACTGGACAGTATGTAGTGCCTCCCCTTTGGCAAGATAAAGAGTTTTGTTCCTTCTGTTAGATTTGGACCTGAGACTCAGAGGGTGCAAATGAGATGCACACGCCTGCTTATCAGCCCCCACAGCAAATGCTAGTTCTTAAATGTTCTTTCAAAAAAGCCTTGATGAAATTTAACCTTCCTCCTTGCAGTTCCAGCACAGCCAGTTCCCCTGAATTCAGACAAGAAATATGAAGAAAATGAGCTATTTCACATCTCAGATCAAAAATACTTCCTATTCTACATGTGAAAAAAGCATTGAGAAAATAATATGGACCACCCTCAGTTTTGATGTGCAATGTTTGAACTGATCCAGGGTCTCGTATGATCTGGGAATCGAGGAAATGTAAAAGCCCAGAAGTCATCAAAAATAGATGAGAACAAAATCTGTAAATTCATTCATTTAAAAAGTGAAAGGTTGGTCAGACAATCCCCCTTGGAGGCTCCAAACCAGGAGCATCTTGGAGATCTCTGCTGAACTTACTCTTTGACCTCCTTGTGATGTTTGAAGTAAAGAAGTCATAGAGTCCACCAAGATCAGACCAGAAGAGCCTGGAGCCAGATTTGGATCTGGACTCTGTGGGTTTGGCTCATTTCTAGGTGTAACTGGAAATGTGTTTGGTGGTCTGATTCACCAGCAAACAGGTGAGTTGGCTTTGTGCAAAACCACTGCGTAATTCTGCCTGACTGGCACCTTTCACTTAAAGGAGCCTGAGCTGCATTAGCCAGCACTGAATTAAACTGGCTTGAGGAGGTTTGTAAAGAAGTAGGCTCTGTTCAAGGCACAGATTCTCTCATTCTTGTGAAGCCAAACTCACACTGGAATAGAAAGTGAAGGAATAAACTACCTATCCAGCCTCTGACGTCAAGGAGAATGGCATTCATCTTAAAACAAACAAAAAAATCCTCCTTAATGTGATAATCTTACAATAACTAATTATTCAATGAACAAATGACACCAAGAAGGATCCAGGAGTCAGAGGCATGAACTTTTAGCTGGTAGGTCAATGGTAACATATCTTGTTTGAACAAGCCTGACAAAGATCTGCTGAGCAATATCCACCAGGGCCAACAGTGCTTGGCTGTCTGTGTTGTGGTGGAGAGATGGACTTGGATAACAGGGTCACTCACTCCTTCCCTCACACCAGCCAAGCATAATGAAGCATGGCCAAAGCCTTCTCCAGCACAATGGCAAGAGAGGAATGCTGAAAAGACCCATGAGAAATGGCTGATATGGATGAATTAGGATGAGATGGCTGAGGTAACAATGACCTGAGATGGCACAGCCAGTGCTGAAGCCAACACAACCCTGCTCCAACCCCCTCCTTCCTCTCTCCTGGCCTTCCTGCTGCGTTTTCATGTGTGCTGCAAGAAATCACACAAGAACATCCAGCCTGCAGTGGTGTCCAGGGATGTCTGCACCACAAACCCCAGCACAGTGCTGAGGACCTGGGTCAGCTGTAAGTGACCTCATTGGGGCACCTCTGGCCTCAGCAGAACTAGTTCCTACTGTCAGTTTTAATGCTGATAACAGCATGAGCATTGTAACAGAGCTGTGGTGTCTAAGGGCAGGGACATGCACATTTAAACACAAACCAACATCTGCCCTCAAAACCTGTGAAGTGCAATCAGACACATCGAGGGGATGTGGAGAGATGAGCAGGCTGAGCACAGACACCAGCTGAAGATTTGCACTAGATTAGTTCTCACAGGAAATCCTTGCTGTTCTCAAATCCAGTTGTCAGCTGAAAATGAAGAGAAAAGGGAGAATAGAAAATTACATCCCTTTGGGTTTTTTTTCTGTTTTGAAGGAGAGTTTTGCCTGGCTGTCATCCTAAAACAGTGAGTGAAAGTTTCACTGGATGCATTTGGTATGTTCTAATATTTAATAGCTAGGCTATGGAAAGGAGTTTTGTCATGCATAGAAATACAGCCTGAATTTTTGAGGAGCAATTGCTATCTTAGTCATTTCACAAAGTAGGCCTAGAGCAAATGAGTTTTTGGCAGTAAAAGTGATATCTGTGATATCTGTGATATCACTCAGAGCACCTTAATCTATTTTCAGAGAAAGGTCAGATTATCAGGTCAGCATCAGATTTCTGGAGCAAGGCTCTTCTGTAGGCTGTATTTTTCCTGCAAACCCACTAACAACAGAACTGTGTGAAGCAACAAATCATACTGGCTTTGCCCAATGTTTGGGAGCAGGAGCAGCCCCCAAGAAGGGCAGCACAGCCCTTGCAAGATCCATGTTGAATTGGGAAGTGTAGATTCATTCGAAGAAATCTGGTTCACCACAGGCCAGGAGATATCTTTTGAACCAGCTAAGGACATGCCTTCCCCAGCCATGAGAAAGAACTCATAAAAAGACAAATGAATTGAGAAACTGTAAGACCATAATAATCCTGGGCCAGGATGAGGAGGTTGTGATGGCTGGGGAAGACTTCCAAGTGTAACTAAAGAAGTAAAGGGATACAGAGAGGTACAGCTCAGTGATGATAACAAATTAGTTCAGATTAACACCCTTTTCAGTTCCTAGGTGTTGGTTTGGCACCCAGGAGAGAAATCTTAACATGTTACGTGTGTGGAATGTACTCAGAAGCTGAAGGAAACCACAAATACAGACTGATACTTCCATTTGTAGTAGCAGTAGGTGATGGCTGCTTCCAGTCCTTCTCTGTCTCCACTGCATCTTAGAAAATAGCTTTTAAATTCATCAGATCTTGGACATGCAGCATGGGGAACGTTCCAGCAAGTAGCCGTTTATTTTATAAGGGGATTTAAATATTGTAAAACTGAATAAAATGCAGGTGTTTCCACTACAGACAAGTGAACCTTGTGTAAGCTCTACAAAGACGTGACTTCCAGATTAAAAGGACTTTGCACAGTTTGTTCTGCCTCGGTGAAGGAGATGGACTTTTGGATCAGCTGGGACAGCTACACAATGCTGGATTCCAAGCTCTGCTCTGTAGTGCACCCCAGGAGGACAGCTGGTGGTCATATTTACTATTTACATCAGCACAGTTTCGTTAACTTTGAAATTTGGCTGAACAAGTCCAACCACCAGATTGCCCAAACACAAATGATTTCCACCTAGTGTTTGGAGGTGCCATGGTTTCTGTGAGGGATGGGCACTAACCCCATATTATGCTGCTGTTTAAATGACCCAGCCCAGGCTCCTGTCAAGGGATGCTGGGATTGACCAAAGCAGGAATATAAATAAAAATAGAAATGGAAAATAGAAATGGAAAATAGATCTGCTGATTTTCACACTGGATTTTGGTAGCAAGGAAAGAATTCCAACTACCTTTTGGAAAGCTTGTCCAGTGATCAAACCCAAACCTTCTGACCCGGGTCAGCCCTTTGAAAAAGAGAGATTCTATGGAAAACCTTACAACAAGGTTTAGTGACATTGAAGCTTCACCTGTGTCAGTTCATTGTCTCCTGATTTACACCAGCAAAAATGAATGATAGCCAAGGTAATACTAGATAATTATTAAATATATAATCAGTGTAACCATGCCCTCTAGAGGACTAAGTTTACCTTGATAGAGTCAAAACCAACCCTTGGGTCTGAACACTTAAAATCTGGGCAAGAGGCATTTTGGATATTTGTATTCCTTCCACCTCTTAATCAAGACATGAACCATGATTTCCTGCCTAGCACCTTACCCTACAGTGGGCTGAACCAACCCCCAAGATGGCTCTGGTAGGTGACTTCTAACATTTGTACTTATCTGGTGTCTCTGCCAAACCATTAATTCAGCTCATCCCCATCAAGAGTGTGATCCAAGGTCTGATCCTCTACCAGAGGGAAGATCACTTTGTAGATATTTCGTTGCTTTGCTAGGCCTGACCCAGATCAACATGTTGAGTGTTAAGTGAAGAGTGTTCATGTTCTTACCTTCTGCTTCACCCGTGTTCCTTTCCTTTTTTTTTGTGCATTCATTGGCAATGTCCCCAGCTTTCCTTGGTCAGTGTGGTTTACGTTCCCAGTTGGCTCGAGCTACAGAAATGCAAGTGCAGTTTGTTTGTGGTGGCTGTGATTGTCCCAGTTGCATGGGCTGCTGGGGCAGGGTCAGCTCGCTGTGTCCCTGGGTATTCAGTGCTGGAACATGGTCCTGAGGGAGCCAACAAATGCTTGAGGAGTTGGGTTTTGGCCTGAAACATTCACGTTCTGAGAGCAGGAACCCACTGTGAGTGTGTGAGCCACAGCTGTTTGCCAGCTACTTTGAAAAACAAATCTGGAAAGGAATGGGGAAATAGGAGGCAATAGAAAGGAAGCTCTTCCTCATCAGTTTAGTAGGATTCTGCTGGGCAGAACCTGCCCAGGGATGCAGGGCTGGAGTGTGGCTCCTGTCCAGGCTGTTGAGGGATGAGAATACAACAGGGAGCACTTGCTTTCTACGAAGGAACATTGGGCATCTTTTCTGTGGCACCTTAGCCTGTGTCTCAAGTTAGGCTGCTCCCCGTGAGTTTAAAGGACAAAGGTAATCAGAGTTCAGCTACAATTTAGTAGTTATGTTGAGTAACCCCAAAATATCTCGGATGTGGGATTGTCAGAGCCTGGACCATTAGCCATTGGGATGTTAGACACCAAATACTCTACAGCTGTCAGACATTGGTTTTCAAAACCACTCTGTGGATTTTTTTTCTTTTTTCTTTTTTTTTTTTTTAATCCCATTTTATGGTATTCTTGTTTTTCCCTGACTTTTCTCTCAGTACAAGTATATATTTTTTCCCTTGGTTACTTTGACTCTGCTGACCTGGTTTCTTGTCTTCCTTTGGAAATGTTGAGGTGTCTCAGCAATGGAGAGGATGAATCAGTGAACATACAGCGGGACTGGGAAAACCCCAGCAGAAAGGAGCGTGTGGGGAGCAGAGAGGATTCCGGAGCCTTTGGAAACAGCTCAGCAATGAGGGGTGCTGTCATTTGTCCTTTTCCTTTCAGCTGGTATCGCTGCAAGGAGTGATGCTGCCCTTCCTCTTAGTTCAGAAAGACCTCGTGCCCAGTCTAAAGGAAAAACTCAAAACATTTTAGTGGCAGCTGGAGAATACACGATATACCACAAATTTTCCAGCAGTGGATAGCTCTTGGTGTATTGGAAGCTGAAGGTGCAGATCCTCAGAGAGGGCTGAGCACGAGGACAAACACTCAGGTTTTAATTCACCAACTCCCTCATCTCAGGATCATGTCACTGCTTAGTCCCAGCCTAGCGCAGATACAGCCATTGGCTTCACCAAAAGCAAACACACCTAAGAAAAAGGCAGAAATTTGTAGAGTTCATTAAGTGGAAAACAGGCCACCTTGGCCAAGTAAATGATATGATATAAAGGATATTGAACATTTGGCACACAAATCTTGAATAAATGCAGAACAGTGTAAGACAATGATCTAATTATTGAATTTTTAAATTAAAATAGAGGTTGTAATCTTTAGGCACTCTCCCTACCAAAAGCTGGGGGTAAAATTCTAACACATTTGTTATTCTTTTTTCAAAGAGTCTTCAGGACAAAAGAGTGAATTCCATATCATTTAGGTGAAAAAAGTTCCCCCAGAACTCAACATCCTATATCTTGGCCCTGGGGCAGGGATGTACAGAGTTTCAAGGATTTTGAGTCATCCCACTGATTTCAGCCAGATTAGTCATATGCTCAGCCTGAGCACAGCCACAAGTACCGTGTGAGACCAGACTTTTTATTTCCAAAAAACAGAGCCGGGGCACACTCAGATTTCCAGAAGATCCATCCATTAAACCAATGGCACAAACCTGCACCTTGAGTGTTTGAAAAGTGCTGTGCAAAAATGCATGGGGACTTCCAGCACACAAGTATTTTTTTGCCTACAATCAGTTGAATCTGACTCAAATGAATGGGTGTGTTGAAACAAAGACTGAAAAACAAGAGTGTGTTGCGTAAACTGATAATATAACAGTACTTTTAGGGCTGAGTAACATGCTAGACTTTCTCTGAAAGTGGTAAATATTTTTCCAATTCTAAATGTTTGATACAGCTACAGTGACTGACATTCTGACTAAATCGCATTATAAATGAAATTTAAAGGTAATTAGCAAAATAATCTTAATGTCAAATGAGTGAAATGTGGGTTCACCATTTGAGAACACCATTCTTTGGTTTGTAGTGTCCCTTACAGGCTAATAAATTAATTTCACGCTCACCACCTTTAAATTACAGAAGTGAAAACCTTTCAGGACTTGCCAATTACTAAGGAAACTTCATAGCTGGATTATTCCCAAATTGCACACCCTTTATTTTAACCACTAAAGGCAAACACATGGTTTTGATGGGTCGTAAAAGAACAGGTTGCTTTTTCAGTATTGAAAGAAGCTGTAATTACTTCCCTTGTTTGGTGACTTCCTGATTTACTTAGGTTGTTATGGGTGATCCTATTCTGCCAAGGTAATTGGAGCTGCTGGAGTGCAGTTGATGACCTGAGGGAACGACCAGTGGCTTTTCAGGCCAGGTGACTTGCACCTAATGAGTGGAGTCGTGCTTCCCAGGAAACGAGGACACTATAACTGCCTGAAGCACAAGGTATGTGTACTTTAAAGGCTTATGTTCCACAGTCCAAGCAAATTATGTCTTTGTATGATTTTAAGAAACCAAACAAAGTCAGTTCAGAGACAGAGAAATTAAAGATATTTTCCTCAGACAGAAATAGGAGAAATAGATCTCATCAGGAAAGTAAGTTATAGATATTTCTCTAGACAATAAAATGGTGCTACACTAACACAGTTCCTCAAATCAGTTCTCATCTGTAAGATGAGATACAATAAAACATGGTTGCAATGAGTGGGTTATTCGAGTAGGAACCAAACTCCTTAAGAGGCAGAAATGAAACCACAAGTTTTCAAAGGCCAGCACAGCCTGTGGGAGGGCATCGTGCCTGAGTCATCCTCAGAGGAGTGGGAAAGTTGCATGCAGTTATCCTCTCGAGGGGACCAGCCACCCTCTCAACCCTCCCCTTCCTTCTCCCAGCAGATGGGACAGGCAGCCACTCACCATCTCAGCAGTGCTCCCCAGAAAAGTCATTTTTCTCCCCTGGCAGAGTGTCTGGGTTTAGCTACAACTGCTGCTTGTTTTGGTTTTGCACAGTTTTCTAGATGTGTGTTAGATTACCTTTCTGCTCAGGAGGACAGATTTGCTGCATTCTGTCTGAAGTCGAGATACATGATAAAAACCTGTGGTTCCCAATCCAAAGTATCCCAGATCTCACATGTTTTCAAACTCATGTTCTTGGCTCATTGTGCAATAGGTTGGTTGCTCCAGGTAAATTGATGGGAAGAGGTTAAATCAGCCAGCTTTGAGGATAAAAGTACTCTATTATGAACCATACACAGCTTTTCCTTCATGCCCCAGCAGAGTCTGGTGGATCTATCCAAGTATGAAATCTTGCAAGGGGTGTGAGTACCTAGAGAAGTTACAGAGAAATAAATGCAATTTACACAACTGTGTAAATTCAATTTACAACACCTTATAACTGTCTGTTGTTGGGAGAACGAAATCTTATGTACTTTTACTCCAGGCGAAAAGCAAGAATGGGCAAAGACTGAGGAGTAACTGAGATGCTGATGGTGAACATCTAAGTTAATCTCACAGTAACTAGACCACAGATTCATGGTCTCTGCTAGAAGGTGACACTTGAGGACATGAGTGTGCAAGGAAAGCCCAAAATCCAGGTCTCTAACACACTCAGCATTTTTGAACTGATGCTAAAACACCAACCAGGAAAGAATTTGGCTATGGGATGTCTTCAAAGTGGTAAGAATATGCTGACACTTAAACTACCCAAATCTTACAGCATCTTAATTTCAGAAGGTATTTCAAGAGCCATCTTGCTCTTAATGCAAGGGACTGCACACAAGCACATTCACAGCTAAGATTCACCAGCACCTGCAGGCACCAACAGAGTCTCACATACGGTATCCAGATGTTCTGCATGGCTGGAAAAGGCACAAAGAGCACAGGATCCTCTGGAGGATCCACTATGGAAGGCAATCCTTAGAAAGACAAGTGGCTGGTTCATCGTTACAAAGGCTCACTCCCTCATCTTTTTTTTCTTAAAGTTCAACTGAAAACTATTCAAAATACTAGAAAACCTGGCCATTTCTTTAAAGTGTCATAACAATATGAGCCTTTCTTGTAAAACACAACCAAGTCCCATTTCCAGTGGCTGGCATATAAACTGGATACCAGAACATCTATTGTAGCATTTTACTTCAACCTGGAATCAAAATTAGTGATTGAGGAGGGGCTTCATGATGTAGGGAGCTCCAGGAGCCTTTGTTAGGCTGATCTATTAAATAACATCACCATCTCAAGGACTTAGAGATGATCTGAAGAACAAATTATTTTAATTCATTATGGATTTTGAAATGTGAGAAACAGAGTGACTCCTGATGATACTGAAATAACATTTACAGAAGGCAGGGATTAAAGCAGAAACCCGAGTCTGAGCTTGGGAGGGCACACACACCTCTGAACACACACAGTCAAGTGACAGGGGAAATCTAGAAAAGCGATAATGCAGAGACAGACAATAAATTATAGTTTGCAATTCTATGTCTCAGGGGAAAAAACATTCTATCTGCTAACTAAGGCAGATAAAATTTCTTTCTGTGAAGCAAAAAGGCACATCTGGACACCCCATTCACCTGGGACTGTCAGCACTGCCAGACTCCACCCCACACCTCCAATACAGTAAGTGAGGGGAGGCTGTGGCTGAAGATGCCACCCCTGGTCTGCAGAAATCTCCACCATCTGACACTGACCAGACTCTCAGAGCTCGTTCCCATCAAAGCTCCTGGCCTGGCCGAGAGCTGGGGAAGCAGATCTGTCCTGGTCTCCAGGAGGGATTAGGGGACACCAGAGCTGTGTCAGCATCCCGCTGTCACTTCACCTGAACAACATCCCCCACCTTCCCATTCCCAAGTCAAAGAGCCTTGTTAAAAAGCAGTGTCCAAACAGACTCTGGGGAGGACTGAAACATCAACCTCATGTGGGTAAGTAGAATCATTTGCGTTAGAAAAGACCAGCAAGATCATTGAGTCCAACTGTTGACCCAGCACTGCCCAACCCACCACTATGACCCCAAGTACTGCATTTACATGGCTTTTAAATCCCTCCAGGGATGTGACTCCACCTCTTCCCTGGGCAGCCTGTGCCAGGGCTTGATAACCCTTTAGGAGAAGAATCTTCCCATAATATCCAATCTAAACCTTCCCTGGAAATAGGACCTACCTTGCCTGGAAATAGGACCTTCCTTCCCTGGACTATTTCCTTGGAAATAGTCTTGAGGCCATTTCCTCTTGTCCCATCACTTGTTTCCTGCTGGAAGAGCCTGACCCTCACTTGGCTAGAGCTCCTTTTCAGATAGTCCTAGAGAGTAAGAAGGTTCCCCTGAGCCTGCAGCCATCCATTGCAGACCTCAGTTATGTGACTCATCCCACCACATTTTCCTGAGTAATTAGTGACCTTAAAGGCTTTGGACTATCTTGTTGTAGAATTAACACCTGAATTTACCAGCTTCTGTGGTCAGATATGTGAAAAGCTACTGGAAAATTGCATTAGATAAGCAGCTACCTGGGATCTTTGTGTCCTTCAGGGAGACAACCACCACCAGCCAGCTCAGCTGGGACTCAGTCTGTGCTCAGACCAGGCACAGCACCATCCAGGAATGACACGGCCTGAGCCCCCCAGGACAAACAAGGGTTTGCCACGGAGTCCTCCTGCCTTTTACAAACCTCCCTGAAGGAAAGGCATTGATTGGCAGCATCCCTGGGGGAGTTCCCAAGTGAGGGAACAGATGCTCTCTGCTTCTCTGCCCACCTCACCTCCAAACTGATCTGACGTGCCCAGAAAGCAGAGTATGGGAGATGCTGACGATTAATAGCTTTGTTCACTCTTTCCTGATACATTATAACAGGCGAGGAGATAACATTTGTTGAAATACAGATCTGTCATAAAAATAAGCAACCAAAAATGCAAGTAAAACAAAACAGTCTTCGTGTCTTAACTTTCCAGATGTAAGTTTCTGAGTTCCCACTTGGGTTGTTATTATTATTATTACTACTATTACAATAATAATAGGATTCCCAGTCATGGAGTGGAACCAGCACTCATATAGAAGGGCTAAGGCTGGAGAGCAGAGGTGAGTGCAGCCAACCAGGGGAGCAGATGTTGCCTTGCCTGCTTTTTTCAACATGCTGAGCCCTCATAACCACCATGTCCACTGGGGACACTCAGCCAGGCAGGAGAGATGGTGGGAGACCTCTCTGGACAGGAGGGACTCCAAATCCTCTTCTAGTCACAGGTTATGAAAGCATCAACCATGTTGGTCAGAAAGGAGGAGGAGGAGGCTCGGAACCAGCCTCAAACCTCTCTAAGAAATGTCCCATCCCTCTATTGCTTTACCTCCAATCACGGGTTTAAACTGCAGGATTTGGAGCCAAGCTCAGCTGGTTTGAGGCTCAAATTTCCCCCCAAACCTGGGTGAGTTTGGATGTGGGCATTTGGCCTCGGATTGTCAATGAGAAGGGCTAGCTGCAGACTTTGGATCTAAATTCAACCCTTCCCAAAGTTCTGTGGGAATGCTCCGACCCATCTCTATTTGTCTTGGGTAGGGGAGTTCTGTGGTGGTATCTGCAGTGGAACTTTCCACCAGCAACAGCCCAAGAGACAAAGAGCTCCTGCTCTGACCTTTATAAAACTATTCCTTAACAAAATTTACTCAAGTAAAGAATCCACAACCCTTTTTGGTTTTACTCATTTAATTGATAGGGACATAAAATATTTTGCGTTGTTTTAATAATAGTTTGGTTTTCTGCTATTTAAAAAAAAAAAGTTCATTTCTCTGAACATATTTTTAGCAAAAATATTTTGCTTGAACTTTTTTCCTCTGCCTTCAAAGGCTGCTGCACAGTTCTGGGGTGCTAAATACTAAACTCACATTCTACCACTCCATCTCCTCCCATTTGGATGGTAATCACAGGATCTTGATGCCAAACTGTGGAAGATATTTTTTCCAGCAGCAGCATCTGGCTTCTTGGCAGACCCCACGAGCAGTTGTGTTGGCAGCGGTGGGAGCTGCTGAGTCTGTCATGTGTTTAGGCTGCTGCAGAGCTGTCTGAACCGCCTTGTTGCCTTAGACAGTATGTTCTCGACTTCCATTTCAGTTTGAGAAATTTGTACTTTGTGTTGTGTGCCTGGTAACGAAACTCTGCGGGTCCTGAGAGGATCTATGTACAGATTCTGTGATCAGGAGTGGTGGGGGCTGTGTGTGGGGCACTGAGAGCCCAGCAGAGCCCAGCTCTGCTCCATGACCTCGCAGAGGGATTGGTTTGCACGACCTGAACTGCAGCCACCTCCAGAAGGGATCGAACCTGCAGGAGACCCTCGAGCTCCAGACACTCTCCCTGTTCTCCTGCCACATGCCAGGAACTCTCTGACTAATTCTTGTCACGGGAAGACCAAGATTGCAGCCTGCAAACTGACTCATGCAGCTCATTCGAGAAGCCCCTTTCTGCCTCCTGAGTACCTCCAATTTTGTGTTCCAGTGAAGGCACACCAGGAAGGATCTGCCACTCCTGCTCCACAACTGACAGGGGAAAACTTTGAACTTGACTCCCTTTCATGACAAAGATAGACAGTAAAATAGATAGAAGTAAAGAATGGATTTATTCCCTACAATGCAAATACATAATTCCTGTTTCTGGAGAGAGACGGATGTGAAAAAAGAAAACTCTGCTTAGCTATATAACCCCTGTTAAGCCTGACACTCTTGGTTTCATTCACTCAAAACCCACCAGAGTGCTCATACAGCTCTCTGGACCATGATTAAATGCAAGACCTTGCCCTCTGTTCCCATTGCTGGAAAGCACTGTTCTAGAAGACATATTTCTTTAGATATGCAATTTTCTTCCATTGGCTCAAAATTTTGTGAGAGGATGAAGAGTTTGTTTTATGACATGGTTGTTAAGGATTTCTTTTTGCACCAAAAAGGCCCTGAATGGAAAGGCTGAAACCCAGAATTCAGAAGCGCCTTGATTCAAAAGAGCAGTATTTTTCTGAGGTACTACCTTTTAACACTTATTCCAGAAGATTACTCACCATCCTTGCTTAGTTCTGGGAACACAGGTATGGGAACTCTTTATGGCCAGATAAGAGCCTCTCATGGCCTGAGCACAAATATCTTTCCCAGAAAAGTGCAAGTTACTCCAGAGGGGAAGGATGTCTGTTCTAAACATACGAAAATTAATAGTAATACTAATAATCTGTGCAGTTTATTATGCCAGATCTTGGGCAAAACTACAGAAACATCTGCTGAGTTCTGCTCTCACAGGATTTGGTGTGTCTGGGTTGATGACCCAAGACTTCAGCTCTGAGGAGTAACAATGCTCTGTGACCAACTGGAGGCTTCTATGACAGGACAGAGTGACATGCTGTTGAAATGCAACTGAAAGTTGTAATTGAGACGTTTTTCCTTTGTGTTATTACTTGTCCAAGTTCTAATGAAGTACCTGATGCCTTTAGAAAAGTAATCTTTAGTGTATGCAAGAGAAATTTGGGATTAAGTTGAAAGCAGTACTTTTGAGAGCTGGGGGTCCCTCAGAAATTCTGCCCTTAAAGGGATGTGTTGGGGGCACTGCACAGACCTCAGTTACACCCCCAGACTCACAACCTCTCCTACAGCTGTGCTGAGGAGTCAGGGCCAGAACCACCAAACATCCAAGTGTACTCAAAACCCTCTTCCCTGCATTCCCCCTTAAAGCTTCCTTGGGATGGACAACCAGGAGGCGTCAAAAGGCAGCAAACTTAATTTAGGTTTCACAGGGTATCTGTGGCAGCAAAAAGGCACATCACAGGTCCTGGGAAGGTTCAGTGAGGCTCTGTCCCTTCTGCACACCTGTAGGACACACAGCACCCCTCAGCTGAGGGTTCCTCTCTCCCTCCTGCTCCCATTGCAGGGTTGGATGAATTTCTACTCAACAAAGGTGCAGGTACCACAGGAACCACATGGGTGTCCACTGGAGAAAATGTTGAGTGAAGATGAGTGACCATTTCAAGATTTCATAGCCTTAACAAAGTTGAAGTAAAAATTGTTTCAGGAAGTTGCTGAAAGCTGCAGAAAGATGGATCCTACTGTACATGGAGGCACTGAGCCACAGCCACTGTTGAAGCACAGACAGCAGAGAGGAAAACCAGCTTCTGTACATTGAACAGACTGTTCTACAGGAATCAAGCAGAGGCCCAGTTGTGTGTGGGATTGTTCCTGCAGGTCGTTGTGGGGTATCCCAAAGACTTAGTTTTGTAATGGGATTTAGTGACACAGGGCAGAGCTCTCAGTGCTGGCATGGATGACTTGCCAGTTCATGCCATATTTTGGCTTTCATTGCATGTGTAAATCACCCAACAAACCTGCTGCCATCAGAGGGATGCTGAGGCACAGCACTGCAAGTCAGAAGCTAAAACCACCCTGTGTCCCTGGGTAAGGTGGGCATGAGCTGGCCCAGCAAGGCACTCTCTGCACTCCACAGTGTCTGCAAAGAGTGGGCACTCGGGTGCTTGAAGGAGAGGGGACTCTCTTCCCACGACTCTCTGCCAACAGGATGGAGCAGCCTCCAAGTAACCAGCCCTGTCTGTCCAGGATCCCACACGTGGTAACTGAACTAGTCCTCTCCTGTCTGTGCTTCCCTGGAAGTCCATGGCCAGGCAGGGGAAAGCCACTGTACAAACCTCCCCCCTGAGGGGCATCTCTCAGTCCTTCACTGTTCAGGCCAGTTGAGGAGCTGAAATAAAGAGGCCAGAGCTCTGTCTGCTCAGGGGCCATATCAGGAGTATCTCTGCCTTCGTGCTCCTCAGGGGGAACCCCGTGGCCCAGCACGTGATGAGAGTATCTATGCCCAGGACTTTCCACAAAAATCAAAATAAAACCATGTTGCTCCAACCCCAGAGCTAATTTCTATACAGAGACATTTGAAAAGCTTCTTGTGGTTTGACAGAATGTTTAAGAAGAAAACAAAGCAGAAGTTTGGACACCACTTGTCTTGTTTATTTATTAAGTCTGAATTGGGAATTAATTTTGTTTCCCTTGCTTTTCTGTTTCCTTCTGCAGCTCTGACATGGATGAGGGATTTGTGTAACTATCTCCAAAAGATCATAAACATAAAAAATTTAGGAACAAGTTTGTTCTTGTTTATTTACCCGTTCAATTTGCCATCCCTAATTTCTTAGCACTTGCTGAGATATGACTATATCCAACCATATAAATCTGGATGTTTCAGAAGTTTCAGAACTATGTCTGAGCGAGAACCCTGACTCAGACTTAATTCCAGGCAGTTTTGCTGACATATGGATTCAGAGAGACCTGATCAGGTTTCAGACTTTTTCAGTCCTTTTTCTAAGATCAACACACACCCCAGACATTTTGTGATTCACTCATCACTAATAAACAATCATTTTACTATTGCAAAACCTCATTGGACTGCTGTTTCCAGCCTATATCAGAAATGCTGTTTTAATAAACTCAATTCATGCATTTCGTCTGAATTCAGTTACTCCGGAGTTACTCCGGGGGTGATTTTGGATCAATGTATTTAATTTGTTCTGTGGGATAGAGGAACATTCCTTCCTCACATATGTGGTTTATTTGTGTCTATGAATTCTACAAAGGAGGACATAAGTCATTTGGGGAGCCAGCTTAGGAAATGTAAGGAACCACATTAAGAAATTAGGGAAATGGATTGTTTGGAGAGGTTCCTTTAAGACCCAACAGAAGCTATTTTGTTGAAAACCTTTATGAAGTACAAGTCCATGCAGCATCTCAGTGTATTCCCAGAAATTCCAGAAATGTTTAATCAGATATTTAGAATTTCCAGTATTAACCAGAAGTGTTGCCAGTGGAAAGTTGGACTTCTAGCACAAGACTTTTGTCTTATTAAGGCAGATTTGCTTATTGTTAAAAGGTGTTACTTCCCGGAATTTTATTATGGAAGGGCTGGAGAAGTAACAGCTCATGGCAGTTGAGGATTTTATAAATATCCAGTAATTATAAGTAAAACCCCAAGATGTACAGTTTGGTTTTATTTAACAGAAAAGGGCTGAGATGAGGTTCTGAGAGGAGCCCAAGGGATGCACGTCATTCCCATCGAGTCCAAACATTTCTGATACATGTGTCTCCAAATGTCATTTGGAAATCCCAGCTAAAGTCTCAGCAGTTGAAATGTCTTCAGTGAAGCAACTGGGTCAAGTTTGATACATCTGCTAAAAAATAGAAAGGGCTGAACACTTTCAACTGCCTTTTATTTTTCATTTGAGTGAAGCAAGATCAGCTCTTCCCAAGACCTGCTTAACCTCTCACAGGATCAGGTGTTTGGACAACAAATGGCTTATGCAATCCTGGCCTAGGCAGGAGAAGGGGAAAGAACCCAAGTGAAATCTTCATTGACTTAAATAAATAACCTCCTGTGCCTTCAACAGAACCAAGGTTTTGTGCAAATATCTCTATATTTCCTCACCTCAAACAGTGCCCGAGTTCCATTCACACAGCTGACACAGATGCAAGGTTGAACTTTTCTTCCTCAGCTGGGCTGGGCAGGGCCATTCTCCCACTCAGGCAGTGCTTCAGGTCACCATCACATCCTCACAAATTAAGGCAGGGGTCTTTCTAAGAATCCCATAATCTTTTTAAGGGACGCTGAATTATTCTGGCAATGCAGCTTCCCACAGGTACCCTCAGAAAAGGCTCAGAGCAATAAATCAAGTGTAGGACAGGTGGGCATTTACTACCTGTAAAAACAGCAAAGTGCCTGGTCTCTGACCTTCCTCCCTGCAGCTGTGGGGAATCAGGTGGTATCAGAGCTTTGTTGTGGAGATTGACTGAGATCTCTAATAGGTCCTGGCTGAGGGGGGAGACACAAACCAAAAGGATGCTGGAAAACTAAAAGGGCGCAAGCAGACAGAGCACTTTGGAAATCTAATCACCCTCATCGAACACATCTTTCATATTTTGCTTTTCATTTCATCACCCTTGAGTACGTTACTCATACATCCTCTCGTGGTACAGACCAACATGGCTTTGTGGAATTCCTACTGAATCAGCTCGGAGACACGACCACATAACTTTTCTCTTCTCCACCTGTCCTCGTTTTTGGGTCTGTTCAACCTCCAGAGACTGTCACCATAGCTGAAAACATTTCTCTAGCTGAACATCCACCTGAAGCCCTGGCATGGCCATGTCCATCACAATGGCACAGCAAAGGGTGCCTGGGATTCCCCTCCAGACTCTCTCCCAGTACCAATGTCACCTGCCTCCAGCAGATGCCCAGCCAGCCCCACTTGACCTGCCAAGTGACTGCAACTGTGGCTCAGAGAGCTCACAAATATAGAAATTAGAATCATGAGCAGTGGAAAAGCCCTCAGAGCTCATTAGGTCCAACCATTAACTGCCATGTTACCACTAAACCACATCCTCAAGTGCCACATCTGCACACCTTTCAAATCCCTCCAAGGATTGTGACTCCATCACAAGCCCAGGCAGTCCCTTCCAATGCCTGACCATCCTTTCAATGAAGAAATTTTCCCTAATATCCAACCTAAACCGCCCCTGGCACAGCTCGAGGCCATGTCCTCTCCTACTGTCCCTTGTTCCCTGGAAGCAGAGCCCGAACCCTCCCAACTCCCCCCTTCTGTCAGGGAGTTGCAGAGAATTCCAGGTGCCCCCTGAGCCTCCTTTTCTCCAGGCTGAGCCCCCCCAGCTGCCTCAGCCCCTTGCCCTTCCCCAGCTCTGTTCCCTTCCCTAGATGCACTCCAGTGTCTCAATGTCTTGATGAGCTCGGAGCTCATCCCAGGAGCTTTGCAGAAGACAATGAGCTCCCTGCACAGCACTGCCAGCTTGGTTCAGGCAGACAAGATAAGAATAGAAGGCCTAATAGAAGGTCACTGGGAGAGACCTGGGGCTGTAGAGCAGCCAATTGAGAGTTTGATGCCTCCTGCCTGCAATTTCTGTACTGTCATGAGATGTGAGGAAAAAGATCCCTCTTGAAGACCTGCCTGAAACTCTACAATCCCACCCACCTCTGTCTACTTCCCCACTCAGTCTGGGCTGCCTGTCCTGGAACCCTTGGAAATCAAGAGATCATGGAATAACCAAACCATTTAGGTTGGGAAAGACCTTTCCAATCATTGAGCCTGGATTTACAGTGCTGTAAATCCAGCACTGCTGAGTCCACCACCAAATCATGACCCTAAGAGCCATCTTACTTCAATCAGGAAAACAGAGTAAAAGCAAAATAGTCTCAAAAAAATCATTATACTAAAATATTTTGAGTAAAAAGCTACATTTGGACCAAGGGGAAAAAAAAATCCTATTGGAATTAGTTCCAACAGATCATTCCATTTCCACACAGGGTAATGAGGAAGTTCAGAGGGACTCTGTTACCTTTTCATTAAAAAGTGTCTTTTATCTGCTGTGAACATCTCAGCTGAGATTTCTTCCAGTACAAATTGCACCTTTTGTAGGTTTGTCCAGTGTGAACCACCTGCCAACCAAAGTTCACATCATTGAACCAAAAGAGATCAACAACCCCAGGACCAGAACAGAGATACACATTATTCAGACAAAGAACAAAAAAGCATTAAAAAATGGGTTTGTGTTTCACTAACTAAAGCTTCTCTTGCTGATGGCTGAGAATATTTCTTAAGGGTTCGAGAGAAGCAGTTGGCTTACAATGCCTGCAAATTATTCTGTGATAAAGTGGTGTGGTTTAGACCTTCTGCCACCTCGTTGTTAGCAGTTACTTTTTCCTGGTTTTACTGCATTCGTTGCTGTGCACAGTCCATTTATTCAGAAAGGTGCCCCTACCTTGTCTGCAAAGTCAGGGTAGGAAGGTACAGAGACTTTGTGCTGATTTGTCTCTAAGCTGCACCCTCAGGTATGCAGGGTCCCAAATTAAGGACACGAAAGCTATGTGATCAAAGGCGAGAGGGGAGGGGGGGACGTCTGCTCCATATCTGGAGGCATAATTTTCTCTTCTCTTCTCTTTGTTATGAAAGGAGGAATGTTTGGACAGTATACAACAAAGTATAGCTGAAAGAGGTCCAGCATTCTGAAAGCCAGTGTGCCTGCTCATCTAGGCAAGAGCCCTGGAACAAGCTTTCAATTTATCCAAAATTTTCTCCTCCATGTCTGTCACTTTTGGTCATCTCCAGACCCCAGAGCAAAGCAAACAGCTTTTCATGGTGATGAACACAAAGAAAAAGGCACCATACACCTCCCTGGAGGTGAAAGGTCTGCAGCTTTTGCAGAAGGACATGGACATCCATGTAGAAATTCAGATTTCTTTTTAAAAAATAATTTAGCTGAAAGTAGGAAAAAGCATTCTCACAGTAACCTGTTCCTAGGCACTGGCTAGTTTAGCACTAAATCCCATACTCTCCCTGGCACTGCTGCAGAGGAAGGTATTTCCTGAACAGCTCGTTTCAAGTTTCATTCATAGGTACTGTCTAAAATTAGATCCACCACTTTCATTCAGATCCAAATCCTTTGCCTAGTGTAACATTTTTTCGTACCAGAAATTCAGTTGAATGTGCTCCATCCTCTGCCCTATTCCCCGGAGCTGGCAGAGCTGCAAGTCCTACCAAGGGACTCCTGAGAGCCGGGCTGGCAGCTGGGGCTCCTCAACCTGTGGCTAAATACAAAGGACCTGCAAAGGACCTGCTTTTACAGGTGATCACAAGCTCAAAAGAGAAACAAACCCTCTCTTTGACTCTGGACAAAGCTCATCCTATGCAGCCAATTTAAACAAATGCTTGCTGGCCAACGTCTGGGCTGTGAGCTGGGCTCTGGTGGTGGAGCTCTGCAGTGTGGCCAGAGGATGCTCCTGCTTTGCTCACTAGAGCTGTGAGCCTTGGGAAGCACTGAGCTTCATGTCCCACACTGTCTTAAACAGAGGATCCGCACTGCTGGGTGGAGCAAACTTCAAAATCCCTGAGAGGGAAGGACCTCACCAACACACTGCACAGTGCTTTGGATTTCTCTTGAACCCCTTGGATTTTTTTTAATTTATTTTATCCTGCTCTTTTTATAAGGAAAACTTGTGATCGTATAAAGGGAAGGTGGCTGGGGAGAAGGTGGGGGGTTTCTTAGGAAGGACAACTCCAGAGGGTTGCAATTTTTTTTTTTTTGTGGACTTCATTCCCAGCCTATGTACTCGGATTTTAATTTTGGGGTCTCTCCCACAGTGTGAGTGGCAACATCCCCTGGACCCTGACAGCTTGGGCCACCTTGTGGGAACTGGACACCCCAGAACAGCCTCTGGCTCCATCATCTGGATCCCTATCTGTTATGGTTTGTTTTGAGGAAATCTTTTTTCCACTTTTGTTTGCAGGTGGGGGGTGTGCCTGCCCAGCCCCCCAGCAGCCCCGGAGCCTCCTGCCTGCCGCGGTGCCTTGGAACGGGCCCCCCCTCCCGCCTGCCCCCGCCCGC
>WEIV01022623.1:0-128877 GCA_013390005.1 Calyptomena viridis | reverse complement strand
CTCTCCCTCTCCCTCTCCCTCTCCCTCTCTCTCTCCCTCTCCCATTGAAGCCATGCAGGGACTTTCTCCTTCCTCTTCTCTATGTCTCACCATGAGTTCATATTTCTTAGCTTGTCACTTCTAATTAAACCATCTTTCTCAACACAGCATTTTCAAAACATTGAATATCTTATGTCCTAACCATCTCAGAATCCCAGAATCATTTAGATTGGAAAAGATCAATTAAGTCCAAGCTGTGCCCCATCCCCACCTTGTCCCCCAGCCCAGAGCACTGAGGGACACGGCCAGTCCTTCCTTGGACACCCCCAGGGATGGGCACTGCAACCCTCCCTGGGCAGCCCCTGCCAAGGCCTCACCCCCCTTTCCAGGGAGAAATTCCTCCTCCTGTCCAACCTGAGCCTCCCCTGGCCCAGCCTGGGGCCGTTCCCTCTCCTCCTGGCCCTTGTTCCCTGGGAGCAGAGCCCGACCCCCCCCGGCTCCCCCCTCCTGCCAGGGAGTTTTAGGGAACAATAACACCCAACCCCTCTCTATACATCTTATTTAACCCACAATCTCCAGTTTGCCTTTGGCACATCCTAGAGACATCATGTCACATATCTAGACAAGAGATCTGATATCTAGAGATGCTTGGCCTAAATCTTCTTATTCTTTGTCCCTCCCTGCTTCAAAAATGTGGGGTAGTGACCCTGTATTTCCCACAACCAAATCTACTCTTCCCCTTACCACTCGTCATATCTCTTCTCTGTCTACTCAGATATACTCGCTCATGACTGAAATTAAATATATGTAAATAAATAAAATTAGTAAATATACCTCAGTCTGAATATTTTTGTCTTGGGACCAGGCAGAGCTGGTAAGGGTGCACTCAATGTATTTTACACAGGGATCCAAGAGCAAACTATTAAAATATAGTCTGGCTCTCAATTATTGAAAACAAATCCTGGAGCAGATTAGATATTTACGAACTTGTAGCTGTGACATGAAAACATAGGATGATAAAGATGTTTCTACCTAGAAAGAACAGTTGTACCTTTACTAGTTTCTTAATTTACTGCTTTTCAGAGGTACATCTTCATCTTAATCTTTTATCTTAAATTACTCAATTGCTACTGGGAAATGTAAGTAGGAAGTGGCCAGGTTCATTTTTTCCTGTAACATCTAAGTGGTGCTGGAGCCATAAAACCCTTTCTGCTTTTCTGACCTTCCCCAGAGTATGTGCTGAGAAATGAAGTGCTCTTGTGGCCAAGGAGGCCAATGGGGTCCTGGGAGCATCAGGAGGAGCATTTGCAGCAGGTCAGGGAGGGGATGCTGCCCCTCTGCTCAGCCCTGGGGAGGCACATGTGCAGGGCTGGGGGCAGCTCTGGGCTCCTCAGCACAGCAGGGCCATGGAGCTCCTGGAGCGGGGCCAGCGGAGGCTGCGGAGATGCCCAAGGGCTGGAGCATCTCTGTGCCCAGGAAAGGCTGAGGGAGCTGGGGCTGTTGAGCCTCCAGAGGAGCCCCTGAGAGGGGCCCCCATGCCTGGGGGTCAGGGGGGGCAGGGAGGGGGCCCAGGATGGAGCAGGCTCTGCTCGGGGGGGCCCAGCAATGGCACCAGAGGAACGGGCAGCAACTGATGCCCAGCAAGTTCCAGCTGGACGGGAGGAAGAACTTGTTGGCTGGGCAGTGACCCAGCCCTGAGCAGGTTGGACAGAGAGGGGCTGGAGTCTCCCTGCCTGGGGATATTCCAGAGCCACCTGGACACACTCTGTGCCCTGTGCTGTGGGATGGCCCTGCTGGAGCAGGAGGTGGGACTGGGGGACCCACTGTGGGCCCTCCCAGCCTGGCTCAGTCTGTGTTTCTGTGACTTTTCCTGGTGGCCTCTTGCCAGGCAAACAAGCTCCTTTTCAATCTGTCCATGTCTCTGTCCACCAGCCTGTCTGTGCTGCTGTTGACTCTGTTCTGGTGTCCTCAGTATTGTCATGGCAATAGCAGTGTCTCACCACCAATCTGGATATTTCCCATGTTTTGTCTATAATAGAAAAAACTCTGGAAAACCTGATCACAATGACATGTCTGAACACTGTGCATAGTTTGGGATGAAGTAAAGGATGAAGGAAAGTTGGGCTAACAATGTACATATCCACAAACTGTGATTTTACATGGCAAATGAATGTTTCAACCTTTCTGCATTTGTTTGCTGTCAACATTAAAGTGACTGACTTGTACTGGGAAAAAATGCATATATTTTAAAATCATACACAGGAGCTTTCATGTAAAATGGATTTTAAATTCCATACACCAGAGATATTTTGTAGGCTGGAGTCTGCTCCTCTAACCAGGCTGAAGAAAGGATATCTTGTGACTAACAAGGCCAGTCACCACAAAAATACATAGCAAAGATATTAATGAATAATCCACCTGGATTAATTCAAGAATGTATCTGCTAAATAGTTTATGGGAGTCAAAAGCTACCTGCAAACATTTCATGAGAAGAAATAAGCCACCATGTTCTCTAAATAGAGAGCACCAGCTGCTGCTATTGCAGCACATCTTCCCCTCTCCTCTGGGGTTTGCTGGTGTCTCCCCAGAAGACACATGTAACCAGAAGTTACATGTCAGAAGTTCCTTGATCACCATTCAAAGAAGTTCATGGATTGGTCCCTGTTTCAGGAACTTCCCTGAACATTTACAATGTCATTTTTTACCACCTACTCCATGGCAATCACAAAAGTGGAAGACTCATCAAGAGCAGTCTCACTGGATGTTTTCCCAAGAGAAAATCCAACCTCTGAGTCTTAGAAATCAAAATAAGAGGATGAGAGTTTTATTATTTGGTTTTGTTGGTTGGTTTTGTTATTTGGGTTTGTTCATTTTTTAAAATGGGTTCTGCTAATGGGTCTCACCAGCAAGCAGCCACTGGTATCTTCAGGAATTTTAGCTACCTGTGTGAGTTGAGGATCCATGCAAGAGTATTTTCCCTGTGAGACTCTGAAAGCTGACTTATTTAAAAGGAACAAAAAGAATTTTTTTTTGTCTGTAAATATGATTAAACTTAGAACCTTCCAGAGAGCTGTATGGAGGCCAAAAATCATAAATAGGTTCAGAAAGGACATAGTAATGTGGTTCCCAAACATGAAGGCTTTACCTACTACTAGGGGGTATGGCCAACACTGCTACATCAACCTCTTGAATTACATGAAAATTAAAAACAATGCCTTAAGCACCTTGCATTTCATGGAAAAGATTTCCCAGCCCTTAAATATTGATCCTTGACCTCTCTAACAGTGAGACAATGATCAGTCCAGTACTCCTGGTGTACATATCATGCCATTGATTGTTTCTGCCTCCTGCTGCTCAACATCCACTGATAATCATTCACTTCTCACTCCCTCATTCCAAATGAACCTTTAAAATGCAAAGGCCACAGACAGAGTCAAAGACCTACAAGGACTATCAGTACATTGCTTTTCACTCTCAGAAGGAAAGGCAAAGCACCCTCAAACCCCTACAACCCTGTGCTGGTGCCCCTAATCCCACCTCACCTGATATCTGCACTCCTTCAGTCCTCCAAAGGTGCAATATAAATTTAAATTGGCCACATGTATCAAAGAGCTGCATTTATGTGCAGTTAAAAGAATGCTTGAAGGGGGTCACAGACAGGAGTAAAACACCACTGACCTTTCTCTTGTTCTCAGCAGGGATGAGGGTGGACAGTCAGTAAGTGGCCTAATGCTGAGCACATGCAGAACTGCTGTTAATGTTACAAACCCCACCTGATTTGGAAAGAACATTAAGGAACACTAAGGCAGTGGGTGGAAACTCAAGGTGCCTGAGACCCAGCAGTGAGTCTGGGAGCAACACAGCAAATCATTGTAAGTAGGGGCACTGCCCAGGGAATACAGTTGCAGGACAAAGTTGGAAGACCAACAGTTTCCCCGTCCTCTTACATTATAGTCATGTGCAAGGTATGAGAAGACGTTATGAAAAAAAGTAATGAAATGATTTACCTGGCAAATCATGTTTGTGTGGAATGTGACAGGAATTGCTGACCTGTGGGATGTGTTTCTGGCACAACTCCACCTTGGTTGCCTTGTCAGAAGTCTACAGGGGCCATCTCAGGAGTTCCATGGAAGATCCTGGATTCACACTAGTTTATTATCTTAAGACTTTGGCTACAGTGATTCAGGAATGTTCCAGGAAAGTTTCATCTTAATCAATTTCAATCAGTGTCACTAAAATGACAGTGCAAGATTTTCACTCAAGCCATGTTCCCTAAGCTTGATTCTCTACAAAGGAACATCCTTTCCTTTTTTTTACTCTCCTTTCACTGTAAAAGTTCAGGTCGAAGAAGTCTTGACAGCTCTGAGATTAAACATTTATAAAGACAGAGCTCTGCACATGAGCCAAATAAAACTTGCTTTTAAGTAAGAAATACTATCTACACCAGGGAAACTTTTTAGTGGTGCCTGCCTCCTGTCTAGTGATTAACTGCTTTTCTCAATGGAAGTGGTTGCTTTATCATCATTTAAACACACAAAACCATGACAACAATGAAATACTACAGTTGTATTAATGTGAATTGTCTGCCTACTTTCCACTGACCTTTTGCTTGGGAAAAGGAAATAATCAGAGCTTCAGCTGATATTGAAGAAAATCAGAGCTAACAGCACCCCTAACAGCAGATCTGGCTGGAAGCATCTTCCAGCATTTATCCCAAGAGGTTTAAGGATGTTCAGGGACATGGTCTGTACATTTCTGATCCCCTCATTCTGACAAATATCACAGACTTGTTGATAAAAAAAAAAATTACAGAGGTATGAAAAGACTATTCCAAGGATCACTGCAATCCAACCTTTTTAATGTGCTTTCTGAGCTGAAATCTGACAACAAACATCTCGACTTCTGATCAGTGATTTACACAGCTCAGACCAGGCTCTGCTCGGGGGGGCCCAGCAATGGCACCAGAGGAACGGGCAGCAACTGATGCCCAGCAAGTTCCAGCTGGACGGGAGGAAGAACTTGTTGGCTGGGCAGTGACCCAGCCCTGAGCAGGTTGGACAGAGAGGGGCTGGAGTCTCCCTGCCTGGGGATATTCCAGAGCCACCTGGACACACTCTGTGCCCTGTGCTGGGGGATGGCCCTGCTGGAGCAGGAGGTAGGACCAGATGTAGTCCTGTTCAATCTTATCCATTCTGGGATTCTTCTGATTCTATAACTCTATAGGTATTTTGGAGCTCACCCTCTTACCTTCTATGCAGAAAATGTACCAACTGACATAGGATGAGTTCCTCAAAACTGGCACTGCAGACAGAACATCAGTCTTGCATCATAAACCAAATGCTTCTTAATATTCCTCTTCTTGTCAGTACAGAATAAAATGTATAATTTAACAGATTTTCTGGAATTATTATCTACTAAGAACACTATTTTCCCCCAGATTAAATTCTTCTAGGTTTCTTGAGTACAGTAATTGCACAGGAGCAGATGTTCAGAAATATTCATAGATTAGAAAATGTATATTTCAACTATACTAAAAGGCTTAAAAAAAATTTACTCTGCCTTCCTCCCCACCCCTCAAGGCAAATTACAGAGAGTTTGTGTGATGGGAAGTTCCCCTTTCAACCATTAGCACACTTGACACTTCTAAGGCCAAGCTTGGGGTTAGGCTGCAGTTTTATTTCACAGCTTTCACTGCCCCAGCTGTCTTAAACTCAATTGCCATTCAACATCTCAGACCTTGGATTTTCACCAGAGCTAAGCTTAGCCAACAGAAGGACACTCACTGACATCTCTGAACTCTCAAGTTTATTCTCCTAAGGAGCCTTGCTCTTATAAATTAGACCACTGGCCTGAAATACTGGTAAAGGAAATAAATTGTAAGTAATGTCATCCACCCATGACCCCAGACTGGTGAAGCTGCACTACAAACACTACACTCAGAGTTCAAATTAAGGGACTCCTTCAATGCTTGTCAAGGGTTGAACTAGGAAGTGTTGCTCCTTTGATGTTTGGATTTTTTTTCTATCCATAGCTGTTGCAAAAAAATGAACAGACTGGAAGAGAAAAGGTAGAAAATAAGAAAAGTTGCTCTGGTTGAAGGCAGAAGTCAGCCCAGCCCAGCTCAGCCCAACCCAGCCCTGTTTCAGGGTCAGCAAACAACAGGTATAGAGGGAAGTATAAAAAAAAGTAGTGTGTGTAGAACAAGGTTTTCCCAGTGTACATCCCCATGTTAATGCCTGATACTGAACCAGAAAATACACCAGACATTTGATAATTTGAGAAACGGTTCGACAAGTCTTTATCCTGTCCCACAAGTGGCTCCATATTAATTCCTAGGGCTGTGTTGCTGCTGATGGAGCAGCTGTGCAACCAGAACCATCCTAGTGCACCCAGCCTGGAAAAAAACCTTTAGTTTGTGTCAGAGCCTACCTGACTGCATTCTGAAACTCCTGGAAAAGGCCTGTCCTGTCTCTGTTTTGTACTAAAAATGTTCCCTGTTACACAATTATAAAAAAGAAACCAAAGCAAAAAAACCAACCAAACCTAGTGGCATTCATCCCTTTACTATAAAATAACTATGGATGTAGTTGAGTTTCTATGTTTATTTTTGCCCTCTTCTCATACACTACAAACTCACCCATCTGAATTTCTATGTCCTGGGCTACGAATTCTGGAGATTTGGGTGTGCAGATAAAATTATTTATCTGGTTTCATCCAAAACTCCCTTCACTCAGAACACAGGTGAGGGCAAGGTATGAGATGAAACATTACTCCTGATGAATCTCAGGATGTGCTGAGCTGGAAGGGACCCCCAAGGACCATCCAGTGCAAGTCCTGGCCCTGCACAGGCCCATCCCCAAGAGTCACCCCCTGTGCCCAGAGGATCATCCCAGCCCTCCTGGAGCTCTGGCAGCCTTGGGGCTGTGCCCACTGCCCTGGGGAGCCTGGGCAGTGCCCACCCACCCTGTGGGCAAAGAACCACCTGGTGCTGAGCTCCAACCTCCCCCTGCCCTGACACAACTCCAGCCATTCCCTGGCTCCTGGCCCTGGGCCCCCAGAGCAGAGCTCAGTCCCTGCCCCTCCTCTGCCCCTGCCCAGGGACTTGTCCCTGCAATGAGGTCTCTCCCCTCAGGCTCCTCTTCTCCCCCTGAACACACCCAGTGCCCTCAGCTGCTCCTCACACCTTCCCCTCCAGGCCCTTCCCATCTCCATTCCCTCCTTTGGACACTCTCTAAGACCCTAATATCTTCCATATATTGTGGTGCCCCAAACTGCCACAACATTCCATTTGTTTCTTAACTTTCAGATTTCTTAAGTGAGGAGAGGTGAATCCCACCCATTTTACCTCTCTGCACCAAAAACTGGAAAGGGATACAAACAAAACATGCTCTGGGAGGAGGGGTGTGAGTGAAGAGCTGGCTTGGAAAAAACAACACCTGGGTCTTGTTTCTGGCTCTGCCACTGCCTCCTTTCAACAAGCTGCACTCTCATGGTGCATAAACACTATGTAAATGGAATAAAGAGAATTTTCTTTTCTATTTGGATTATAAGGTCTTTACTGTAAGGGTATGTGTGACACCTTGTAAGTCCTGAGTCTTACTATGAGACAAAAATCCCACAATTAAGAAAATGATTTCATGACTGTGGGAATGAGAAGGACAGGAAAGATAATGATCCAAAGGTACTTAATGAAAAATTAAGTCAAAGTCTTGTCCTAAACCAGCAGTTCACAAACAGCTGCAAAAGGCAAAGAAACAAAGCTTGTCACTATTCCAGCACTTCCCACGGGAGCTCTCTCCACAGCCCAATGTGTGTGAGCTGCACAGTGACCCTCATGCAGCTCCTTCAAGTCCACAGTCTCACAATTATAACTCAACTCATAACTATAACTATAGTTATAGTTGTAATAACTATTACAACTATAGTTGTAATAACTATATTACAACTCTCCACAGCTTATAATTTTTGTGTTAAGACTTTTGTTGTCTTGAGATTCTTTATTCATTTCTGAAAAGAAATTATGAGCAAATAGGTCAGAGCCACGTGGGATGAGAAGGGATGAGACACCTGACATTCCAAGACCCGAGAGAGCTGGTTGAGCCATAGAAGTGCCCTGGCCAGGGAGGGACCCTGTGCCTGCTGCACAGGTACTGCCACCAGGCAACTGGGATTTTAAAAGTCTTGTGAAACAGGAGACCTCTGCCTGTAAAAGCAGTTGTAACAGGGAAATGGTTTGAATTAAGGAGTGAGCCAACCCAAATTTCTCTCTGAAAAAAAGGACAGGGATGAAACACAGCTATCTGAGAGCAACATTTGGCATTACTGGACTCCTAACAAAGCACTTGCAGGTGCCTGAATGAACTACATTCTGTACTATGCTGACTTATCATACCACATGATTTACAGGGATGTGGTCAGACACTTCTTGAGCCATCTCAAGTTTAACTGAGCTTGGCCCATCCCTTTTATCTTTTGAACAAACTCTAGTTCAAGTTTCATTCCCCACTAGACACAGCTTATGTCCTGTGGAAAAAAAGGACAGCTCCAGTCTGCTCCATTTGAGCTTGCTCATAATCAGAGTTTTAGTAAACCTTTGGCTCTGCTGGGATAGAGCCTGGTGCTGGAAACAGGTGTGAGAAGGAAGAATTAAATAAGGGATTGGTAATAGGGAAAGAGGGGAGGATTCAAGGCAGAAGTTCCACCTCCATGAATCACGGAACAGAGAAAGGGAGGACCTACGTTCCCTAAAAATAAACTTGATGTGGCAGGTAAACCAAGATTTCAGTAACATGGTCATATTTGGCCATTTTATAAGGATCAGTGTTTCCCAAACAAACTCACCACGTCTTTCCTCAACACCAGCCAAATGGAGTGGGGACTGTTGGGTGACTCCTCTCAGAAACAACTGGCAACACTCGAGGCTTTTGATCTATCATTGTCCCAGCTGCTGCAGACCAGTTTGTCCAGTTGATAAGAGTGTAGACAGCTTTTCTACTTGTGTTCTCAACATGGCCTGGGATCTCAAGGCTGGACTGTTTGTTATTTTCCTCTTATTCCCATGTAAGCCCTGCCCATAACCTCAGCTGATACTGCACAGAGAGGAAGAACTTCTTGATTTTGGAGTTTTATTGCACCCCAAGTGATAAAAGGCGTAATAGCAAAAACCCACTTCTGTTAACAACCTCACCAAAAGGAAAAGCATGACACAAACCCACAGTGGACACTGAGGAAACTCCTGTTCTGTGTTGTCATTCTGCTGCCTGCACCTATACTTCAAGAAAACATTTAAAGGAGCAACCCAAATTTAATGTGGCTTTTAAAGCACTTTTTTCCTGTACCTTTGGCCTACACCCATATTCCTGTATAAACCACTGTACTTTTGACATTTGGCTTGTCTTGATGTCCACACTGCTACTGAACCAGTGTGTGATGACCTCTGGTTACCCTTCACTGACTCACCCCCATGTTCTCTGGGCTGCTCAAAATTGGGTGGGATATTGTTTAAATTGGAACTAAATAATACAAGCATTATGTATAGAAAAATTGGGCTAGAAGCATTTGCTGGATTTTCACATGGGTCCAAGAGTCAATTTCATAGCCAGCAGGAATTCTGCCCTTGCTTTCCAAGACCCAGGACCAATAGCTGGATGTTCTCTCTCCATGGCTGATACACGGAGTGCACAGATTTGTTGTTACAGCCCATTGCTGGAGAACGTAACTTTTTATTTCTAACTTCCCAGGTCTGCTCTTCAGTGAGTCAAAGAGCCAACCTGTGTGGGAGTTTGCAATCAATTCAAAACGTGGGAGCTTCAGACTTTTGGAGTAACCCAGTGGGAACAAGCCAGAGCTGGCATGGAAGTCACCATCCAGCTGCTTAATGGATTCCATATTTGTTTCTTCAGTTATTTTATTACAGAGGAAGAAGATTGGGGGTGCAATTTGGTATTAGTCAGTGATACTCACCCTTCTGTTGCCATCCCTTTTTCCATGCTGTTGCTATTTTGAGGGAAAATAGTTTGCAGATCTACCTTTGCTCATAAGCTCACACCTCAGTTTGGTTCTTCCCAGGGACAATGAAATCCAAGGATTTGGCTTGTTAGAGAAGGAGTTTCTATTTTGATATGCCTTTAGCAAACCTGGAGCCAAAGCAATGTTTCCAACAGGGACTATGAGCAATGGCTTTAACAAAGGCTGTGTCTTCCAAAGGTGACATCTCCACTGGTGGCCTGGCTGTGTGAGGACACTTGGCCAGAGGCCACAGTGCTGAGCTGGGACCTGGGACCACAAGGGAACCACTGCTGCCTCTCAGGTCCATGGGGGGACTCTTGGGGATGGGTCTGTGCAAGGCCAGGACTTGCACTGGATGATCCTTGTGCACTCTTCAACTCAGGATATTCTGGGATTCTGGGATTCTGTGGAGTCAATGTGCACCAAGAAGAGGGTCAGTGTGAGCAAACCCAACATAAAAAGAGGATTGCTTAAAATCCTTAAAATCTATTCCATTTCTCTCCTCTGATGCTAATGAAGCTCTCTGCTGATTTCTGTTGCTACAAGTTTTGTGGACTTTCTTGAAGATGACAGTGAAGTTGTGGGCAGAGGTTGCCTGATGCTCATACCAAGACTCAAACAGTTAGAAATTAAACTGGCAACACCAGCAAAGATTCCAAGATAGCAAAGAGGAATTCCCTGAGTTAAAGCAACTGGGAGCAGAAACTGCAGTGTGATGCTCACCTCTCAATGGCTTGGTTAGCTATGAAAAGTCTGACCTTTCAGCAAGAGGGACTTGCAAAATTTCAGTTTCGGAGACAGCAAAAAGATTCCAGACCGGAATCATCATCATTGCACATGCAGAATAATTTGACTTGCATTAAGCAGTTTATTTTTAGAATAAAAGACTGTTTTTCTGTTTTCATCTTAGAAAAGCCACTGAGAACTCCTACTTTTCCTGTTGAATGGACCTTTCACAAAATCCTAAAACTCTAAATATTCTTGTTATCTCCATCAAGAAGCCAAGATTTCCCCCATGAGTACTTCAAGAAGTGCTGTCTAGGTGGGGCAATGCTCTTTTCTGTAGACTATAATACTTTAAAAGTCCCATCTTTAATCTCCTGAACAACAAAGCAGCCAAAAATTAAATAAGTAGAATTGGTAAACACTTTTTCAAATGCTTTTAATACTGCTGCTGAGAAAGGGAGGGTGTTGGGCATGTTTAGTAATTGTAGGTAAAGAAACAAATCTTGCTTCAAAAGGATATTCAAAGGATAATTTTCTATACTGTGACCAATTAGAATGACATGGTAAGACTGGGATGGATCCTCAGCCTTGTCTGTGGGATCCAATGTCAGGAGCTGAGCACAGTCACTCCCAGATCCACAACGGTAGTTTCACCTCGTAAAGAGTATTTGTCTGCTGAGACTATCTGCTAGAAATTCATCACAATATTTAGACTGGATTCTAAACCAAAATTGAAATTCCCACAAAATACTGTATTACCTAGAATAACACTCCCTGTGCCAGTCAAAAAATAACCATCCAGGATAACTATGTATTACTGAGATCACCTAGTAATGCTGTTTAATACAAATACAGGGGAGTTCCATTGAGTAAAAGGGAGATTATATTCTGCTTTGGGAGGATCAATCTGTAACAAGTATCCTGAGGTTTTTCTGTTTTATCTCAATGTTTTTCCACTCATTATTTCCTACTCTTTGAATGAAATAGAGTTGACAAATTGGCCTGCTCTTTTCCAAGCCACATGTTGCTTGACTTCATGGCACTTGTGGTTTGAGGGGATTCATTGTTTGCAGAGAGAATATCTTCTGCCGGGAAGATCAGACTTCTGATGCAATCCCATGAAAGCCACAAACCACCTCCCTGTTCAGACCTTCGGGCTTGAGGTAGTTTTTCTCTTTCTGTTGAATTCTTGGCAAATGTTTCAGATCACAGGCCATGACTAGAATCCTGAAGAAATCTGAAAAATTTCTTTGGCAAAACCTCTGGAGATTGTTCTGCTTAATCTGCAGAAGGCTCATTTCAGATCCTTTGCTACTGTGGAAAATGGCTTTCCCCTTAATTGGTGTCCCCACCCCTCTCACCAGGGATATGCTTGTGAGGAATGAAAATAGATGTGTGCCTGGAATATCTGAGAACTCCGAGAATAATTCTTACCACCTGTATCAAGTACATTCCTCTTCAGACTGCTTAAAAGTCAAAGAGGCACCTAATTCTCTTTCCAACATGCCAAATACAGTTTAAAATTCAACAAGTTTTATACTCCCCAGTAAGACTGGTTGTAGCTGCTCCAGTCTGGTGGATGTGGGCTGAAACCCCACTGATGGCAAAGATGTGGGTCAACCCCAGGAGGCAAAATTGTCTTTATGTCAACATAGGAGATACAGGACAACTTTCCTTCCTGAAATTGTGTGGCACATCCCAACTTATCCCTGGTGTTTGGATGGCAGTTCTGGATGTAAACCTGCAAAGTAGAACAGAGGTTTGCTTTTATTTGATGCCTGGAATCAGTGGTGTCCAGGCAGACAAAAGCAGGGATTTTCACACCATACTTTGTGTCCTTTATGGAAGTTTTTGGGAAAAGGTGTCAGATACTGGTGAGTGCAGCCACCTAAGGACACAGAATCATGGAATCACAGCATGGTTTGAGTTGGAAAAGGGCTTTAAAGATCATCTCATCCCACCCCTGCCATGGGCAGGGACACCTTCCACTATCTCAGGTGGCTCCAACCTGGCCTTGGACACTTCCAGGGATGGGGCAGCCACAGCTTCTCTGGGCAACCTGTGCCAGGGCCTCCCCACCCTCACAGCCAACAATTCCTTCCCAATATCCCATCCAACCCTGCCCTCTGGCAGTGGGAAGCCATTTTCCCTTGCCCTGTTCCTCCAGGACCTTGAAAATAGTCTCTTCTCCTTATGAATTTGGTTATTGCCTCTGCATAAACTGGGTATTTATATTTTGATTTCTTTTTCTTATTCTAATATTGAAGAAGATCATTTCTCTAGTCAGGTAGAAGAAATGAATCCAGTATTGGTTAAGAAATCAGCCATATCAACAAATAACACATGCCAGAGTGCCCTCCTAATGGACCACTGTGGGCATAGGGTACAGTTGCCCCCACTCTCCTGAAAAATGTCACCGCAGCAGTAAAACCAAAAATCTGTTCAGAAATAATTTCCTACACAGGAACCAGAAATGACAAATATGGATCTATAGCTTTTTAAGAAATAACCTGACATTATATTAAACCTCCCAAAACTCCCGTTCTCCCCACCCAAATTTTAATTTCCAACCTGACATACACTGTAAGAAACAGCATCAGGGGGAGGGTTCAGTGAACAACCCAGAATAATGGCATGTGTGAAAAGCTGCTTCCCAGCATGGCATTGTTCCAAAGTTACATATGGAAATTAATATCCTAATTAATAAGGGTTCATGAAGCACAAAATATTAAGGGCAGACAGAAATAGCTGGAGTGCTTCTATGACATGACACACTCAGGGCATCTAAATTGGCAAAGATGTGGTAGATGTACAAAAATATTTGGAAAATTTTCCAGTCTTTCCAGTCCAATCCTCTGTGTGAGGATTATATGCGAGTGTCTCACAGCATTCAAAGCCAACTTAGAACGATGTGATAAACCAACTACCAAATCCACTCTGTCTCTCCATCTCCAGCATTCTTAGACGCTGAGGAAGCAAAGAAACCAAAGGGAAATAAACTGATAAACATGCCAGAGAAAAATTTTTGAGGGCTCATAATTCAGTTCTAGTGAAAAAATTCCTTTTCATCCCTGTTTTCTTGTTTCCACCAAGAGGTACAATACCCAGCAAGTTTGAACAAAGCTGGTTGAGCAACCTGTGAGCCAGGAAAATGCTGTCCTTCCCCTGGGAACACACCAGACAGGTCACTGGAGCTTTCAGTTTCTTCTGTACCCCTGTTCCGGCTGCTTTTCCACCTAAAAGGAACAATGCCAAATTTTACTACAGGACGATTTAGCCCAGACAACTCCAAAATTAAAGATAGAGCCAGATTGTTTGGGGGGTCGTTTGCTTGTTTTTGATGTTGAATTTATCACAGACTGATCACGGAAAATGTTAATCCTGTAATTCCTTGAGAAAGCTGTAGTTATAATAAAAAAATCCTACAGCTGTTCCCAAGAGTTAAACCAAAGAACCAGAACTATCCTTCAACTGCAGTTCTGGTATCCACCCAATAAAAATTACATTAAACAAGCCAAAATCATGACTAAGAAGAGACTAAAATCACAAACATGTTATATGTACAAATATTAATCCCATGGTATAATCCATCTTCCAAATTCAGATGTGCTTTGCCAAAGCCCCTTGGGGTAGGAAGGCTTTTGAGCAGTTGCCCACTCAAGTTTTCCACCCAGCACTTGGACCACGGCAGAGACAACACATGACCATGGTTGGGGAAGGAGATAATAGGAAACGAGAGGTACAACAATCACAAACCACTGGTTTAAAATCTCTGTGAGGGGAGAAGAGCTGTGACCAGCAAAACTGCATTAGCCCATGGTGAGGCAAAGGAATCTGAGCTGTAATCAAACAGCGGTGTTTGAATCTTTGGCACCAAACCTGAATGAAGGAAATATCCTTAAAACATGGACAGGAAAGCAGAAGTTGGAATTCTGAGCTCTGTGCCTGCCCTAACTCCCTTAGAGCCTGAGTGTGAAACTATCAAGTCCAAGGCTTTGTCTTCAAGAGTCACACAAGGCTAGAACTGATCTCAGGAGATCTCTGAGGCACACAAGCATCAAGATGCACATTTTGTGTCATGCTGGTGATGCCAGCTCTGGGTTAGCTGGATTGGTGCTCCCTTCTCTCCTGCTCAGTGGGTTGAATGCACCAGGCCCATGGCAGGAGTCACCAAATCTCACAAAACTTGGGTCTGGTAACTGATACCAACTAAGTCTCATTTTATCTACACAACTTTACATTTTCTTTGAAAGTTTAGCTGTTTCTTACACAGATCCCCCCCAAAAAAAAAAATTTAAATCATCTCATGCCCATCACTCACTCACCAGTACCGAGATCTTTACAACATGTCCCACATCATCGGTGCCCTCGTTTTCCCAGATCTGAACGGGTCTCCTGTGAGATGACAGGAACATGTGGGAATTTGTGAGTGTCTCTGCTCTCACAGAGCCCTTCAGAAGAGAAGGGTGTGATCAAGAAGAGACTGGACATCTTTATGGAAAAGAAACCCCTGGAAGGCAGGTGCAATACAGAGTGCAGTCCAGGAAGGGGCTGCAGCTGGAGGAGGAAGAGCACAGGAGGGACACCTGTCTTGACACTCTTCTTCAGACCTTCCTAAAGTTCAGCTTTGGAGAACAGACCTTTGATGTGATGCAGAATGAGCAGAAAAAACATGTTCTTCCTTTTTTAGGCTGCTTCCTCTGCTACTTAGGACAGTTGGGCTGTGCACAGTCACCACTCATTAACCTTCCAGCCGGGTTATTCGATGTGCAGCACCCAGCAGGCCATAAAGAAATGTTACTGAGAGGTTTCCCAGAAGAAAGAATCCCAGAATCCCAGAATCCCAGGATATGCTGAGCTGGAAGGGACCCCCAAGGATCATCCAGTGCAACCCCTGGCCCTGCACAGGCCCATCCCCAAGAGTCACCCCAGGGGCCCCAGAGGATCATCCCAGCCCTCCTGGAGCTCTGGCAGCCTTGGGGCTGTGCCCACTGCCCTGGGGAGCCTGGGCAGTGCCCACCCACCCTGTGGGCAAAGAACCACCTGGGGCTGAGCTCCAACCTCCCCCTGCCCTGACACAACTCCAGCCATTCCCTGGCTCCTGGCCCTGGTCCCCCAGAGCAGAGCTCAGTCCCTGCCCCTCCTCTGCCCCTGCCCAGGGACTTGTCCCTGCAATGAGGTCTCCCCTCAGGCTCCTCTTCTCCCCCTCAACACACCAAGTGCCCTCAGCTGCTCCTCAGATGATTTTCCCTCAAGGCCTCAAGGTTTTCCCAGCAGAGAGACACTAAAATTCACCCTTTGAGGAGCTCACTCTGTGAACCTTCATTCCACACTTTATGGCAAAGGGCTCCCTGTATTTAGGGCTCATGGTGTGATTACCGTGTCTGGCGAAAATTTCCCAGTAATAATAAAATTCAATATATTTAGCTAACAAAATACTACTACTACTAATAGTGTAAAATAATGTTAATAGGAATGATGTAGAAAGTATTTAAAATCAGACTGTCATACTAGTTATTGAATAAAACTTGGCTAAACTTTTAGGAAAAAGGACAGTAATAAAACTTTTCCCAAACCCGAGTATAAGTTCAGCTCAGCTTTTTCAGGCTTAAACTGCATTAAAAGGTGATGGGAGATTATTTTAAACCTAAACCAGTTTTTAATTTCATTCCCAGTATGTATTTTGCAAAGTAGTTCTTCCCTTGGGAATGCTTCCCTGGATGGACCAGGTGCTTCATGGCATGTCAGCTGCTGTCAGTGGCTGAGCAGTGCTGTGGGCAGAGCCGAGGGTCAGCCCAGCTCTTCCAGTGTCAAACCAAACTCAAATACTTACAGTCAACATCCATAGACCAATGTACAAAACTCCTAAATAGCGCCTGGAACTCTGGAATTTTGTATTAAAAAATAGCAACAGGCCCAGGGCAGGGACTGTCCCTGTGCTGGCACTGCTGGGGACCCTGCAGGGCTGTGTCCAGTTCTGGGCCCTCACGGCCACAGAGACATTGAGGGGCTGGAGCGTGTCCAGGGAAGGGAACGGAGCTGGGAAGGGGCTGGAGCCCCAGGAGCAGCTGAGGGAGCTGGGGGGGCTCAGCCTGGAGAAAAGGAGGCTCAGGGGGCACCTGGAATTCTCTGCAATCCCTGGCAGGAGGGGGGAGCCGGGGGGGGTCGGGCTCTGCTCCCAGGGAACAAGGGCCAGGAGGAGAGGGAACGGCCCCAGGCTGGGCCAGGGGAGGCTCAGGTTGGACAGGAGGAGGAATTTCTCCCTGGAAAGGGGGGTGAGGCCTTGGCAGGGGCTGCCCAGGGACGGTTGCAGTGCCCATCCCTGGGGGTGTCCAAGGAAGGACTGGCCGTGTCCCTCAGTGCTCTGGGCTGGGGGACAAGGTGGGGATGGGGCACAGCTTGGACTCCATGGGCTGGGAGGGCTTTTCCAATGTAAATGATTCTGTGATTCTATGTTTCTAAGTTAATCCTAAGGAATGCTGTGATGTGTCTGCATTTGAAAGACATTTTCCTTTTCCTAGAGCTCAAAACTGGCCAGACCTAGCCCCAGCTGAGTCAAATAGCCCAATCCGCTCATCCTTAATTCTTCCCATGGCCCCATGGTAGACTTCAGCATTTTTGGAAGCAAATACATCTAGCAAACTTTTTTGTACTTCTTACTCTGAAGCTGCAAATCTTTTCTACTTGACTGTTAAGATTCAACAGGTCCAACATCTGTGGATCAACATCTCAGATAAATTCAGTGTATTAGGTAAGACTCAAATATTTTACTGGTTTCTGTGAGAAAAAACAGGAGACAGGAACCATAGAGACACACAGGTACCATTTTCATGGCAAACGGGCCCAAGTGTCTTCCTCTCCAACAATTTCATAAACATTAATAGTAACCACTATGCAAGAGAAAATTCTCTTAGAATGCAACTTTTTTTAATAAATGGAAAAGGTCAAAACTTTCTTGCTTTTCCTTTTTTGGTTGGACATTTCTTGCTGCTAAGGAAGTTGTTTCCTTGTTTTCCAAATGATCAGTGTGAGGTATCTTCATGTAGATTGAGGATGAGATGCAACACTTCATTTCTGTCTATTAAGGAACAAAATATCTCAGGGTTTTTGTTCAGTTTTGGTTGGGTGGGTTTTGAGTTTTTTTCAGAAACAAGTCCTATTCGTGACATTAAATAAAAATGAATTTTAAACTTATTTGGACAAATGTTTTCTCTCTCCAACCCTGCACCATGGAGAAGATGGCATTTAGCAAGAATTCTTATAGCTGAAGGGGGGGAAAGCAATATTTCCAATGCATCAAAGCACTCCAATTCTCACACTTCATTTTCCTGTGTTCCCTCTCCTCTTCACACACAGCTTGATTCCCATGTTCACTTGTTTACTTACTGTGCCACTGCTCAGACTGTGCATTTATTCACTCGAAATGAAGCAGGCTGTCATTTATCCTTGTAATGGATCCTGGGGGGCAGGAAAGCAGGGATACAGAGCAAATGATATGGCTGTTGTGCTGGAAACTCATGTTTCTGTCATCAGCTGGCCTGCCAGTTCCATCAATATTGTTCAAATCTCATCACGTGTTAGGAAAGACATATCACAGAATAATAGAATGATTTTGTTTGGAAGGGACCTTAAAACTCAGGTCATTCCAACCCTCTGATAATGTTCCACTATCCCAGGTTGCTCCAACCTGGCCTTGGGCATTTCCAGGGATGGGGCAGCCACAGCTTCTCTGGGCACCCTGTGCCAGGGCCTCCCCACCCTCACAGGGAGGAATTCCTTCCTAATATTTTATCTAAAGTCTCTTCAGGTCTAGTCTTTCTCACAGAGCCCAGGTGACAGAGCCTACTCAAGCTGGACCTCCCTTCTCCTGGGCACAGTCCCTGGCACACCTTCTCAGGCCCTGGGCTATTCACTCCTTAGCTGGAAGAAACTTCATGTTGGTTGGTGGTTTTTTTTATTCCTTGTTTAAAATTTATTTTGGGGGGCTCTGTTGAGCTGCCAGAGGAGCCAGAGAAAGCAGCAAGTGAGGAAGAGAGAAGTGCTGGCAGCAGCATGAGAAGATTGTGCAAGACTATCTATAGTTGGAGATGGTTTGTAGCATAGACACCAAGCACCCAGTAAAATGTTTCAGATCTCCTGAGCACAGCTCCAATAAGCTTTGAAGTGTTGACATCACATAAAATAAAATGCATTGCCGTCCAAATTATAGCATTGGTTTTTCCCCCTCTCCTCACTTTGATGGCTTCTACAAAGCATTTTATATGGTTGAATAAATTTGAGTAACTCTTTACAAGTAAATCAAACCAAAATGATTTAAAAAAAAAAAATGTTGGATGCTTGCTACTAGGCTCCTTTGAAAAAATCAAGTGTGTTTCCAAATACTCTGCGTACAAGATGGTGTGATGCAGCCTGATTGGTAAACAGCCCTGGAGATGAATAGCTCTCAAATGCACTGGGCTTTTTCATCCTCAGACAATCACTGCTTCCCAAATTAAAGACCAGCTTGTTGACTAATTGACAACCTCTATCAAAAAATCAATTCTCTTTCACTCACAATTCTGCATTTTTCTGCAAGTGGCTGTATGAGGTTTTCAAAAATAAAATTTGTAAATTAAGATTAATTTTGAACGGGATCCTTGGCCAGATCTCCCTCTCTGTTGCAGCAGATGGACTTTTGTGTGAAATATTTTTCCTTAGTTGCTATAGAAACATGCCAACATATTTCTGCTTAAGTGATTTGCTGGAGAGCTGTTTGTTGTGTTGCCCAGTGCTGACAGGAGTGAATCATTTTTAGTCTTCAGTCAAGGCTGATTAAAACCTGGTCTCTGGGTGTCTTACTGCTGCAGGCTGCTACTTACAGGGGGACATCCTGTTAAAGTCATTATGGCTGGGACATTTGAAGCATGCCTTGAAGTAAACCAGGCAGGTGGAAGGTTAAAGCTACAAAAATGACTAAAAGCTGAGAAAAACTCGAGGCTTAAACACAACTATATGTAAAGAAAAGGCAGGAAACTTATGACGACCTTTAAGAAGAGGATTTATAAGATAATTGGTTCTAGAAGCCAATTTTAATGGAAACAACTCCCAAATGACATTCTTACATGAAAGGACAGGTCATGTGCTTTTCAAAAAGGTGTTGTTTGAAGGAATGACTCACGTTCCTCCATGTCAGGCACTGGCAGAGACCCAGCCCACAGAAACAGAAGCTGGTCTGGTCCCATGCAAGTCCCAAATCACAAATACACAGCTCAGGGGGGTCCCACCAGTGATGTGTTTTCTACTAAATCAGTGCTGGAATGTTTTGCTGTTCTGACTACAGAGAACCTACCCACAACAGGATCAAGCTGAAGATGCTGGAGAAGATGAAGATGAGGATGAAGATGAAGATGAAGATGAAGAGCTACCTGTGCCTGAGCTGCTCGTGGGGTCACAGAGTCACAGAATGGCCTGGTTTGGAAGGGACCTTAGAGATCCCCTTGTTCCACCCCCTGCCATGGCCAGGGACACCTTCCACTATCCCAGGTTGCTCCAAGCCCCGTCCAACCTGGCCTTGGACACTTCCAGGGATGGGGCAGCCACAGCTTCTCTGGGCACCCTGTGCCAGGGCCTCCCCACCCTCACAGGGAAGGATTTCTCGAGGGAGAGTCGATGTGCAGGTCACGTGCATGATCCAAGCATTTTCTCCCTGTGATCCTGTGTTCCAGGGCAGACAGAACAGATACAGCCTGGGAAACTGAAATCTTTGCCCCTCAGTTTCTGAGGAGCTGCTCCTGCTGGGCCTCAGGGCTTCCCCTTGGAAAGCTCAGCAGAAGACACTGTCCATCCACACACGGATGTGGTGGGGCAGATGAGAGCCTTCTGTAAGGAGCTGGTCTAATCACACGGTGGTTAGAGGCTCTCAGCATCTCAGGAAGCTGCATGAAAACAAGCAAATCCTGAGATCAGATGGAGGGAGCAATTCCCAGTTCCCTCAGAAGCCAAACTGTGGATATGGCCATGTTATTAAATTGCTTGTTAAACCCAGAGATAAATTTCCCTGTTTTGGAAACAATTGGATGTAATTGAATGTTAAAAAGTTTGTTTCTTAATAAACTTTTCTCCAGAGCTCCTGCCAAGCCTTTTGTTAGCTATAGCCATGAGATTTGGTGCTCAGGGTTAGCACTGAGCCCTACACTGGGGAGTCTTCAGAGGTGTTTATAACAGCCTTTTCAACTGGCATTTACTCTCTGCTTTAACATTTTCCTCATTTCTGTCCCTATTTTTGAAGTACACTCCCACAGTGGCAGGTCTCCAACTCCTCTTACCTCCAAGAGAAGGGCAGGCTACCAGCTACCTTTATAGTTAAAGCCAATTTTTTTGCTTGGACAGCTTACAAGGGATCTTAGTTGATGGAATAGTTGATTCTCTGCCCATGGCAAGCGTGTGAGTCATCCCTCCAAAAAGTATAACCTCTTCTGTCCCTCACTGAGCCACCTAGGAGGCCTGAAGGGCCAAAAGGCTCTCTGGATACCTCTAATATTTCAGGATGCCCAAAGCTGTCTGATTTAAAGATAATTGGCAGGAGATAGAGGACCAGGGAGGTTCACCTAGAAAGTAGTTTGGTCCCATGAATACAAACCCTGAGTAAGCCCTCAAGTTACTAAGTAGATACTCTAGAAAGCACAGGCAGAATGAGCAAACTCTCATCCAGGTTCTTTCACCGTCCTGCTTGGAGTCCTCAAGGAGTTACTTGGATTTTCATTGTGTGGTGCTTCCATATTTCCCAGCACAGGTAAACTCAACCTGCACCCAATTAGGTGCCAATTAGGAAAGTCCATTTTTATGAGGCATATGAATCTGCAGCAGAAGATAATCTTATAAAGAAGTTATTTGGTGTGTCCCCCACTGCCTTGCTGAGCCTGCACATCTAGAAGAGGGTACATTCCTGAGAGCAATAACTTCACCTCACTGCAGAGTTTGTAAAATTACAGCAGGGCTTTAAGCTTGGGAATTCAAGTGCCCTTTGTCTGGGGGAAGAGGCAAGTTCTGAGACATTTATTAAATCTATTCTCCAGGTACTTCTAAAATAGTAACAGTGAAGAAGTCGAAATTCCCTCCCAGTCATCATATATCTCTGTAGTTGTGGAGCATGAACTTTTCTGGAGGCTCCAATACTGGAAACTGTTATGCCTGTTAATTTGGGCAGGTAGATAGTACCACTGAACTCAATCAGACATCCTGCAGATTGATGGAAAACACTGCTCTGCTTTCCTTGGCATTGGATGACAGTTTAGGAGAATTTTTCAAGAATTAAAAAAATGTTGGCTGAATGTCCTATTTGTGAAAAGAAATGAACTTCAAATATTCCTCCTCGTCAAAGACTCCCCCTCTGTTAGAGAGAGGAACTAGGTAGACCCTTAGAATGACCCAGGGTGGGATTCTCATGCTCTTGGGTTCTTAAGTTTGCTACAAATAAATGTGTCTCTTCCATGAGTTTCAGGGAACATTTGCATTCACCAAAGTGTGGTTCTATTTTAGTGCTATTTACCTTTCAGCATTGATGGAGACATGGATGACTAAAGACAGATAAGGGGTGGGCACAAAGCAACACACTCCAAATTTCCTACAAATTTAATAGCAGAGCATTTGGAAGGGTTATAGTGCTCCTGTCACAGGAACACAAAGCATGGATTAGGTCTCATTTCCATTACCACAGGATTCAGTTTGCTTTAAAAGGCTTCTATTGAGGGAGACAGAAAATCCCAAACAGAAATATTTGTTGAGAGCTCTGAGGTTTCCCCCTGCCACAGGTGATTGCACATCTTGGGAAGTTAAGTTCTATGTGACTCTTTTAACCTTTCTTTGCTGAAAGGGGGGTGAGGCCTTGGCAGGGGCTGCCCAGGGAGGGTTGCAGTGCCCATCCCTGGGGGTGTCCAAGGAAGGACTGGCCGTGTCCCTCAGTGCTCTGGGCTGGGGGACAAGGTGGGGATGGGGCACAGCTTGGACTCCATGGGCTGGGAGGGCTTTTCCAACCTCAGGGATTCTGGGATTCAATGCTTCTATGCCTTGTGCTGCTGGGCTTTATCCACTGTAGCTACAGGATGTTATGAACTTCCAGGAAAGTCCTGACAATTCCCATCTCCAACCCTGGGTACATCACCTGTTCCTCACCAACACTATGAGGAAGGGAAAATGCTTTTCTATCTTCCTCATCCTTGCTCCTGACAGTTCCTCATCAACTCTCAAAAAACAAAAAAACCCCAAACAAACAACCACCTCCCCAAAAAAACCCCAAAACACCCCCCTCCAAAAAAAAAACCCAAACCAAACCAAAAACCAAACCAAACCAGAAAACCCCCCTGGCTTACCATATCTACAACTTCAGGAAAGCACATGACCCACAGTTGAGTTTCTGGGTGGAAGAACAAGGCATTTACCACACTAAAAGGTGCATTATCCCAAGGAGTTTTATCAGTTCTAAGCCTGCAAAGTGAAGGAGATCTTTTCCATTATCCCAGAAGTTCTTTGCCCTCTCTTGGTGGGTTTCTCCTCTCTAGGTTTCAGTGGAAGCCATCCCCCTCCTGAAGTGCCATTTCACTGCCAACAGGAGTGTCACCTCTCTAGACACAAGGTCTCTGTGAAACAGCCATGAGTCTCTTTCCTCCAGGAATATTTTTGGTGTAGGCAATAGGAAGCACAATTCTAGGCTGACGACTTTTTCTATGAACACACAAGTCAGATTTTTTCAAGACAAGAGAATACCATCTTTTTTCATGTTTGTGCCTATTGTGGTAACATTTAGCTGTGAAAATGACAGAGGAAATTTCATTTGAGAGAAATCCATAAACATGAATGACCTCATCCAGGGCACAATTCCATAAGTTTTGGAAGTGTTTTGGAGGTAATGTGGTGACTCTTTACACCTGTAGCTCCTTGCAGGTGGGAATGCTGTCCCACCACATGGTCCATCTGAGAAGTCTCTGGGTACCAGCCATTTACAGTGACAGCAGAAGGGAATCCTCACTTCACTTTGGGTGGGAGGCTCTGCTATAAATACAAATTCTAATTGTTCTGCTTTCAGAATTACAGAGATGATGAGGAACAGTGCAGGAGGGATTCAGGAGCTTGGCAGAAGGGACACAGGGCTGTAACTGTCTGAACTTGGAACTGTCTGCAGAGCAGTGGGACCTGCCTCCTAAAAGTCACAGACAGTGCTGCCAAATGGTTATTAGGTCAAACTCTACATGGCACTACAGAATAATCCCAAATCCCAACAATTGCAGAGATGCCCTATCCAGAACTTTCTGTTAGTCTCTTGGAAGTAGAACCAATAACAAACTGCATATAACACAGTAAAAAGGTATTTTAGAAAACATTGCCATGAATAGAATATGGTCTTAAAAATGCTTGCTCAGAGTCTCACAAACCATCACAGTTGCTGCCACATGCTGGAGCACCATATAGGCAGGTATATTATTAGGAAAGAAATGTAGTGATGAGGGCCCAGGCACACCAGAACCTGGGAAAGGAAAGCCAGAGACCCATCTCAGTGCTGGCAGGATCTCCCCACCCCTCACTCACACACTGTGACACACAAGAGCAGTTGGTGGGTCTGCAGTCGAGCAGGGCTTGTGTCTCTGGATTCTGCTCCTGGGATGGGACAACCCCGGATGTACAGACTGACTGGGAATGAGAGGCTGGAAAACAGTGCTGGGAAAGGGACCTGGGGGTCCTGGTTGATGCAAAGTTGGCCCTGAGTGAGCAGTGCCCTGGCAGCCAGGAGGGACATCCTTGTCCTGGGGGCATCAGGAACAGCAGCACTGGGCCAGGGAGGGGATTGTCCTGCTCTGCTCTGACCTGGGGCCTCACCTGCAATATTGGGGCACTTTGGGGGGACACAATATATGGAAGATAATAAGGTCTTAGAGAGTGTCCAAAGGAGGGAATGAAGATGGGAAGGGCCTGGAGGGGAAGGTGTGAGGAGCAGCTGAGGGCACTGGGTGTGTTGAGGGGGAGAAGAGGAGCCTGAGGGGAGAGACCTCATTGCAGGGACAAGTCCCTGGGCAGGGGCAGAGGAGGGGCAGGGACTGAGCTCTGCTCTGGGGGACCAGGGCCAGGAGCCAGGGAATGGCTGGAGTTGTGTCAGGGCAGGGGGAGGTTGGAGCTCAGCACCAGGTGGTTCTTTGCCCACAGGGTGGGTGGGCACTGCCCAGGCTCCCCAGGGCAGTGGGCACAGCCCCAAGGCTGCCAGAGCTCCAGGAGGGCTGGGATGATCCTCTGGGGCCCCTGGGGTGACTCTTGGGGATGGGCCTGTGCAGGGCCAGGACTTGCACTGGATGGTCCTTAGGGGTCCCTTCCAGCTCAGCACATTCTGGGATTCTGTGAACTAATTTTGATGCATTTAGATGCAGGTTGCCACTACATTTCACATATGTCATCCAAATGAGAGTATGACAGCCATGGCAAGAACTGCAAACATTAATTTCTCCTCTTCCCCCTCCTTTTCCCCAATTTAAAATTCTTTTTGATTGTGCTTACGTTGCTATGGGGTTTACTTTTATATTCACTCATTAAAAGCATATTTTAGTTTAATGCATGAGTATTCACATGAAAAATGTGAGAGGAGATGCAACACCAAACCTACTGCCAGACTCTGACACAGAGACAAACAATCCAGACAGGGGTTTGTCCAGAGCTCTCCCAATAAGAGCTATGTACATACATGCAATTACATTGTGTGAAAGCAAAACTCACAAAATTTATTTTGAGCTTTGCTCCAGCCAACACACCTTTTGTTATTAGTCTAATTTTCCTGGATACTTCAGGGGAAGACAGCCTACTTTTTCCTAGTGCCTTCTTCCAATTCTCATGGTTGTACCAATTATGCTTTATCCAACCTGGGAGCAATGAGCCCTCATTTGCTTTAATCACCATCAACCAACTTATGCAAAATTCCAACCGTGGTGTCAATCCAAGCAGTTATCCTCTTGGAAAAATACTGCCCAATGAGACATAGAAAAGGTGCTTTCATTTACCCTGTGCTCATGTGGTATCTGCAGAACAGGTCCCACAGGGTTATAAAAGGATCTGACCAGTCCAACACTGGTCACCAGGGTGTGCAGATGAGGTGACAGCACTGCCAGAGGTTCTACAGGCTCACAGAATATTCTGAGTTGGGAAGGACCCACAAGGATCATCAAGTCTGTCTCTTGGCCCATCCAGGGATCAAACTGCAAACCCTGGTGTTATCAGCACCAGGCTCTGGCCACCTGAGCCCATCTCAGGGCTCTCTCTGTGTGAATAGGGACTGAGTCCTTGTTCACTGACAAGGGCAGCCCGTGCTCCTGATGATGGTCAGGGGAAAAAAGTCAACACTGTTCAGCTGTGGTAATGAAGAACACTTGTGCCAACAAAACTTGAAGACTTTTACTGATTATCTTGGCTGAAGTTTTGTCTTCAGCACCCTGGGCAATCATACAATGTGCAGCTGTAGCCCCACAGAGTCCCCTTCCAAATGTAATCCTTCCCAGCCTGAGCTGCTGGGAATCACTTCTGTGTCATGATACAAGGTGGCATTCCCACTTTTCTGTTTTCACAGAGTAACATGACCTGCTGCTCAGGTAGAAGCACATTTGGGCCACTCCTGCTCCAAGAGGTGGGACAGCAATCCCGGTGCAGTGGGTGTGACATGGGCTTCAGTGCAAGGGACACGAACACAAAGGAGGGCCCAGTGGCTCGGCCTGTGCTATAGGGGCACTCCCAGGGATACACACAATGGTTTCACTATAGACAGCTCAATGCACCTACACCTCTGCATGGAAATGTCCTTCAGTGAAGAATAATCTTAAATGGAATGTAGGTTGCAAAGAGCTTGGACTTACTTTAAGTTGAAAGATTTCACAGAATCCCAGAATCCCAGGATATGCTGAGCTGGAAGGGACCCCCAAGGATCATCCAGTGCAAGTCCTGGCCCTGCACAGGCCCATCCCCAAGAGTCACCCCAGGGGCCCCAGAGGATCATCCTTAAAGCAGTAAAATCCATTAATTCACATTTAACAATAAAAACAATGTGAAAATACTCCCTTCCCCCTCTTGTTTGCCCCCCATTTGTCTCCATTCCATTCCATTTCTTTAACTTCAGTACCTTCTCAACTGTTGCTGCCAGGAGATTAAAACTGGGACACTCAACATATATTCTCCATATGAGTGTCCAGTGCTTCACAGAAGACAGCTCAGGTCTAACAGCACATCCCACTGTGTGCTCAACACTTCAAAGCTCAGTCAAACAAACCTTTAGAAATCCCAACATCTTAGGAAATTATTTTCCTATTTTTAAAGTGAACCATGCTTAACAACATAACATAGCTTGACACTGTTGCTCACTGCTACGTACAAACATCCATTGCAGAACTCACAAGGAGGTAAGGATGCTTGTCAAATGTTAAAAAAAAAAAAAACTTAAATTGAATTAAAAATCCCTCTTTTGGAGACAAATTAACTGAATTGATTATGGTGTTCTCTCTAGAAAGAGAACAAAATCACATAAAGGAGGATAGTGTCACCTCTCTCAACTAAAGGGCCCCAACTCTGTCTTGGAAGAACCAGGATAAGATTGGTCTTTCCATGCTAGCCAAGTTTTTCTGTATGACAATACCTAATGCTTGGTTGCCACTGGTGTGCTAGAAAATAGAGTCCAGCATCTCTCCATGTGGTCCAAATCAGACCCTCCTGCCTCTCCATCTGAATGAACCCCTGTCCCCCCTTGCAGAGCTTTGGGGACACTCCAGCAACTCTGATTTCCTTCACAGGCCAGCAATCTCAAAGTCACCAGGACATCACACTGTGCCCTATCGAACTACTCACATATTTTTTATTCCCACATGAGATTTTTCTGAGCATAACAGAATTACTGAGCGGGAGCACAGGGTCTCATTGCTTCTGACTCTCAGGGAACTCTCATTTTTCTCCAAGAGAAGATGTTTAGAAAAGTGGGGCATTGGAACTATATGATCTTTAAGGTCCCTTAAAAATCCTAACCATTCTGTGATTTCCCTCTTAAATTGCTCCCAGCTTCAGCAGATGAAACCTCCTGTAATAAATGAACTCACAACATCACACGGTCTTAAATACCCATTGATGTCTCTACAAGGGAGTCACATTTCCATGGAAGCACAGCTGCTCCACGGTCTAGTCCTGAGAATCTCTTTCCTCAAGGTACCTGTGGTAGATGGATCCTGCCTGGATGTCGTGTGCCCACCAAAGCTCNAAGCCACTCCATCACTGCCCTCCTTGTCTGCACAGAGGAGAGGAATTACAATGAGAGGCTCGTGGGTCAAGATAGGGGAAGGGAAAGCTCACTCCCTGATTCCAGCCCTGACTGCCCTTGCAATAACTTCTTCTGCTTCTTAAACCCCTTATCCCAGGGGCACTGCCACCACTGCTGGTGGGCTCAGCCCTGGCCAGCAGTGGGTCCATCCTGGAGCTGGTGGCATTGGCTCTGTCACACATGGGGGCAGCTTCCAGAAGCTTCCAGAAGTCATGCCTGGAGCCCCCTCCCACTACCCAAACCTTGCCATGTAAACCCAGTACAGTACCTCAGTCCTAAAGGTTCACAGTGCTGCACTGAGATGTCCCTCTGGGTGCAGAAGGGACACCTCCCTCCCTAGCACAGGATGAAGTTGGGTTTGTATGGGGTGGCTCACACATTAAACTGTTTCTTAGCAGCTGGAGCTGGACTTGTACTAAGAGTCCATGAAGGTAAAAGATGCTACACAATCTGGTTTACATTGAACACGGAAGACAAGTTTGAGACAAACCCAAGTGCTCATGGCTCTCCTGACTCCATCTGAATTGGCTCCTCTCTTCAAGCTGAAGATCTTCCTCATCATTTTAGGAAAGCTCAGGAGTTGGAGGTGTTATCATTTACTCTCCAAAAGCCAGACTATGTACTGAGATAAATCACTTTTCCACCATAAATCTGTTTGACTTTAATTTACATCTCACATGTGTTACCTACATTACTGAAAACTCAACCCCCAGAGCATCCCAAGGTGTTAGAGATCGAGTACTACAATATCTGGGGTTTTAAACATAGCCCAGTTCAATGCTCTGTATTTATCAGTAGTCCTTGAACCCACCTTCTCCTACTGGTTTACAATGAGCAGTGAATTAAAGATAGTGATGATATGAATATGTTTCCTTCAGTCTGGTCCTTAAAATTCCTTACTCAATCCTTGGAAATCTTAGATGAAATATTATTTATGAGGTTCTACAGTAAGAACATAGTTCAAGGGTAATAAATTACTAACAGCAAACTAATGTTTTAATTTTCTTCCAAAGACAGAATCCAGTCCCTCCTATGAACTCTCTGGCTTTGTTGGAGAGAGCTGTGTGCAGGAGTGTTCCCCTCCATCAGCCCCCTCTGGCTGGCAGCAGGAGATGCCAACAGCCCTGAAGAGCTGAGTCACAGCCCCAGGGGAGCAGCTCTTGGAGGAATATTACAAAAAAGACTTCATGGCAAGAGGGGTCATAAAGCAGCGAGGGAATAGGCAGGGGAAGGTGGGGAGTATCACCCCACTCGGAAAAAATTCCTCATCTGTTGGCTCAGTACATAGAACCATGGAATCACAGGATGGTTTGGGTTGGAAGGGACATTAAAGACCATCTTGTTACTCCACTAGGTTGCTCCAAGCCCCATCCAACCTGGCCTTGGACACTTCCGGGGATGGGGCAGCCACAGCTTCTCTGGGCACCCTGTGCCAGGGCCTCCCCACCCTCAGAAGAATTTCTTCCCAATAGTTAATCTGAATGTAACCTCCTTCATCTTAGGGCCATTCCCCCTTGTCCTATCTCTGAATCCAACATATAGGCAAAATCCAGGCATAATAAACACAGTATGAAACAGCTTTGTTGCTCATGGTGAGTGTAGCTGCTACAGAAGCTGCATTTCTGGAGAGCAGCTCATACTGTGATCAGTTCATACAACGGGAACAAGCCAAGTGTCAGACTCCATATGTGCCAACACTTCCCTCCACTGTCACCAAAAGAGTCAGGACCTACATAGCATTTCAAATCTAATGTTAACATTAAAAATAGTTTGCATACAATATGAGTATGAAGCTCTTCTTTGCAAAGCAAAACAAAATTCAGGTCTAAAAATAAGCAGTAGTGCATTTAACATTGCTAAAGCATTCATACTTCTCAAGCAGAGTCCTCCCTGAAGTCTTAGCACAGGATGACAACCACTGGTTGTTCAGTAGGACCATGAAGAACAATTCACCTCAGTGAATGTTCAAAATTCAGAGATTTTGCCACCGTCAAACTAATTTTGACACTAATTTTTCCACATTTCACAAACCATAAGTTTCATCTGTTCTGGGGCTGAGTCATTACTTTTTTCCCTAAGTAGAAAAGGTTTTCATGTTCATTTTTTTATTATTTTATAGTATCCTGTGTGTATATAAACTATGAATCCAGGTAAGAAAAGCAGGAGCCTTTCCAAACAGAGACATACTTCATATTTCATTTATTCCATGTGGTTATGAAGTAGCTTTCAATGGAAACTCTTTGGGAACTGAAAGCAGATCGTATACTCTGCACCCATGTAATTGAGAAAATGTAGGGCTGGGAAAGGACAAATGAGATGCATGATGTTTACATGTTCTTGTAATATAACTTTGTCTAGAGGCTGTAGAGTTGCACAGTCAAGCTCTCCAGAAGTCATCTTAAATTCATTAAGCCTGTTAAAACTTTCCTGTGTATAAGATGCACTGGTAGCACAGATTTACTGCAGAGCAACCAACTCCTAAAACCAAGCCTCCCTTTCCCCCTAATGATGAGAGACTCAAGGTAACAAACTCATAAGTGAACAAGATGTAACTGGCAAGCTTTTAGCATGAAAAGAACTAGTTTCCATCAGTTGAATTATGCAGATTAACTGGTAGGAGAAGATACAAACATACCTCATATCTGCCATGGGACAACAGACACTGGAGCAGGAGACTTTCCACCTGAAACATCTGTCCTGGGTGAGCCTGTCTGTGAGTCCCACCATGACTGGTACTGGTGTGAGACCCCGGGGAAGAGAAGCAAAACCTTTACTACCACAAAGTTTAATGAAAAGATTTTTGCCTCCAGAGAAAAAGGTACTTTTTTGGGTGGTCCCCTTCACAACTCAGTTTGGTCAGTAAAGAGACACCTTTAGGGACAACTAAGAGGTGAATGGAAGGTGTAAGAGTCAGTTTGGCAATGAACCAAGCTCTGCACTGCACCGAAGAAACAGAGTCTCCCGAGGATGAGTGAACCCCACTCACAGAAAGGAAAGACAGAACGAGACCCTTTGGTTTCACAGGACTCCTCCTGTCCCTGCTCTCGTGTCAGGAAGAGCCTCAGCTCAGAGGCAGTGCCAGCTGCCCTTCTTCAGGCATCTTGCCTAGAAATGCTCTGTCTCTGCCAAGTGACCTCCTTGGCACAGATTCCTCCAAAGGAAGTCAACTGTCCACAGACACGTAGCTCTTCTTAGAAACACTTTTTTTTAAAGAAGCCCCTACCCCAACACTCAACATCCTCATGAACAGGTTCCAATATCCCATCTCTGACAATATCCAGGGCAAAATCTTTGCTGAAGTGGAATCTGTTTACTCCCAGAGCTTTTCTGGGAATTCATTTTTCTCTTACATTGACTGAGAACCACTGCAAAGGCTCTCCAAACATGAAATACCCTGCACCTGAAAGCCTCACTGGACGGCACGAAGGTAACTCCAGGTAGTAGCTGGTGTTGGTGGAGTGTGTTGGGCTGATGACAATCCTGGAGTCAGGTCCTTTCACAGCCCCAGAGGGAGCAGTGGTGAGTCACATCTGCTGCACTGTTCCCTAACACAGCTCTCTCGTGCCCTCGTGGCTCAGTAGAGGGTGGGAATTAATTCCAACTATTTTTATGGGCCTGCTCGTTGCTACACAACACATCCTTCTATTAGAAAGAGGAACATTGTAGTTCCTCTTATCCCCTTCCAGAGACATTGCAAGTAGGTGGAGGTTTAAATCCCACAAGTGAAAGCTACAGATATAAATTCCATATTTGTTTGTGTGAATCCACACATGGCCAGCCTTCCAGAATGCAAACCAAACCAAACCAATGCAAACTAATGGGACCCAGATTGAAATGGAAAGCAGCTCTGCACAATGAGAGACAGATTCTCGTGTCTGAGAAGTTTGCAGTCAGCTACAATAAAAATCAAGCGCCACAGCCCGACCGACCCCCGAGCCTCCAGAAATATCACTTTTCCCTGGTTTTATTGTTAGCAGGAGCAGCTTGGCAGTGCCGTGGCACCACATTATTAGTAAACACACGTCATTATAAACACAGAACAGAGAGCAAAATATCCATCAAGGAAAAAGGAGGAAGAAATTACACAACACACCAACTCCTAAGAAAACAATTTCAGGCATACAAGGCAATTCCATCTGGGAATCTCACTGTGACACATTCTGCCACCCCTCCCCAAGGGGTCACTACGTGTGGAGCCAGTAGGGAGCTGGAAAAAGGACCTGGGTGTGTTTCTACATTCTCCGAAAATGACTCCAGATCAGGAGACAATTAACAGCCAGGCTGGCAGATACAACCAGGTTTACAGGAATCAATCCATGATCTTTCTGCCTTTTAACTACCACAAATAACAACAACATGCTAAGAAAATTAAAATGAGATATTGCTTCTGTGGGACCCATCCATGCAGGGGATGAGAAACTCTTGACCACCCAAGAATGTGAGGGAGTCTCTTGACTCCTCCAGGGTGGTAGTTCAGTTTAGGAGTCCAGGGAACTCTCCTAAACTTATAAAGGCTAAACCTGTGCACTCCTGATGCTGGGAGAGGAGGCTCAGGGCAGCCAGGGGCAGCAGCACTGTCACAGTGTCTGCACCCTCCTCATCCCCCTCCAGCACAGTCATCTCCTTGTTCTCCACATGTATGGAGCCACGGGAAGGGGCAAGAACAAACATGTCTGAGGCAACAATTAAAGCCCACTGTGCCACCTGTAATCCTGTTCCCACAGCTGTCCTCAACAGTTTGACTATTTTGGGAAGGACTGGAGGTAAGACCATGAAAAAATGGGAGTATAGATCAAAAAAGTACAAGGAAACATTGTGGATGATACTACTCACTACAAGCTGTTGCACAGTGCACTGATAAACATTTTTAGAATTTTTGTAAGCACTGAAGAAAAGGGATTTTCTGCACTCAGAGAAGGTGTGAGGGACTGCAGTGTCCTCCAGGGACAAGCAGAGAAGATCCCTGCAGAGATCACAGTATGGATGGGTCAAAGTGCAGCCAAGAAGATGCCAGGCAGGATCTGTAGCATGGAGATGTTCCGCAGAGGAACCTGCATCTGTTTTGGCAAACGCAGATATGAAGAGCTCAGAAAGATCAGATACCAAGTCCAATGGTGGATCATGAAGGGTGATGATGGACCTCTAAGTTTCACCTAGAAAGTGACCCCTAAAGAAATAAGACTGTACAAGAAGAAGCTGGAACTGACTAGACAAAGCCCAGAATGCAAAGGAACTCAAAATATGTAAAGAACCCTTCAATGTAAATAGCCAGACAAAACTGAGAAGTCAAGGGGAAAAAGCAGAGGATGGAGTAATCTCTCCCTTTGCCCAAAGGAGGGTGAGAGATGAAATTGTATCCTGGAGGTAGAAGGAAGGCTTAGAAGAGGACAATAAACTGGAGCTCCAATTTCTGAGTCAGGAAAGAAGCAGAAGAGACTTAAAGTGGGAGAAGGAAAGATGCCCCAAAGGGAAGAAGAGATTATCCTGTAATTTTTCAGTCATCTTTGAATTTAGCAGCAAGATAATGAATAAGAACATGTAGATGTGGCACTTGGGAACATGGTTTAGTGGAAGATGTGGCATTGCTGGGTTAGTGCTCGGACTCAATGATCTTAAAGGTCTTCTCCAGCCTAAATGACTGTGATTATAATAAGAGGAGAGCAAAAGCAGCAAGTCAGGAATTCCTAAAAGGATGATGCAGATGGAGGCAATGGAAAGACATGTTTTGGGGGAAACTTTACTGTGATTTTCAGTGTGACAATTAGAATTTTTCATGATACATAAAAATGAGGTCTAAGGTATATATAGGTGGTAAAGTAACTTGCTCTCATTTGGCACTGGGCAAGCAAAACAACTGTGCTTTTTACAGCAAGGCAGGGCCAAATGGAGCATAACAGAAAGAAGAGAATGTAATTTGGCAATTTGTAATTCGGTAATTTGTAATTTGGTATCATTCAGAAGAGGTTATTCTTACCTACATGTTTCAAAGTCCTTTTGGATCTGTTTTAAATAGATGGCCGTGCACAAACATGAGCCAATGCCCGTGTTTCTACAGAAAAAGAGAGGAAAATATGTCTGAGAGTCCTCTCTGTCTGGGAGGAAAAATTATTCTGTGATCTGTTAAGGTTCCCAGTCATTGGATGCAGATGAGGGGAAATTTTGCAGCAATTTTAGCAACAGCCCTATGGAATCTGGGAAAATGGTTCAAAGTTCACAAGAGGAATTGCTGGAGACAGCTCCTAAAGCCAACATCTGCAGTTCAGAAGGAATATCAGCACAGGCACACTCTAGACCATGGTACACTCCTACCCCTGTCCTGCTGCTGGACCACCAGCAACAGCAATTCCCTCTGGAATGTCCACTCCAGTGGAAGGGACAACTGGTGTGTCCATCCCAGGCTGGATAAGAAGTGCATTTGTTGAACATCTTGTAGCAGCAGAGGTTGAAACTAAACCTTGAAGTGGTCACATGTAGCCTTTGAATTTAACAGTGTGTTAAGATGAAGGGGGACATTCACACCTCGTGGTGCTGGGCTTTCACTTGGTCAGCAGTGGGTTCATTTACTTTAAGAACCCTCCAGTGCTGGTAACCAAAGGAACCTAAAAAAAAGGTTTAAAAAGTGGAAAATAGAACAAGATCTGCAGAAAGATGCTAAATATACAGAATACAGAACTTTTCCAGTACAGCAAAGCTGGATGTCTTTGGTTTCTATTGAAAAAGGAGGGTTAAATAAAGTCCACAGTTGTTTAATGCATGATTTGAAGTTGATATAAGTCACTAATAATGTGGCTGTGACAGTGTCTGGCTGAGTGGGCTGGAGTAATAAAGGCAGGTGGCAACATTAGCAAATGGGTTTTACTACTCAGCAAATGGTATAAACTTCTCTGACCACCTCAAGAAAACCCAACAGTTTTTCAGTTCCACATAATTTTCTACTCTCATTCTCTTTGCTGACAAAAATACATTGTCAGGAGAGGGGATCCATTCGTAGTGCAATGCTGACTCTGAATTTTGATAAAAAATCTAAGTCAGACTTAGAGAAACTGAATAGAAATACAGCTTATGGAAATTGATGGATCACAGTTACTGAGTCTGAATAAAATATTTGGGGTGTGATGGTGCATTTATAGTGGGTCAATAATGGGACACCAGACTCAATGATCTTAAAGATTCAAAAAATATGATTTTCTTTCACAAGTTTGCGTGGCTTTTGCTATAATTCTTTGGAATGGACTCACAATGGAATTCAAGTGATGGTGTGAAGAGGGAACAAATTCAGATGTGGTTTCTTGTTTCTGATAAGAGAGAAAGCAGCTGGCAGACAACATACACATGCAGCTGGCCCAAGAAACACCTGGGTAGTAGGCCAGAGAATAAGGGTAAAAATCTTGGGGCAATTAAAGGTACAAAAAATTAGTTCATAACCTAAAAAGAAAGTATTTTTGGCTTTGACAGTGTCTATGGTGCTGGTGAGTCACTCCGAACAATACACTCAAGACACTATCAGTGACAGGCAGCATGTGAAGATAGTTTAAAAGTCTCAGCTTAGATACAGACCTAAGCTGAACCAACCCACCTTAAATAAAATTAAGTCAAAATATTCATTTTAACCATAATTTTTGCTTTACAATGTAATTTTTGCATGTATTTCCCATTTAAGAGAAAAAAAGCAGCATCCACATTGAAACCTTTGCCTACACCAAGGATCCTTTCCCATTATTTTCTTATTCTTCTGTACCAAAAATAATATCAAGAGCTGGAAAATTTTTTTCTGGAACATGAACATTCTACCCCTTTTCAATGAAGCCCAGATTTCCCAAACACAGCCCATTCCCAGTGATGCCCCAGCATTTGGGAATTCTGAGACAGCATTTTTCACCTCATTGAAGGGACAGCAGAGCCAGGAGAAAGGTTTTTAGATAGAAGAGTGGAAGTTCATTTATACAAGCAATGCTCTGGTAGGCTGAGCTTAGGACCAACTAAAATTGCAACCCTCTCCTGCCTTGTCTTTCCTCACCTTCAAAATATGAAGAGCAGAAGAATTATGGACATACTTATTTATTCTTTGGCATTAATTATTTCTTTATTAAGACATGAAGATATCAGTAGAATACTACATTTCCTTCAGGAAAAAGTTAAAAAAAAGGAAGAAGCTGTTTGTGAATGTGGGGTTGGGAGAAGCCTGGCAGAGCAGACAGGATCTCTAATGCCTTAATGAAGATAAGCAGATGAAAAGGGCCACTGTGGATTGCCACTGCCTTGTAGTTAAGTGGTGGGTTTGTAAACTAATTCCTTCTGATTCATTTTCTGGTTACGTTCTGGTTCTTCAGTCAATTATGTTACCACATAGGGTTTGAGAGCAGATTCCTGAGTAAACAGCCAACAGCAGACAAATTGCTTGAGAAACCCAAGCAATGCTCTTTATCACATGAGTTTTGAGGAGTATTTAGGGCTTCCCACTCATGTGTCCCTGCCCCCCGTGTGCACAGACCCCTGAGAGGATTTTATTGTAACTATTCCCAACACTTTCATACCTACAGAGCCCCCCCTAAAATGAATCCCAGAATCCCAGAATATCCTGAGTTGGAAGGGACCCCCAAGGACCATCCAGTGCAACTCCTGGCCCTGCACAGGCCCATCCCCAAGAGTCACCCCAGGGGCCCCAGAGGATCATCCCAGCCCTCCTGGAGCTCTGGCAGCCTTGGGGCTGTGCCCACTGCCCTGGGGAGCCTGGGCAGTGCCCACCCACCCTGTGGGCAAAGAACCACCTGGAGCTGAGCTCCAACCTCCCCCTGCCCTGTTCCAACTCCAGCCATTCCCTGGCTCATGGCCCTGGTCACTGCTGGTCTCTTGATCAATGATTTTTTTTCCTGGTTTGAAAATCATGGAGTGGGGAAGAAGGGGAGAAACACAACTCTCAGCTTGTTCAAAGAAGTGTTTTTTCACCCGAGGATCCAGTTGAGCTCCTCTGTGGGAAAAACCAGTGAGATCTCTCAGGGCTCAGAACAAGCATCTCACTGGCTGTGCCCCAGAGAGCACTCGTGTCCCTATTCCCTATTGCTCCTCTGAAGGAGCTTTTTCAGAAGGAGAAATGATCTCATTACTGTAATTCGCTTTGTTTGAAGAACTTTCTCTCTGCTCTAATTAGGATGTTTAACCTGCGTGGTCTTGCCCTGTGCAGGCTCTGCAGGGTGAACAAGCCCGGACTAGGGATAAGGCAAGGAATGCAGCCTAAGGGAGGGACCTCAGCTGATTTTCTGTATCCCCAGGGCTGCCAAGAAGGAGATCCTGGGCACATGGAGCTGTGCCAACTCATCTCCTCCAAGCCTTGAGCACCCACATCTTTTGGGGGTCAGACAGCTCCATCCCCTACAGTGCTGCCCTGCCTTGGCTCTGGGGCATTTGTGGGACAAGGAAGTTTCCTATACAGATCCTGCCAGGAAAGAACTAAAAGCAAGCACGAGGGACCTCATCCAGATCTCTCATATAGTGTGTTAGCAGGAATTTCAGATCAAAGCATTGGGGTTTGCACTGAGATATTCTGCTTTGCAACTGGAAAAAGGAGTTTAGGCTTCCATGGATTTGTATATGAGAAAAGGAAACTGCAGAAGACACTTCTTCTCCATATTATTCCATACTATTAAACCTCATTACTAATAAAGGTCTACCTGGGATCTTCTGCTTCTTGCAAAGCCTTAGTAGAGCTGCAAAGCCCATGGTTTAGCTCAGGAGCCATTCTCTGTGATTAGAGCTCTAGGTTAAAAGCCAGGCAAACTGGCATGTCCCAAATATATTCCTGTGATTCACAAAGGGGCAGTGTAGGAATATTCCCCTGGCTCTGGGGCACCTTGCACTGTGCAGCCCTTGGCCTCTCCATGTAGCAGATCTGGTGGGTGTTATTCCATCCTGTGCTCCCTGGGGAACTGTTGCAACACCATGTTGGAATGTACTCTGAGTTTTTGAGATTTTTTTTTTTGCATATTTTTCTTGCCCCTTCTAGAAGTTACCATCTCATCCATATTACCAAAATAATTTAGCACCTCGTTTAGCACCTCATTTTATTAATGACTTTCATTATGAAGCAGGGAGCTGCTGCTGGATGCTTCTGGCTTAAACCCTGGGCTTAATTTCATTATTATTTGAGAGGATGCTGCCCTTTGGTGGATCATAATGAAATGTGAACCCAAGCCCTGAGGGCAGCAGGCTCAGCCTGGCCGTGGGCAGGATGCTCTGGCTGCCTGCCCAGCACACCACGGCTGTGTGACACGTGCAGGTGACACTTCAGCAGAAGGGATTGCTGCACAAAGCTCTCCTCCCTGCTCTCCTGGGGGCACCAGAATCAGTTTCATGAGCAGGTTCTCCAGATTTTGGCCCAACAGTCCCTGATGGACTCTGGTTTGGGGCACCACAATATCAGAAAGATCTAAAGCTACTGGAGAGTGTCCAAAGGAGGAACACAAGGATGGTGGAGGGTCTGAAGGGGCCATGCAAAAAATGGCTGAGGGCACTTAGGTTTTTCAGCTGGAGAAGAGGAGACTGAAGTCAAACCTCACCAGGTCTGCAGCTCCTCCTGAGGGGCAGAGGAGGGGCAGGGACTGAGCTCTGCTCTGGGGGACCAGGGCCAGGAGCCAGGGAATGGCTGGAGTTGTGTCAGGGCAGGGGGAGGTTGGAGCTCAGCACCAGGTGGTTCTTTGCCCACAGGGTGGGTGGGCACTGCCCAGGCTCCCCAGGGCAGTGGGCACAGCCCCAAGGCTGCCAGAGCTCCAGGAGGGCTGGGATGATCCTCTGGGGCCCCTGGGGTGGCTCTTGGGGATGGGCCTGTGCAGGGCCAGGACTTGCACTGGATGGTCCTTGGGGGTCCCTTCCAGCTCAGCACATCCTGGGATTCTGGGATTCTGCTATGGAGCTGACCTCTCCTCCCTGTGTCCAGGGTACCTCTCCATCAGGCACCTGAGGGCTGTGGGATCAGAAGAGGGTGATGGTTCTGCCCTGCTGCACAAGCTGTACCCACGAGGAAATGAAACAGGGAGGCAAACCAGATTTCTAGAAAGATTTTGCACCAGGTGGAGTAAGGGCTGTAGAATGTGTGCAGTCATTCAGAAATAATACACTTATGCTTCTGGTGGGGGCTGTGCATTCAAACTCTTGGGAGTGTCACTGTGATCCAGTCAGGCATTATTTGAGTGGATAAAACAGACCCCAAGTGTAGATGGTGAAGAAAAAGGGTGGAATCATATGGATGTAAGCACCTTATTATAAGTTAGCAGATGACACAGGCCACAGGTTAGTTAATTACAGAATCATGTAAGTTAAAAAAGACCTCCAAGGTTATCAAGTCCAGTCTGTGATCCATCCCCACCATGTCACCCAGCCCAGAGCCCTGAGTGCCAGCTGTTCCTTGGACACCTCCAGGGATGAGGACTCCAAACCTCCCCGGGCAGCCCCTTGAAATATTGAATCACCTCCTAGTCTGAACTATCTGCCTGCTTACCTCAACTGCACTTTATCTTTGATAAAGGGCACATCTTCCATATAAATCCTTTCATGCATTGAACGGTAGTGAAGAAATATAGAGATATCTGTATTCATGTAAATTATTACTACTTCCCCCACCTCCTTACAGCAATAACTCAAAATAACCTCCCAGTAAAGCCAAGAATCTGTTCTTGTCATTTGCTCCAACAAGAGAGGGGTCATAGGGATAAGAAAGTTGGAAATCTCATTGAGGTTATGAGCTGACAGGATGGCTCATGGCATGAAAACCTGTTCCAAAACTGCTCCTCTTTACACATACTGTGCTGTGGCCAGTTGTACATCTGAGCTGCTGCATTTGCTCAGTGTGATTCTCCACAGAGGTCCTGGTTGGCACCAGCCCAGGGATGCTATGGGTCAGGGACCACCCCACATATTTACATATGTTTTACATTAACCCAGATGAAGCAAACACACAGGTCTATTCTCCAGCCATTGCTCCTGGTAGTAAGTACTGATTGCAGCCTCAGCCCTGACCTCCTGCTCAGGTGTCGTATCTGGTGCCATTGGAGCCAGATCCTCTCTCTGATGACGGGATGCACTTTCAGATCCCAGAATCCCAGGATGTGCTGAGCTGGAAGGGACCCCCAAAGACCAACCAGTGCAACTCCTGGCCCTGCACAGGCCCATCCCCAAGAGTCACCCCAGGGGCCCCAGAGGATCATCCCAGCCCTCCTGGAGCTCTGGCAGCCTTGGGGCTGTGCCCACTGCCCTGGGGAGCCTGGGCAGTGCCCACTGAGCTCTGCTCTGTGGGGACCAGGGAGAGGAGCCAGGGAATGGCCTGGAGTTGTGTCAGGGCAGGGGGATGTTGGAACTCAGGATAAGGTTTTTTCCTGAGAGAGTGGTTGTGCACTGGAACAATCTACTTTATAAACCTTTCTTTGGTGTACAGGTAGGTTTGAAGGAAATAAATAATTAAACAACATCAATGAAGAATACTCTGCTACTCTCAAAACTCCCTTTAAATTCCAAGACTGACATCACCAGAGCTGTGCCCTTTGCAAGCACAGAAGTTGTCCTAGCATTGAAAAACTCAGATATTTATTGGGGATCTGCAGGAAAAATAACCAACTTCAAATCACTGTAGAGACTAAAATCCTCAGCAGAACTTGGAAAAACTCACTACTCTTTCCAGCATCTTCAGCAAGTTGCATCTTTTCATCGTTTATATATCAGGCTACCCTGGCTTCTATGAAACACCTGGTTAGTCTAATTATTTTAATTAGAAAATAACTCCTCCCCTCAAGGTTTTTAGGATTGGCCTCATCAGAAATGAAAGCTTGTTTCTCATAAAACGTTGTCATGGGTCTGACTGTGCGTTCCTGCTGGCTAAAGGTTTGTGATAGTCCTCTATGAGGAAAGGCAGCAGCCTGGGCAGGTAGTCTAAGACTGACTTTAGAAAGGGACTTCTTTGTCCTTGTTCTGTCCATGTCCTGGTTTCCTTGATGGTTTTGAGCCTATCACATCAAATTCCCACAGCTTCTTTCAGACAAGGAAATTCTAGGCAGCGTTTTTCTTAAATAAATATTTTTCTTTCTTTGTGGAGTCAATGTTCCTTTCTCAGCTTGAGATTCTGTGACTTGCCTGTATCAGCCTTTTTACCAAGTCAAAGCATTTCATCCCCTGAAGGTTTTATCTGAATCCTCAAACAACATTTGAGCACTGACAGAAAGGAGGCAGGAATTGCAGAGTGCCTCTGTCATTACTAGTCTGGCCATGACACTCAAAGACCATTAATCAGCCCAGCCTTGTGCCTAGAAATATAATCTAACCACCTGGAAGAATCTGGCATCCTCAATGACACTTTTCTTCCCTAAAACATTCAGTGCAGAGCTTGTCCTCATGAGAGGAATGTACCCAACAGAGAGAGGGACTCTCAGCTGCAGAAGGGAAGGACCCATTACAGCAAGATAATCCCAACGTCACTGAAATATTGCAGTCACAGAGCTCCCAGCTATGCTCAGCTGCATTTTGGTGTACAAATGGAGGGAAAAAATGATGGGTTTTACCTCCTGTACCTACCCAGACATTTAAACAACTTCTCTTGTTTTCAAGGGACCACTTAAAGCCAAGAGGGGACAGAGAGAGATGTGTTGCAATCACCAGATACAAGTGAGACACTTTAATTGGCTTCTGAGCCCATAGATCAGCATTATTCATGTGCACAGAGTTTATTTTCCTATGGCCCACACTTTTCTGGCGAGCTGGCTGATGCTGAGGGCAGGCTGGGAGAGATGAAGCCAGGGATTCGTTGGCTTTAATGCACAAATGAAAGATGCTTTCAGTCAGCTGCAGCCTGGGTGCCAGGTTTTTTTTTTCAGTGCTCTCACTCTGGGGTGCAGAGGGCTGGCCCTCTCCTTCCTCATGCTTCCTTTGCTCTCGCACAATCTTTGTGGAGCTGCAGAAAAGAATTTTCCCATAAATAAACAAAATATTGAGTTACACACCATGTAAGTGACGACAGAAGAGAGCCCCAAGTCATCTTCTTAATTTCTATGCACAATACAACGTGCCAACTCTCAGATAAAGGATGCATGAAAGAAAATGACATTGCTTCCAAGTCCACATAGTTTTGGACTAAAATCACCACGTCGTCATTTTCCACGTGCTTGTGTGCACATTGGGGCACCGGGTTCAGCCCCCCCTCCTGCACACAGGGCACTTGTGGTGCCCTCCCCTCTGCTGCCAGGATCCCTGGGCTGCTCAGAGGGTTCACCATGCTCAGCACTCCACACATCACTCTGTTTAACTCTTGCAGGCCAGCAGGTGCCATTTTTTTAAGGGTCAGAAGGCCAAGTGCTAACTTGAGGGCTGGTGCAAGGCAACACCCACATCCTGCTGAAATCACAGCTGTAGCTTTCCTTCCCTTGTTGGAAATCAGGACTTGGCTCTAGAAACTTTAATTGGGGATAAATTGCTTGGTAAAGCCCTTTTTCACAGAGGTGGTTTCGTCAGATTCTACTGGGCAATTTACAATTAGGTTACTTTTTAAAAATAATTTGATAGTAGAAACACTTTACTGAATAATTTTAAGGCTCACTATAGACATTATTCATGAGAAAGCCATTCAAAATATTCAAGAGAGAAATATAACACAACGCTGGTGGATTTAGTTGTCCACACAGACCTTGCTGCTTTGCTCTGGGCTCTGATGGGGACTCACACATAAGCAACCATCCTAAAAGTCAATTTTTTGTTCGTGGCAGGAGGGGCTGAGATAACGCTTTGTACCACATTAACCAAATGCCACAGGGGGGCCTCAAACCTTGGCCCAGCACAGGGCAAGATACAGTCAGAATGTCCCTGCACTGGAATGTCAGCTAAAAGGTCCAGGATAAATCCAGGCTGAGAAGAAAAATGAACACCTGGGAAAAGAAATAATTTTCCAGAGTTCCCAGACAGCCTCTGGAAAGGCAGAGGGCTGAACCTTTGCACCTTCAGGCCTAGTGCAGCATTTAAAACCCATGCCCTGCTTTCTGCCTAATTGCACCTCACTGTGTTGTACCTAAAATCACAAAGCATATTGTAAAGCTTTATAAAGGCTGTTCCGATTAGAAAACTTTCTGAAATATCAGGTACCATGTTTCTCTCTCCAGTGGAAGGTGCCCCACTACCAACCCCTCAGTCCCTCCTGAGTGAGGAGTTGGGAAGATTGTGCTGCAGTTCTGCTGCTCCAGAGCAAACATGGCTCTGCTGGAGAGGAAAACCACACACGGGGCCAAGATCTAAAAGTCACAGTCTGGTTTGAGTTGGAAACGACCATAAAGATCATCTCTTTCCACTCCCCTGCCATGGGCAGGGACACCTCCCACTATCCCAGGTTGCTCCAACCTGGCCTTGGACACTTCCAGGGATGGGGCAGCCACAGCTTCTCTGGGCACCCTGTGCCAGGGCCTCCCCACCCTCACAGCCAACAATTCCTTCCCAATATCCCATCTAACGCTGCCCTCTGGTAGTGTGAAGTCATTCACCCTTGTCCTGTCACTCCAGGCCCTTGTCCAAAGTCCCTTTCCAGCTCTCTTGGAGCCCCTTTAGGCACTAGAATCCCATTTCCTAGTTTCTTTGTAAAAGGTTTGTGTACAGATATATTCTGCCCTGCCGGAGTTCAGCTGTGGCCTTATTCAGTCCCACCATATTCTATTGCAACTGCAATGAGCTGTTCATGTTTGTGATGCCAAAAAGCAAAGCTGTGCTTTCCCCCAGCAATGCAGGGAGGTCTGGGACAGCAGCTCTCAGCCAGAGGTTGCAAGATGCAATCTGAATTCATACTGTTCACCCTTTCATATCCGAAATGTGCAGGTTGAATGCTACAGAATTTATTTGCATTTCACTGCATACATATTAATTTATATTCTTCAATTAAAAAACCCAAAGCCAAGCCAGAAGGTGAAATAAAAAACCTAACAAACATTAATAGACAAATATGCATATAGTTGCAAATGAACTCATTCTGGTGCTTCAAATATTCTTACCAAAATCCTCTCTGACTGAGAGATTTTATTCATATTATTTAATCTTTTATCACTAGACAAATGTTAAAAGAAGGGGCTATAGTTTATCATAAAAGGTCTTTTCTGAAATTTCTAGATTGAGTCACAGAATCACAGAATTAACGAGGTTGGAAAAGACCTTTGAGATCTTCAAGTCCAACTCCATTCTGTAGGAACAAAGAGAAAGATGAAAAAGTGGAGGAAAAAAGGCTTTTGTGCAGAATATAAACTGGAAGATTTGACTGAAATCTCTAAGGAATGAGGCATTTGGTTACATGAAAGGTGGAGCAGCTAAACATTTGGAATAATTTCACAGAATTCCAGGATGTGCTGAGCTGGAAGGGACCCCCAAGGATCATCCAGTGCAAGTCCTGGCCCTGCACAGGCCCATCCCCAAGAGTCACCCCCTGTCCCCAGAGGATCATCCCAGCCCTCCTGGAGCTCTGGCAGCCTTGGGGCTGTGCCCACTGCCCTGGGGAGCCTGGGCAGTGCCCACCCACCCTGTGGGCAAAGAACCACCTGGTGCTGAGCTCCAACCTCCCCCTGCCCTGACACAACTCCCGCCATTCCCTCAGGTCATGAGAGTGAAGAGCTCAGCCCCTGCCCCTCCTCTGCCCCTCGTGAGAAAGCTGCAGAGTTAAACACAACGTGTTGAAATGAGTTCTCCCACTACAGGTATTTTGTTCTCATTAAAGCCTCGTGCTGCATGTCTCTGTCTCCCCTTATACTGGGAGGAGAGACAAGTCTTCAAGTCAGACTCTGATGTTCCAGTGAGTCCTCAGGCCTGGCTCAGCCACACAGTACTCCCTCACCTCTGGGAGGTCACTGTGGGGCAAATCATGGGCTTTGATACAGAACACAGCCCCTGAGCCCTGAGTGAGGGGAAATGGCTGTGAGCAGCACAGAGCACCTGTTGTGCTGGGTCTCTGCTCTGCCTGCAGAGCCTGCGGATGGTCAGGGCCCGCTGCCCCTGCTGGAACACAGTCGTGGCTTTTGTGAAGGGTAAGGAACTACTGTGTGCCTGCTTTGCCACAGGTAAAGCCTGTGTGATCAGGATTTCCCTGTCAGTCTGACACTTTTGGTGGGTGATTATTATGTGTGTCCCATGTGTGGTTGTCTTCCAGGTGAGCTGGTACGTGGTAGGAGAGGATCCTTGAGATCAAACCTCAACTGGAAGGCATTTTCTGCATGATCATGGAATCATAGAATGGTTTGTGTTGGAAAGGAACTTAAAGACCACTTAATTCTACTCCCCTGCCTTGGGCAGGGACACCTTCCATTATCCCAGGTTGCCCCAAGCCCCGTCCAACCTGGCCTTGGACACTTCCAGGGATGGGGCAGCCACAGCTTCTCTGGGCACCCTGTGCCAGGTGTGCCCACCCTCACAGGGAAGAATTTCTTCCATATAACCCATCTAAATCTCTTCTTTTTTAGTTTGAAACTGTTCTTCTTTGTTCTATCACTATCTCTAGTGGTGGAGGTGCTGCTTAATTTTCTGTATAACTTCTATTTTATTTGTTTGGAATTAAATTTTACCTAGACAAATAAGATCCCTTCCTTTTCTTGGTCTGACTTAGGCTGCAGTGCTTTTTCCCATGTCCTTCAGGAGCATCAGTACCCACTGTCTTTTTCTCTCTAAAGTTTCCTCTAGAAAGGCACTTACACCCTGCTGATGTGCTCTCACTATGCATTTGTTCTTCACAATCAGAAGCTGAATGGGGTGTATTTTTTTTTCTATCCCCTCTTTCAGTTTTTTAATTTCTCCTTTCAATTTTTTTTGAAGAGAGGAAAAAATAAATCTGGCATTGACTTAATTGAAAAAGGAAACTGAAGCCTATTAATTTAGTAAAAGTCAGAAGCCCAGATGAAATTAACTCCCTGACCCTTGTTTTCTAACATGAATTTGTCACTAATATTTTGCTATATTCTTTTAAAATGTAATTTATGAAATATCATTGAAATTTGAAAGAGCTCACAGTGACCGAAACTCATCAAAAAGTAGAAGTTTATGGCCCCTAACAAGAACAAACAGGATCAGAAAATCCTCCATGTTCTCCCACCTAACCATAGAAACAGCCATTTTTTTTCTTTTAAATAATCTCAAGGAAAAGTTAGCGAAACATAAATTAGAACAACTGCCACTGATTTATTTTGCTGAATAAAAAGGACATTCAGTAGCAGGTCATTTGTTTTTGTTTTCTTTCAAAGAGTAAATGGAAACATATTCTTACCTCACTTTTCTCACAAGTACAGTAGATTTCCTAAGCTTGTGTCAAGGTTTTATTGCCAGGAAAAAGTGGTTGAATATTCAGCATTTGTAATGAGGGCATCATCAGGCCTGGAATACAGCTGTCAAGGCTGGTACATTCATTTTCTAGGCATTGGTTGTTTGGGTTATGATCGTTAGTGTCGCTTTTGTGGACAGCTAATTATGAACCTACAACCTTCCTTTGCAGGTAAATTTTGGAGGTGTATTTCTGACCAAGAAAGGGCCAAGACTTGATGAAAAGGCCTAGAAGTTGTGTAAGCTTTGGAGAGAGTTTTACTCACACACAGACACAGAATGGAGTCAACTGGACCAGGTGGGGCTGAGGGTCTGCTCTGTGGTAGTCCCAGCTCTTTCAAAGGAAATACATGTCAGAAGGTTTTTCTGAGTACTAACAGCAGCACTGAGCATTCATCCCTCCAACAAACTACAAAGTCAGTATGATCAAGTGGATTACAAATAGGACTGGAAACTCCTGAGTTCCTGTTCTGGCTCCATCCTTCATTTTCTTCTGTGACCTTAAGCAAATCACTTGAACTTCTCTGGGCCAGATTCATTGCTCCTGTAATTCTATTTGATATAGTAAATGAGGAAATGTATGGCCCTATATATCTTAATTTTCCTATCTGTAAACGTGGGTGAATGCTTTTGGAATGTAATTATTACCCACAGGTTCTGAGATGTCTCAAATCCTTACAGCTCTTTGATGTCAGCAAACCTATTTGTTGATATGTGGAGTATCTGTGTGGTAAGAAGTTTTAGAAAAGTTTTAAGCTTTCATCCAAGAGTGGGTGGAAAACATTGTATGTGTATTATATACGTTTAATCTTGTTTTCAGCTTTCTTTTAAGTGTAAGAATTTGCCTATCATTTTTTGCCCAACAGTTGCTTGTGTTCTGCTGAAAGACTAAACGACTTCTAGACCTTTTTCTACTGTGTTAAAAAACAACAAAAGATTGGTTTCAATATTGAAAAGTCCTTAAGAAAGTTGGTTGGACTGCAATGCCCTGGTTATCAGCACAACTGTGGTCAATGAGTGGTGACAGTGCTAAGGGTGATGTCCATGATGCACTTGTAGTGCACCAAGTGCTTCACAGAATTATTGCAAGCTCATTCTAATTATTCTCAGCTCACTTTTCCAGTTGGGAGGTAGTTAGTGTTGATTTGTAGTTAGAAACCACTTGCTATCATGTGCCTGCTGTTTGGGATGTTTTGAGCTGGGTTTACCTGTACCAGTGGGTCAGGGCTCTGTGGCAGTTGGGTGGTGGGTGCTCTTGGGGTGCCTGGAAAAGGCTGCTGGGACCCTTGAGGGCTGTTGGCCCTTCCAGGGATTGGGAAAGGGAAACTAGGGGTTGTCAGAGCATGTGCTGGCAGTTGTGCTGCATATGAAACCTGCCTTGTTAGGACTATGCAGACCCTAAAGAAGCAGTTTCCTTATGGGAATGTATAACACACATGGTGGATTGAGTTATCAGGACTTCCATTCATGTATGTGGGAGAAAGATCCACTGGAAAGCCGTTGAGAAATGTCCTGAAATCCATTGCACAGAAAAAAAACCCACTTCTGAAGAGATGTTTCCAAAAAAGACCAGTATTTGCAGTAATTGTACTCAGCAGCTCTGTGTGGATGTGGCTGCTTAGATCTTGTAGCACTAAAAGTCTTCTCTAAGGCCTGGAAAGAGTGGCCTGGGTGCCTTTCTTGTGGTAAAGGCTGGTGCACGAGAGGTGACTTGGGGTGATGAAGGAGGTAGATAATCTCACAAGGCTTTGGTTCTCCCTCAGGGTTCCCAACGCCTAGAGGAGCCTGAGGGGAGACCTCATTGCAGGGACAAGTCCCTGGGCAGGGGCAGAGGAGGGGCAGGGACTGAGCTCTGCTCTGGGGGACCAGGGCCAGGAGCCAGGGAATGGCTGGAGTTGTGTCAGGGCAGGGGGAGGTTGGAGCTCAGCACCAGGGGGGTCTTTGCCCACAGGGGGGGTGGGCACTGCCCAGGCTCCCCAGGGCAGGGGGCACAGCCCCAAGGCTGCCAGAGCTCCAGGAGGGCTGGGATGATCCTCTGGGGCCCCTGGGGTGACTCTTGAGGATGGGCCTGTGCAGGGCCAGGAGCTGCACTGGATGATCCTTGGGGGTCCCTTCCAGCTCAGCACATCCTGGGATTCTGTGATTAATACGTTTCATGAGAAATAATTTTTCTCTTCTTTCCCTTCCCCATTTGCCTGAGTCAGGCAGTCTCTCAGTGTGCAGTGACATGGTGCTCACTGCAATGAGGCTTTGATCTCAACCAAACAATCTAGACAAAAAAAAAATAATAATAACTCACACAGTTTGATTCAAGAATGCTTCGAGAATGGACACCTGATTGTAAGCCAGGCTTGTCAGGGTCTTTTTTTTGGAGTTTGGAGCACACAGTGCTGTGAGCAGTAGAAGTCATGGTAATGTACTTCATGTGCTGAAAATCAGAAGTGGAAAAGAGACCTATTAGGTCATTCATTTTGTTGGCTCTTGACAGAATTATTCCTGGTGCCATGCTCTCACCAGAGCCTGGTCCTGTCTCGTTTGGAATAATTCAAGCCCTGGTGCTTCAGCTACCTCTTACTTGGAAAAATCATTTCAGTGTCTAACAGACCTCCTGGGTAGGAAACTCAGACACAGTTGAGTCCAGTAACTGATTCCTTGAACCCTCTGAAACAGTTCCACCTCTATCTTGGGTGGCTGTGCAGCTGAAATCCCTCGAACTCACCAAACCAAGCTTTAGTCACCGTTCTGGCCCAGCTCCTTTAGCGTTTGATCTTTTCTTGTGGACCTGCCCCTCTACACCCAGAGATTCCCACACAGCTGTCAGGAATGATTAGTCAAAAAATTATGGAGTGGGACTGGTCTTCATTTGACCTAAGCCCTTTTTAATAGTTGACTGACTGTGTAAAGAGTCCTTAAAAATGAGTGTTTTGTGCTGTTTATTTAACATCAAGTTATAAAGGGAGTATTTTCACAAAGCACAGTTAGCACCACTTCATTAAAGTTACAGCTTAAATCCCCATTTCCTGGATTCATTTGTTTATCAACAAATTTCTCTCTTTTACTTTTTTACCAACATACATATTCCCATTCTTCATTGCTGTAAAGGAAAGTTTTAAAGAGAAGAAAAAAATAAATTAAGTCTTGAAAGCTCCCAAACCAGTAGAACAAATCATAAGAAAAATGTTGGGTTTTTCTCTTTTCCCTTTGCTGTATTTCATCTGTCACAAGCTCCAGCCCAGCCTGGGCTCCTGAGGCCACAGCAGTCCCTGGTTTTGTTGTGATGGCTCCTGGCGTTTCAGCCACATCATAAAAAATTAATAAGGAGGAAATTACTGATAAACATGGAGAGGGATGAACCACATGAAATTGTCTCTGGCCAGAAGTTCATCTTCATCTCTGTGTCAGGCCTTGGGAAGAGCATGAAACTCCCATTCCAGGCACTTTCATCCAGGAAAGTCCTGCTTGATGTGTTCCTACATCAGCAGCTCTGGGTGTAGTTTATGGAGCTATGGCACAGAAAATCCTAAAGAATTTCTGCCATGGAGCCATGCTGGGGTGGAGGAGTGTCCTGGGCAATGCCAAGCATAAATCCAGGCTGGGGATGACCAGATGGAGCAGCCCTGGGAGAAGGACTTGGGGGGCTGGGGGGGAGAGGCTGGACATGACCCAGCCCAGAGACCCCCCGTGCCCTGGGCTGATCCCCCAGCGTGGGCAGCAGGGCAGGGGGGGATTGTGCCCCTCTGCCCCCTCAGGTGAGACCCCACCTGCAGAGCTGCTCCAGCTCTGGGAACAGCACAGGAAGGACCTGGAGCTGCTGGAGAGAGTCCAGAGGAGGCCCCAGGATGCTCAGAGGGATGGAGCAGCTCTGCTGGGAGGAAAGGCTGGGAGAGCTGGGATTGTTCAGCCTGGAGAGGAGAAGCTTTGGGGTGACCTGATTGTGGCCTTCCAGGACCTGGAGGAGCCTAAAAGAAAGATGGAGAGAGACTATTTCCAAGGGCCTGGAGTGACAGGACAAGGGGGAATGGCTTCCTACTGCCAGAGGGGAAGGTTAGATGGGCTATTGGGAAGGCATTGTTGGCTGTGAGGGTGGGGAGGCCCTGGCACAGGTTGCCCAGAGAAGCTGTGGCTGCTCCATCCCTGGAAGTGTCCAAGGCCAGACTGGACAGGGCTTGGGGCAACCTGGAATAATGGGAGGTGTCCCTGCCCATGGCAGGGGAGTGGAATTGAATGGTCTTTAAGTTCCTTCCAACACAAACCATTCTATGATTCCATGATTCAGGAGTTAGCAGTTACTTTTAGCAGAAAAACAAGATCATATTACAGAATACCTCTCAGGTGGCAAGTACAACCGTATCTTACATATTCAAATGTAATTTTTTGTCTGAAAATATTAATTTAATCACAATGAAACATAACCCTAGTGACCGGAAAAAACTCCTTTCTTCTACATTTTTCATACAGGAAAAAAAAATTAATTTCCTTATCAATTCTATTTACCTAGCTCATAAGAGGTTTATTAATTTCAAATATTCAGTGCAGAATGGGCTTTAACAGCCCCTGTACTAATGGGGAACTCTGCAGAGTTCCTAGGAGTGCTCCAGGAAACCTCCTGCCTTTGCTGGGAAGAGGATGTCCCAGCTCCTCTCCCCGTATCCCAGCCGGGCCTCAAGTCTCATTCTCAGACCTGGGCTGTGCTTAGGCTTTTAGGGAAGGCTAAAATAAAGCAGAGCCATAGCTCCAGCTCCTAAAAGAAATGCTGGCTTGGCTGTTACACCACCAGCAGATCAAGAAACAGAAACAGGATGAGGAGCAAGAGCCAGAACATGGAGAACTTCATCTGAACACACGCCCTCCCTGCAGTCGTGTCTCCAGAGCTTCTGTCCTTCAGGCTCGGGGACTCTGCAGTTCCTGCACACACATTAAACTTTCCAAGGGAGAATGTACCTTCCCAAAGAGCACAGCTGAGTCTGGTGGCAAGTGTCCTCTCCTTCAGCCTGGTTTCAAGCCTGGACACCCTAAAAGGGCCAGATGACCTTAGCTTAATTAGCAAAATAATGCATGTAAAAGATGTGTTGATATAGAACAGGCCATTCAAACAGAGGATTCCCTGAGTTTTACATCCTTTGTAAAACTTTGTTAGGTACATCTACATTTGTCACAGAACCCCAGAATCCCAGAATGTGCTGAGCTGGAAGGGACCCCCAAGGACCATCCAGTGCAAGTCCTGGCCCTGCACAGGCCCATCCCCAAGAGTCACCCCAGGGGCCCCAGAGGATCATCCCAGCCCTCCTGGAGCTCTGGCAGCCTTGGGGCTGTGCCCACTGCCCTGGGGAGCCTGGGCAGTGCCCACCCACCCTGTGGGCAAAGAACCCCCTGGTGCTGAGCTCCAACCTCCCCCTGCCCTGACACAACTCCAGCCATTCCCTGGCTCCTGGCCCTGGTCCCCCAGAGCAGAGCTCAGTCCCTGCCCCTCCTCTGCCCCTGCCCAGGGACTTGTCCCTGCAATGAGGTCTCCCCTCAGGCTCCTCTTCTCCCCCTCAACACACCAAGTGCCCTCAGCCAGCAACTTGACTTGGGCATTGATGACACCCAGAATGGCAATTTTGGGCGCAGCAACAGTTTTGTCCTGTGCTCCAGCTGCACACACTGTGCCTCGAGCATGGAGGGGAGATGAGCCGTGGCTGTGAACAGGAGCCCAGGCTGTCACACATGGTCTCACAGCAGGCACTGAGGGGCAGGACATGGCACAGCACCCGACCCACAGCCCGGTGTGATTCATATCATACACGGCCACGTGTGTCCGAGCAGTCCTTGCCATGGGATGTCAGCTGGCCACCTGCCCCACTGCTGCCTTCTTCCAAGGGAAAGCACTGCAGGGAAATGGCAAGGCTGACTTCATTTGTTTTTGTACACTAGAACAGACGATTTTTGGGAAATGGCGGCTCAGATCCGTTTGGAGTGAACATTAACGAGCCCCCCGTGCTGCGGCTGCACGCGCAGGGCTGGTTAAGATCTTGTGGCATTTACCTCTCCTTTCTTTTCTCACCTTTGTCTTCAGCCTATTTGAGAGCAGAAAGCAAAGGAATGCCCCAGGCCACTGACCTTTAAATTGAGCTCTCAGCAGCGTTCCCCCATCCCAGATCCAAGGAACGCTGCATTTCTGCTTGGAAGGGGCAGATTTGAAAAACAGAAAATATATTAAATGGAAAACACAACTGGTCAGAAAAGCCATTCTATAAATTATGAGCCTGGGCAACAGTGATATTTTTCTTTGGGAATCAGTCACTCGCAGTCTCCAGGCTACACTACGTGTAAGAAACAAAAAAACCAAACAAAGAGAAAAAGCGAAGGATTTTTAAGCTGGCTCAGGAAAGGAATTTTTTTTCAAAATTGAGGAAAGGAACTTAAAATGCAAGTGAAAGACCAACAGCAATCAGGCCTATCAAGGCACTGAGTCACGGTGACAAAAAGGAGCAGTAGGGGGACACAGGGGATCTTCATTGCACTTCCACTCCTTTGGTAGAGATTATCTAACTAGAACAGAGCTACCTCTCCTCCTTAAACCAGACTGGTGTCATCTCATTGAAGGAGATCATCACCACACCCAACAGCATCACCTCTACCACGTACTGGCCACCTCTTGCAGCCTGTGGCAGAGCCCTCCAAACCAACCCAGCCCTGCTCTCTGACTGCATAACTGAGCATCCTCACTCATGTGAACCAGCTGCACTTTAAACCAGAATTAGTTTTGCATCGTGCCAAAATTCAAAGCTTCACCAAAACCAAAGCTTGATCTCTTGCATATGATCCCGTATGAATGTTACTACTCTGGATAGGAGGGAACTCATGAAGAGTCTCCTTGGTGCCTCACTAAGCATGGTCTCATAAATATAACAGGACTGGGATTTTCAAATGACTGAAAGGCAGACATTCAATTGCCATTATATTTTGGTGTTATTAGGATATGCATCCCATCAGGCTTCTCTGAATCACTTAGCTTAGTTTTTGGCTGCTGGAGGCCATCCCATCATCTGAACCAACTGGAGATATTCCAGAACATCTCAAGATACAAGTTACTCCTCAGGCTTTTTGCAGGAATTTGCCTTTTGAACTGCAGCCACGTGCACTGCTCAGTGATGAGTGACCTGACACAGGCATGGAGACAAATCAAACAGCACAGGAAGGCCAGTCTGGCCATGTGTGGTTTCTGATGGTGATGAAGCAGGTTTGTCTCCAGGGCAGGATGCAGAGGGTGTAGCCCCTTTACAGCTGCAGGCACCAGTTTGCAATTGGTGGCAACATCCTCCTCCTCTGGTGTCCTCTCACTTTGGGGTATGTCACTCCACAAAGTCGCCATCATCAAACAGCAACCGCCCAGTACATCAGACACCTCTGTAAAGGACTCCTCCCAGCACCACTCCTGAACACTGTCACAAGCCTTGAGCATGAATTATTTTATCCTTCTATGCACTGCTTTAGATATTTTTAATTAATTCAACAAAGATAAGAATTATTTTTTTGTATCTGGTCTGGAACCCAGAACTGAATATAGTAAAACTATGTCAACACTCTGTACCCACCTCCATGTAACCATTGTCCTCCCAGTGCAACAGGGAGAGCAAAGGCTTTGCAAAGGGGAGGTTAAAAGGACTTTGAGTTACTTAACTGCCCTGAAGTCATACAGTAATCCAGCGTCCAGGTGAAAGAAACAACCTGCATTTGTTGATTTCCACTCCAGAAGTTTCTCTACAAGACCACACAATCTGACTCCACTGCACTGGTAGCAACCAGAGCTTCTCAGTTCAGAGCAACAGTAAAGCTTTGAAGCAAATTGCAGAATCCCAAAATGGTTTGGGCTGGAAGGGACCTGAGAGCTCATCTTGTTCCAACCCCCTGCCATGGGCAGGGACACCTTCCACTATCCCAGGTTGCTCCAAGCCCTGTCCAACCTGGCCTTGGACACTTCCAGGGTTGAGGCAAACACAGCTTCCCTGGCCAACCTGTTCCTTCCTTCTTGAAGGAAGCCAGACTAATCCCAGCCTAACATTAATCACCAAATACATGTAGCAGAGGTTTAGAGGCCTGAACACCAATTGTTCTTATCTGGTGATGTGCTTCTGTTGCACCAAATCACCTGCAGACACAGCCACTGCTTCTGCTCCATTTACTGGCTTTGATTCCTTCTGCTGCCAGGTGTGAGATTTAACCTCATCTCTGACTGACAGCAGCCACTGTACAATCAATTTGGGAGCTCTGCTGAGCATCTGGGAGGAAATATTCCCTCCACAGCTGGAGTCCACTCTGCAGCCCTCAGTCACAATATCTAACCAGGTTTTTCTCTTATCTTTCCAAATGCTGCTCAAGGATTGTACTTTGGAAGTGCTCAACATCTTCTCCCAATTTTTCTGATAAGACCACACCAATGTGGTGCTATAAAACAAAATGTTTGGATCTATGCACAGGGACAACTCCAGTCTTCACCAAAGGGACAACTTCAGTCTCCACCAAAACCACAGTTCCTGGTGGAGAGGAATTATTTCTAAATAATTTCTTGACATTTTAAAAGTGATTTTCGAGAGTTTTTTTCATCAGACTTTACTGAACTCATCTCTGTGGTTATTATTGTACTGTATAACAAGACAATGAAGAACTGAAGAGAGACCTGACCTCTTGCCTTGGGGTCCTGAGTGTGCCAAGAAGAGCAGTAAGGTTTGCCCTTGCTGTCATCACTGGCTGGCACAGCCTCTCGAAAAGAGCTACACCTTTCTCATGTCAGGGACCTCCAGAAGCTGCACATCCAAAGCAGCTGAAAGACAAACTACTGCTTTGACCCTTGAATCTATCAGCAGCATCAATGCAAACGCTTCCTTTCACTGCTGTCTCACTCTACGGCTGCTCAGAAATCAATGCTGGCATGAAACTGGAGTAACACAGTTAAAAGGAGCAACCCTTGAGCTGTATTTTGGGTCTGCTACCCCTATGGAACAGGGGAGAACTGTTCCATAACTTCACTGAAGCTGCAGAAAAATAACATATTGCAGAATTTGGCCTTATTTTATTTTTGCAAATGCATCTTTTCAAACTGCGCATCTGGAATTTCAGTTCTCTTCCAAATGCTGTGTGTGATTTGCTCCTGCCAGAGAAGCACACCTGGGACTGAGAAGGGGTTTAGATAAGTGCCTTTCCATATGGCCCACTGATAAATGATTCATTCTGCACAGCTTAACTTTGAAAATAAATTCAGTATCGTTAAGATATTAAGATACCAGCTTCATATTTCACCTCATAATTGCACTTCACATATCACAGAAAGAGCTGGGCTGTTGTTTTTGCTGCTGCTGGTTGCAGATGCAGCCCTGCAGAGCCAACGAGGAGCTCTGGGTATTGCATCACAGCTCCCTCCTTCCTCCCATTCCAGCACACATTTTGCTCTTCTTCAGAGGGTAATTTTTGGTGGATTAATACCAAAAAAGCAAACAACCATTTTCTTCTTGTAAAATCCAATTTCAGCATTCTCAGATGAAGAAATAGATAAATACAACTTTTAGGGTAATGCTTAATTAAATATGCTGATGGAATTGAAGATCACCTGGGATGAAAACAAGATCAAACGAAGCAACACACTTCCTTGAGAAGCAAGAACCTCAGTGCTCCCCAACCCGCCCTCTTGGCACTCACGGTGACAACAAAAGCTTGTGCAAGTGCTCCTCCACTTGCTGTCCCATGTTTGACACAGGGTCATCATTGTCTCTGGCCCATGAGATTCCAGTGTCACCACTGGCACACTGCAGTCCTCTGGAAGGGTGAAACTGGTCAAAAGCTTTTCCAGTCAAAATCAGAACATCATCACATTTTGTGTTTGATCCCTAAATACAGAGGAATAGGCACGTCCAGCCCTGACATGCACCTGATAACGTAGTGCTGAGGTTCTGATGTGCTTTTTAAGGGAACCAAAAGGTGAACCAGTAGAAAAGGAGAGGGACACTGGGACAGGAATCTACATTTCCATCTCCCAGTCCTAGTCATCTCTAGTCCATCTCTTTAATCCCCGCAGCAGCCCTCTCCAAGGACAGCACACAGTGTCCCACAGTCTAGGAAAACAAGGCATCATGGAAGTGTCACATGTAGGTAACAATGACAACCACCCTGCACCTCTGGACCAGAGCTGACCACTGCCAGGGCAAGTGTGACATGAAGCAGGAACAACACATCAGATTCACCAGTGCAGGGTTGGTCTGTTGGTCTCCAGAGACCACCTGGGTGCTCCCAGCAGTGGGTGAGGGCACTGACAGACTGACAAAGGTGGAAGGACCCCTCTGCAGATGGGCATAGCTCTGGTGGCATCACCCATCTACACTGGTTCTCCCCCTGAGGATCCAGTTGTGCACAGAATGAAAAACCAGGACGGACCCCAGGAGATTCCCTGAGACCCTGCAGTGCAGACAGAAGGTTTCTGCTTTCTCATCAGATTTGGGGGCCAGAGGAGTGGAGTTTATATGGGAAGAAGAGCCAGTCTCGAAATGCTTCCAACTCCTAATGGACAGCAATTCCTCCCAAGGGTTGCTTTGCATTTTTATTTTCTTCAGCCATTAATTCTTTTCAGTACCGGTGAAAATATTTCCTTTGGTCCTATCAGGCTGCAGCACTTTTGCTGAAACACATCTTATGTGAAAACCATACTCAGAGCCACTGGACACAGCTTGGAGCAGAGCAGGGGCCAGCTCAGGCTGCACATCTGGAAAATATTCCTACTGGTAAGACCTGCTGGAGCAGGGAAGGGGTTCCCCAGGGAGCAAGAGGCAACTACCACTGGCAGTGTTGTAAAGGGGACGAGACCAGAACTGGAGGGAGCTGTGGCAGGAGCAGGAGCTGGTTGATATAGGAGGTGCTGTCTGCAGCTTTGCTGGGGGATTAGAAAGCTGCCCACAGCATTTTTCTTTACCTGGTGCACAGGGACAGGTACAGTTTCCCTGTTAAGAAGGATCATCTGAAGGGAAACTGGACACAAAAGGCAGCAATTCCATCTCAGGGCACAGGAGGGATCACTCAGGGCACAACTTCAGCTGGCACAGAAGAGTGTAACTCCCAGAAAGCAGATCTGTGCCAGCAGTGCCCCAAATGGTTCCTTACTGATCATTAGGAAATGATTATTTCATGCATATTCCATGAATTTACTATAAACGAAATGCTAAATATTGTGTTAATTGCAAACAAAATCCCAGCGAAATAAATATATGACAAGTCAAAGGTGGCTCTTGGGTGCTCCTTTCAGGGACAGACAACTGAGAAATATGGCTAGAGCAGTAATCGACTTCCTGTTCCAGGTGCAATCTATACAAATTTAGGCACAGGATATTTTTTTCTACATAAAAGCAGTCCCAGGTGAGTGTTCATAGATGATACATCTAGAAAAAGAAACAAAAAAGAAAAACCACAAAAAAGCACCTTGCTCTCTGTTCCAAAAAGCTGTCTTCTTTTTTAATTCTATCCATTTGAATTTATTGCTGCTGAAATTCTCAGTGTTTGCCAAAATACAAGGAAGGTTGCCTACAGATGAGTGTTACCAGCAGTACAGAGAGAAGGGTTCAGAAAGGAGCTGGGAAAGGAAAACTGAAAAGGACAGATCCATCATTCTCAGTGATTACAGCAATTCTGGGGAAGCATCTTTTGGAATCACCAGTAGTAAAATGAAAAGAAGCAAACAAACCAAGAAAATCCCTGCCAGAGGAGAATGGCTCAAGTGAGGGATCTGTACAACTGTTATTTATTGCAACATCATCTCAAATTGGAAGTGTGGGAAACCGGGTGCTGCAAAGCACTGAAAAAGATGTCTTTGGCCAGAAAACATTTCCCTCTATTTCAACATGAATTGAGAAGGAATCTCAGAAGGAAAAGGCAGAAGTAAAGGGATGCAAATCAGTTTAGGACACTTTTCTCTCAGGCCCACAGTGCCAGCACATGGGAGCAGCCATGGCCACGCTCCTGCTCCTTCTGCTCCTCCCAAGCTCTCACGGGTGGAACCTGGATGAACCTGGAAGTTGTATCCACAATTTCTACTCCTCTTTCCAGACTGACTGGAATCAGCCAAAGGGTTCAAAAGTCAATGGAAGAAGTGCAAAATGACTGAAGATGCTTTAAAACAATTGATAATTTTCAAGAACAGATTGCTTTTGCAAACCTGAAGTTTTCATTTACCAAAAATTCCAGTTGAAAGAAACCAAAAAAGTTTAAAAAATCCATATAAGATTTGAAGCACTTTAACCCTAGTAACATTAAAAAAAGAAAAAAGAATATTCTGTTAGAATAGGAAAATCTGCCAAATGGAGTTTTTAGATGTCTTTAAGGACCAGTACTTTTCAGAAGAGCTGTGTTAGAAACATCCACCAGTTCTGCTCTACACTAAAGAATTCCTGCTACATAAAAAGCCAGATAGCAGACAAATAACACAGAGAAGACCCTTCTGCAGAACTGGCTCCCAAATGACCCTATTTATTAAATGTACAGTGAGTACCTCCCCACGCTCACTCCATAGCTTGTTTTGTGTGGCTTTTCAACCATAGAATTTTCTGTCAAGAGCTATTTTCTGGATGCTGTAGTTCCAGGAATAAATGGGCATCCAAGCAGGTGAGGGAACAGCAGTACAGCCAGAGGCCCCAGTTGAGTCCTGTACGAGGACATCGGATCCATTTCTAGGAAAGCCAGGATACAGGAAATGGGGGGGTTAGGAGCAGCTCTAGGAGAGAGACCTTACACTCCAATGCAGATGCATCTGTATTTTTCCATTCTCTTGAAAGCTTTGCCCATATTTACTGCTCGGGGACTGTTTTTCTCCCTGCTGTTGTCCTGCCAGCACTGTGTGCTCCGTGGAGCTCCACACTCCATTGGCACAGCAGCCTGGACTTGGGAGCTGGACCTCGCTCTGCTTCTGCTCTTGGGCTCTGCTCTGCTCCTCACGTCATCAATAATGCTGACACGACAGGCATGGCTGGCTGGGAGGAGGGTGCTGGAGCACATGGCTCTGGACTGACCCTGACACGGATGTTACTTCCATGCAGCTCAGTGGGAATGGAGGAAGTCCCAAAAGTCCTGCAGGCCCTGTTCCTCAAACACTACAGACTTCAGCAAAAGGTCCTTGACTGTATAAGGAAAATAAAAGGTATAAAGAAGTAAGGAAAATAAAAGGTATAAAGAAGCAAGGAAAATTAATGCACTAAAGGTGTAAGAGAGGAAGCACCAATCTCTGCTCTGGGGGACCAGGGCCAGGAGCCAGGGAATGGCCTGGAGTTGTGTCAGGGCAGGGGGAGGTTGGAGCTCAGCACCAGGTGGTTCTTTGCCCACAGGGTGGGTGGGCACTGCCCAGGCTCCCCAGGGCAGTGGGCACAGCCCCAAGGCTGCCAGAGCTCCAGGAGGGCTGGGATGATCCTCTGGGGACAGGGGGTGACTCTTGGGGATGGACCTGTGCAGGGCCAGGACTTGGACTGGATGGTCCTTGGGGGGCCCTTCCAGCTCAGCACATCCTGGAATTCTGTGGAAGATCAGGTACACACATAATCCCTCTGCTCATATGCCAGAGAAAAAAAAGGAAAGCCTGGCACAAAAGAGGTTTCCAGGCAGTGTGATGCCAACTGTCCAGCTGAGCAGGAATGCCCTGCTGGCAGGAGCTGCTGGTCCCCACAGGAGCTAAAGGCTGGGTACCAGAAAGAGTCAGAGCTGCTCAGAGATCAGGCACCAAAGTTTCTTTCCAGTTGTTATTCAGGGAATTTCCAAGAAGTTTTGCAGTAGCTGCAAACACAACAGGTAAGAAATGTCAGAAATGGCTGTGATGGTATCCATACAACAGGAAGGGATACACAGCAGATACAACAGGAAGGGGCCAAGCTGCAAGACCAGTGTTCCCCAGAGGTCCTCAGATGTGTGAATCAATGAGAATCAGAAAAGTATCATAGCACTAAAGCAAAAACTCATTAGTAAAACTGACAGCAAAAGCTCCAAGAGAAGGAAAGTTACCCAAAAGCAAAACTCTAATTAGACTCAGGAATAGCCTCCCCAGGAGAGCAGCACAGTCCTACCACTGTCATTGCTTTATAACTAGACACATTAATATTCTTAGGAAGATACTTTAGTAAAAGTCCTTTGCTGGCCAGGGGTGGACAAGATGACCTAAAAAGTATTTTCCATCTCCCAGTTTTGTGACTCTTCTCCATTTACAGCTAAGGGGAATTTAGCTTTTTGTCAAAGGAAAGCAAATTTAGCTTTACTCTTTGACTCCTGGTTGGAATGTCAGACAGATGCTTAGCACAACTGACCCCCAGAGAAATATTTCTTAATACAAGAATTTTGGAATTCAATTCAGAGTATGACTAGCATTAATGTCTCTAAGTTTTTGATGAAATCTCTGTATACAGACAGTCACTGCTTTCCCTTGGCCAGACTGCCATACTCATCCTCAGAGGAGGAAGAGCATTCCAACAGCAATTGCAGGGACCACAGGAGGAATAAAGCAACAAGGATGAGGGTTCTGGGCCCAAAACCTGGCCCCAAAATGGTCTGAAACAATACACGTTTTGCCCTTTACATGGCATCTCCCATAACTCCCAAGCCTGTCTGATGCTCTGACTTAAGTCAGTTCAACTGGCTTTTACCTCTTGATAGAAACCCCACCACAGCCCCGGGAATCAGGAATAAGAATTCTGTACCAGGTTAACTGGAGGAATTACTCAAGCAAACTCATGAAAAAGCTCTCTAGAGCTTTACACACAAAAGAGATGAAAGACAGGTTAAAACACANCCAGGCATGGGGGCCCCTCTCAGGGGCTCCTCTGGAGGCTCAACAGCCCCAGCTCCCTCAGCCTTTCCTGGGCACAGAGATGCTCCAGCCCTTGGGCATCTCCGCAGCCTCCGCTGGCCCCGCTCCAGGAGCTCCATGGCCCTGCTGTGCTGAGGAGCCCAGAGCTGCCCCCAGCCCTGCACATGTGCCTCCCCAGGGCTGAGCAGAGGGGCAGCATCCCCTCCCTGACCTGCTGCAAATGCTCCTCCTGATGTTCCCAGGACCCCATTGCCCTCCTTGGCCCCAGGACACTCTGCTGGGCAGGGACAGCTGGTTGTCCACTGGGACCCCCAGGTCCTTCTCCTCGGAGCTGCTCCCCAGCAGACTGCACCCCAACCTGTGCTGGTGCATGGGTTTTTTCTTCTCTGGACTCTTCATCTTTCTATAATATGTTGGTCGTGCAGAGAAGAAAATAGGGGGACCTTGCAGCACTGCACATGGAAGGTTGCCCTCAAGCCACACGGCTGCCTCCACCCAACCTGGTCGAGAGAAAGACAGGCAGGTCCCTGACCAATCCCTGTAACAGGCAAAACAGACTCAACTTGGGGAAAATTAATTTACTGTGTGTTAAAATAGGTACTCTCCTTTTCCCTCCTTCTCTGCCTGTCTGGTAGTTTTGCCCTTTCTTGAATATGCCTTTCCAGAGGTGCCACCAGCATCGCTGCTGGGCTCAGCTGCACCCTGTGGAGCCTGGGACAGGCTGTGAGTCCAACACAGGGCAACCCCAATCCCTGCTAACAGAGAACCCCACTGCCCAAACCTGGACACCCCATCCACCAGCATACTACCCTGCTGGCTGCCTCAGCAATACAAAGAACATCTTCCTTTTACCTTCATACCCTCTTGAAGAAATTATAAACTAACCAATAAAAAGCTCTTCAGCAGTTCTCCTTGGTTATAAGTTACTGAAATACTACTTTTATGACAATAAAATTACTTTAAAACACTTCCATGTATTAGAAAAACCTATTAATACTTTTCTTGTCTGAGAGACTTACAAATATATTTGTGCTTTGTGCTTTTGGCAGCAACAGTCCATGGCCAAGAGTTTTCATAAAACTGAAAGTTTTCCTGACCTTTCCTGCAGCAAAAAGTCACTGACTTCCTCCTGCTGTGTATTTGCATAGGCAGTGCTAAAAGCCAGCAGCAATCAAAGGAGAGTTTAGTAGTTGTGTCCAGGACTGTATCCTCAACCAAGGGGTTAGTCCTGCAGCACTTCCTTCTGCCAAATGCCTTAGAACCTTGAGATTACATTTTTGTGAATTTTGCTTTTTTGTATTACTTTTCCTTTTGTAACTGAACATGAAGTTGTTGTCACCTTTAGATGGAATTAGTCAGATACTGGTGTGGCCAGAAGAGGATTTGGGTTATGCCAGACCTGGATGATGAAGAATCACAATTACCAGCCTTCTGCCACTGACTTCTCTGAATAAAGCCTGACTGTGGAGAATCCTTCTCCCACACCTTGCAGTGCTACAAGGTGTGAGATGCAAGTTTCAGTGAGCTCAGCTCTCCCCACTTACCTCCTTTACCTGAGTGCTCTGCTCTTGGCTTTGTACCTTTTCTAGAGCCAAGCTGTGGAGCATTAATTTGTTGCAGCTTTTGTCATTTCTAAACTGCCATTTGCATGTTTTGTTCGTTATTAGAGCCTGAGTCATATTCTAGGCCAGTCACTTCTAATCATCTCTATACTAAACACTCAACTGCCTGAAAGAAAAGCCCAGCCCTGTGTGAAGCATTTGCTGCAGGATGGGGCCATAAATCAGGCTGGCCCAGCTCTCAGAAGCTGCTGGGCAAGGAGAAGTTTCCGAGCTGGAAATGCTCCCCCACCTTTTTGCAGACTCTTGGACTTTTGATAAACACGAGCAATTAGCACCTTTGCAGACATCATTTTCCTTCCCCACTGATGGAATATTGGATACCCAGAAGGAAACTGGGCTTGAAGAGAGGTTCCAGGAAGGTCTTCAGGACTGTGGATTATTAACACTGCTTCATCTCATCCAAGGAGGGACCTGGTAACACGCTCCCGTCACCCACACCTCCCTGCCCGAGTGACATGTGCTGTGACAAGCCCATTTCTGTCTGATGGGAAGAAAAACAAACATTACAGTGGATAATCAAACAAATGCGGGCTCCTCAGTTCTTAGATGGGAACTCTAGCTCATGTCATAAAACATGGGAAGAATGCTCTGTAATTAAATCCTTCTCTGGAAATATTTGACTGGGTTTGGGATGTCCAACAGGAACAACACCGAAGTCAGCAACAGCACTAAAGGTTACATGAGTCTGGGACTGAGGGATTTACATCAAAATATACGCCTGGGAGAAGCTGGAGGTCAGATGCTGGGAGGTTAAGCAGGGGAATTTAGTGAGGGATCATACAGGCACCCAAGCAAACCTGTGTTTCCTCCTGGTTACATCTCTGCAGCCACTCAGGGGAAGCTGTACCTGCAAAGAGGAGACAAGTTTACACCTCTGCAGCCACTATCACACACACCTTTCCAATGCATGGTTCAGCTCCTGCTTTCGTGACCTTGCCACCATCTCACTTCTTTCTAGCCACGACAGTAGCTGAGGTGTTCTCAAGAAAACCAGAGTGGTTGAAGTGTTGATGCAACTGATTTACAGCACAGAGAACAGGAGCTCTGGTGTGTGACTGCAGCAGCCAAAACAGGAGAAACCAAGGCTGGGGCCTACAGGTAACAAGATGGACATTCACAGTGTTAGTTAAACCACTCACCACCAAAAAATGCTGGCAAGGAGAGGAACAAGTCATGAATCCTAACGGGGCATGGAGACTGAGCTGAAGAAAACTCTCAGACTGTTCCATTCTGGATCCCAGGAAGATCTGGGTGATACTCCAGAAGCATGACAGCACACACAGTCACATTTTGAAATTTCCACACCACTGGAGCTTCATCTGATGTTGGTTTTGTCTTTAATCTGGACTGTGACCTTCCCTTCTCCCCAGGGTACCCCATTACACATTTCCTCTGTTCATCACTAATTCCCTTCCTCTCTGAGTGACTGAGAAATGGACATTCCCCATCCTTTGCCTTTATTCATCCTGCAGAACACGGATCCCAGCTCACAACAGCCTCAGAGATCTATATTCAATCTACAAAGCTCTGCTTGCCCAGAGCAGGTTGCTCTGCCAGTGCCAGGGGTCCAGAGCAGGGTGTCACACACAAGCAGCAGATATCAAACCATCCTGCATGGTGTGTGGGATACATTGACATATTTGTATTGGGCTACAGGGGTCGTTCCTGTGAGAAACTGCCAGATTTCTCCCATCTCCCATGGAGTCAATGCCACCAGCTCCAGGACAGACGAGCCACAGGCCAAGGCTGAGTCTGTCAGAGATGGTGGCAGCATCCTAGGGATTTAAGAAGGGGAAAACCCAGCCTGGACAATAGCAACTGCAGAGGAGTGAGACTATGTGAGAGCAACAGCTCTGCAGCTCCCCAGGGCAGTGCAGAAGGAGGAGCAGGAGGTGCTCCAGGAGCTGGAGCTGAAGTTCCCCTGCAGCCCGTGGGGAAAAGCCTGGTGAGGCAGCTGTGCCCCTGCAGCCCAGGGAGGGACAGGGGAGCAGAGACCCCCCTGCAGCCCAGGGAGGGACAGGGGAGCAGAGACCCCCCTGCAGCCCAGGGAGGGACAGGGGAGCAGAGACCCCCCTGCAGCCCAGGGAGGAGCTCATGCTGGATGGAGCAGAGGGATCCCTGAGCCAGGGCTGTGTCCTGGCAGGGACCTGCAGCCCACGGAAGAGGAGCCCACGCTGAGCAGGTTTATGGGAAGGACTTGTGGCCTGTGGGGGACCCACAGTGGAGCAGCCTGTGCCTGAAGGACTGACCCTGTGGAAGAGTGACCTAAATGAGAGCAGTTCACGGAGAGCCCTTGCCTGTGGGATGGACCCACGTTGCAGCAGCCCATGGAGAACTGTGTCCCCTGGGAAGGAGCCTGTGCTGGAGCAGGGAAAAGACTCTGACTCCTCTTCCTGAGCAGCAGAAGGAACAACCTGTGACGAACTGACCCCCTGTGACCCCCATTCCCATCTCCCTGCACCAGCGGAGGGGAGGAGTTAGAGCTTGGGAAGGAGGGAGGGGTGGTTTTAAGATTGATTTTACTTCTCATTATCCTGCTTTGATTTAATTGATAAGAAATTCAATTTGTAGCCCCAATTCGAGTTGTTTTCCCCGAGGATCTCTCCCCGTCCTTATCTCAACCCAGGAACCCTTCATTCTATTTTCTCTCCCCTGTCCACTTGTGGAGGGCAGTGACAGAGCAGCTTTGGTGGGTGTCTGACATCCAGCCAAGGTGAACCCACTTCAACCAAGATTTGTAACAATGGGATGCTGAAAGTAATGCTCTGAAATCTGGACTTGCATGGATCATTGCTTAGAAAGTCTTAAAGAGCACACAAACCTCACTGGAATCTTGAAAGGGTGACTGAAGGTGCCTAACAATTCCTGAAAACCCTTTCTATTTTCCAATTTCTTCCTGTTTTCAAAAACGTTAAGCATTTACATGGAGCTGAAAAGCTTAAGAATGAACTTTACCTTTGGCAAACCTTTGATTTGACTGAAATAAGAAATCTAAAGGGAGGGAAGGACCAACAACAGATGGTGATAAAAGGTGGTAAAAACGATCCTTTAGTAAAACAGAAGAAATACAAGCATGAGCCTCCTAAGTTCTGAGCTCTGTTCTAGGTTACAGCCCCTGTCATCTTGAACAAAAGCAGCTAAACTGAACTTTCTGTGCCTCAATTTGCCACACATTGAGATAGATGAGCAATAATTAAATTTGCAACATGTGTTGCAAATTTGGAGGAAACACACGTGAGATGATAAACACACATTTCAAACCAGGACCTCTGGAGTCAGTGATCTGCAAACACTCAAACACAGGGTGGATGCCTCCAGCAGAGTAGCAGGAACAAGGGGAGTTACAGATCCTGTGACCATCAAACCCAGTCAAGATCACACATCTCAAAACTCATTTTAAAAAGAAGTCAAGGCATGTATGCAATCAGTCACTTCTTGCTGGAGCCATCAGGTGGGAACCCACAGGAAGTCTCAGAAAGTTGTTTCCACAACTCCATGGGTTCATTGGAAAAGACAATGTCAAACTTGGGTTGTTGAAATGATTTTGCACCTGGATGGCAAAGCAGAGGAAACAACAAAAAGAAGATGAAAAATCTGATGTGGTGACCAACCCCCAGCCTGCTTCCTTCTTGGTTTTGAAATCCAAACCAAATTTGTAAACTAAGTGTCAAATACCATTGTCAAAAGATGTAATTCTTACAGCTGTTGGACTGGGGGCTTGACAAAACAGCAACACAGTATTGGCAATACTTCTCATGACATATTTCAAAGGAGAAATTGAAACCACATTTCTAGACTGCAGGGTTGAATTACCAGAAGGGCACTGGAGGACACAACACCATGGATTGCTCTGCCTCCCCTCCTCTTCCTCCTCCTGCCTTTCCATGCAGGTCATCGAACACCCCTGAGCTGTTGCAGCACAACAAGAGCACTGGTATCTACAAAGCAGCTTGAGACAAAACACCCGAGCTGGGAAAGAGTTAAAGAGGACAATAAAACACAGCAGGTGCAAGCACACGAGAAAGAAATAAAGCAAAATTCTCTCCTTATGGGAGCAATAGAAATGATTGAGAGCGTGGACTCTGTAATCTGCAGAAACTGGGGCGACACTGTTGAGTCAAATTAAATGCACAGAATGGAAAAATCCAAGCCCGACAATATATGTGTGTCATGTGTCTGTGTGTAATTTACTGCCACAGTTGGAGTCTGCCTTCCAAGGATTCAGGGAGAGAAGGAACTTGTGGGACTTGTTTCCTTACGATGTATGGACATGTGTGCATGTCTGTAACCACACTGAGGAGTGATGAACAGGACAGTAAATTTTTTGCACTCCCCAATCCCTCCGCTCCTGGTTAAGAGCTGTCTCCACCCTGTCACTCCAAGCATTGCATCTGCTTATCAAGAGCCAGTGAAAAAAATACACAGGTTGAAGCCTTGCAAGATGGATTTTGATCAGGGCAGGAAGGGGCAGAGAGACAAGGAAGCCATGTAAGGGATGAGCTGCTGAGCTCCTGCTTTCCTGCCCTCAGCTGCAAGCAGACAATAATTTTGCCAGACCAAAGCACAATATTCCCCTCCTGAGCCCTTTCCCTTGCCTTCCTGAGCAGCCTTAGGTGCTGCCATACAAATAATTTTGACAAAAATTATCGAGGAGATGTGGTGCCAAGGATGAAGGGGCAGGAGCACAGAGTGCCAGAATGTGCTGAGCTGGAAGGGACCCCCAAGGACCATCCAGTGCAAGTCCTGGCCCTGCACAGGCCCATCCCCAAGAGTCACCCCAGGGGCCCCAGAGGATCATCCCAGCCCTCCTGGAGCTCTGGCAGCCTTGGGGCTGTGCCCACTGCCCTGGGGAGCCTGGGCAGTGCCCACCCACCCTGTGGGCAAAGAACCACCTGGGGCTGAGCTCCAACCTCCCCCTGCCCTGACACAACTCCAGCCATTCCCTGGCTCCTGGCCCTGGTCCCTCAGAGCAGAGCTGTCCCTGCCCTGTCACACTGAGCAGCTGAAGGCAGGGCAAGTGCAACTTCTCTCCTGGCTGCAGGAGTCTAAATTTACTCAAGAAAAGAAAATTCCTTCCCATAAGATGCTCAAAGGCTGGGAGTGACCTGAGCACCAGCAGCTCTGCGTAGTCCTGCCTTTAAGACAAGTCTCAGCCAAAGCCCCTGATGCAAATAATCCAAGAAGACAGGTCCACATTACATCCCAGCAGGCTTTTCAGAGGAGTCCTTCTCCTCTGCAGTGATTTTCCCTGCCACCCATGGGCTTTACTTCACTGTCAGTGTTGGATGTCAGCTCAGAGCTTTGCACCATGTGATCGGTTCTAAGAAACTTTCAGGTCGAAACACAAAACTGGGTCATTTTGGTGCATTACCAGCGATGCCCTGGCACCACTCCTCGACGTTCATTAATGCCAGGCAAGTTTCAAGTACCCCAGAACTATATTTTTTGCCTAATGGATCGATGCAAAACAAGAATCACAATTTGTCTCCTCTCTGTGTAACACACACACCAAGCTGAGATCACAAAACTAAGCTGAAGGGGCTTGATTGTCCTGTTGCTTCCCTGCTATCTAAGGTAAATTGAACTAAAGCCATGGAATCATCAGTGTGTGAGGGGAAAGGCTGAGCCACAGAGGTTTGCAGCTCATTTTGAAATCGATTGACTGTCTTTACATAAAATTCCCCTGCAGGATGCACATCTCTATTGCTGTGGTGCACAGGTACCACAGTTTCTCCTCCTGTGGGAAGGTGGGCACTGTGCCCAAACCAGAGATTTTCAAATTCCTCCAGTTCCAAGTCTGTCTTACATGTCCCTTCGTCTGTTCAATTATCACCAATTTGGAGGGAGAACAGCAGGCACATCTTCCCCCTCCACCAGTAATTATTGGATTTAGTTACCTGCCAGCAGCAATCCACACACTGGTGAGATGGGAAGTAAATATTCCCTGGCTCCTTTCCAGCACCCAAGTATTATTTCATACTCTAGTAATCATACAGAAGCTAATTAGGAATCTAAATAGGCTGGGATTATTTATTCTATAATTTAATGGCCTGACAGTTGTCGCAGGACATTTGTTTGATGCTGTTACCTCAATTTATTTGACAGCAAACTGCTCTACTGCTGCTGTCAGAGTTGGCACAGCAGAGCAGGGTGGGCATTTGAGCTGCTTTAGCCTCCAGAAAGCCCCACCAGGGCAGAGGTTGGGGGTCCAGACTCCTGGAGTGCCCCCAAGGATGGCAGCCAGGACATGAGACATCTATGCCAAGGAAAGGAGGTTTGAATAAAAACTCCTGGAAGACTTTGACAAAGCCCAAAGTAGGGCCCTCCCTTGTATCTATCTAATAAAACTATCTGGAGAGAAAATTCAAATATCATTTTTTCTATATATTTCATAACAGCAAGAAATCCCATTGGAACCAAAGCAGTGTTTGATTTCATTCTCTGTCAGCAATACTAAAAGAATATCAAACTGAACAAAACAAGACTTCACTGACAAGCTTACAAAGCTCAGAAATGTCTTTTAAAGGTGTAATTTTGTTTAGTAAAATGGAATTTCAAAATACCTACATAAAGAAACCTCCCACAGGAGAATTCAGCTGACTGGCCTGCACTCAGAAACAGTCACTGAGGAAGGGGAAAATACTGTAAAGAATTATTATTTAAAGTATTTACAGGAATTTGGAAAATCTGAATATATACAAAACCATTTCTCCAGACAGGAGCTTCATCATCTCAGAGACCAGCATCACTTCTCTCCCCTCTAACCCCCCTGACAGCCCCATCACCACCCTGGAGCAGCCAAGGGAATGGTGGGATCTCAGGGACATGTGTCCATGTGCCAGAGCTACATGTTGCCATAAACAAAACTCACCAAAGTAAGGCATTATTTACTATACATATGATCTATGTGTGTTATACGTTATATAATGTATATATGGTACACTGCACACAAGCTGAATTCTACATTCCCACATTGATAAATCCATGATGCTGAGCACAGGGAATCACATGACCTTTATCAGGGACAAGAAGAGCATGAACATTTGAGTCTGAGTGAGCAGTGCCCTGGCAGCCAGGAGGGACATCCTTGTCCTGGGGGCATCAGGAACAGCAGCACTGGGCCAGGGAGGGGATTGTCCTGCTCTGCTCTGACCTGGGGCCTCACCTGCAATACTGAAGCCATTAAAGAGTGTCAAAAGGAGGCAACAAAGATGGGGAAGTGTGTGAGGAGCAGCTGAAGGCACTCGGTGTGTTGAGGGGGAGAAGAGGAGCCTGAGGGGAGAGACCTCATTGCAGGGACAAGTCCCTGGGCAGGGGCAGAGGAGGGGCAGGGACTGAGCTCTGCTCTGGGGGACCAGGGCCAGGAGCCAGGGAATGGCTGGAGTTGGGTCAGGGCAGGGGGAGGTTGGAGCTCAGCACCAGGTGGTTCTTTGCCCACAGGGGGGGTGGGCACTGCCCAGGCTCCCCAGGGCAGTGGGCACAGCCCCAAGGCTGCCAGAGCTCCAGGAGGGCTGGGATGATCCTCTGGGGCCCCTGAGGTGACTCTTGTAGATGGGCCTGTGCAGGGCCAGGACTTGCACTGGATGGTCCTTGGGGGTCCCTTCCAGCTCAGCGTATTTTGTAATCCTGTGATTCTGTGGCTCAGTGACTGATTCTGTGATCCAGGCCCTGGGGGACTCTGCAGCTCCAGAAGTTTGTCAGAGGACACCACTGCAATGCGTGGCAATCAGTTAGGATGTAACTAATGACCCCAGTGTGTCATTTGTTCCATGAAAAGAAAGCAATGGGAGGAGGCCGTGACCTGAACCCTAATGGAGAGGTGTGGACTGTCCTGCAAGAGGAAGTGTGTGGAGATCCAGGGACTGTATCAGCCAAAGGACTGACACCAGGATGAACAGTGTTTGCTTGGACAAGAGCTCTTTGTTGGGCAGTCCATTGAGGGGGTTCAGTTTCAAGTCCAAAGAGGTGTCTGGTTACTCTCTCACTGGGAGATAAGGTACCTGAATGTCTTGTGCAAACACGGAGGGGCCAGAGGGAGAACAAACCTTTGTGGGAAAAGGCTCTTGGTTGCACACTGCCAAAAGGAAGAATGTTCTAAGGAAAACCCAAACAATTCCCCCTGACTTTTGTTAGCACTGATGGAAAGTGGCAACGTATAAAAATGAGCTTTACAGCTTGCCAGAGCGTGGCTGGGAGGGGAACAGATGGCCAATTCATCTCCACTGAACTTGGCACTTCCAACAAAAGAAACAATATGTGTTTTGCTGCCCTAATTTCTCCCCCAGGTATCGCGGCAGGTGACTGGGATGTCTGATGACAAGAATGACTTGACTTGTGCTCCCCAAGAGCACAAGTTGCTTGTTTCTGTGGCCTTGCCATTGTTTTGCCCAATCACCCACTCTTCTGCAGCACTCGCTGGGGTTTCTCCAGATCCAGAAGACAACAGCAATCCTGGATGACACCCACCCACTCAGGAACACAAAAGCCACCACTCACAGGGACTCTTGTCTTCACATGGAGATTCATTTCAGCGGCCTTCCTCTGCAAACATTTGTTTTCTAGTTGCACACAACACATCCCAGGGATGCTTTGCTGAAAGAAACTGCCTGTAAAAATTCCAAGATTAGACTGAGGGATCCAAAAACGAGTTGGCTACCCCAGTATGTTTTCACATTTCATATCGTTTCCCAGGCTTAACCTTGATTTCAAGTTTTGTAGTTTCCTACACAAGGGATAAGCTGCTCCACTTTCCCACAGAGAGAGTCTGAGGGCTGCATCAGGGTGGTTTCACATGGGAATGAGGGCAAGGGAAGAGGAAAGATCCTTCTCACAGTGATGCAGCGTGGGAGGGGCTCATGTCTGTGAACATGGGGCTCATGTATGTACAGCTGAAGGAGAGAGGTGGTTGAATCAAACACAAAATTGTGTTTCTGGATAAAACATATGGTCCAGTCTGACACATACCAAGATCCTTAAAATTTGTAAGTCTTGGGAAAACAAAAAGGAGCAGTGGATATCACGTGCTTCTAATATTCTCAAGCATGGGCAGTGTGTATCCATTAGTCACCAGGACTCTCAGGCTTGAAAACTGCACTTTTAATGTTCTCCTGCCACTGCTATTCTTTGTAACAACAGCAGAGGAAATTAGAACCAAGTCTAAAAGGCATTAGAGGTTTGACTGTCTGATCAGGAACAGGGGATGAGTGTTCATATGATCTCTGCAAGATTAAGTATTTTGAAAAAACCACAGCTCTACAGGAGTCCAACTCTAACTAAAATTTGTCTGGCCACACAAATGATACTCTATCACATGTTAATGAAGAGGCCAGATCATCAAGTTGAAGTAAAAATCCTTGATGATTATTAAAAATCATTCAGTGGAGAACTTCCAGAGAAATATTATTAACAGCAGAGCAAATGTAAGTGATACTTTAAAGAAGTTGATTTTTGTTTTTATTGATGATGCCTTAGGACAACCCTTAATGGGTTAACTAAAGATTTTATCCATAAGTTATTATATCAGGAAATACAATGTTATATTCCCCACAGAGCAAAAAGTTGTTTTGTCTTATTAGTAAATATTGAGTAAAAAACACTGATTAAATGAGTGTTCCCATCCTGCTGACTCAACCACATCCGTGTTTGTTCCCTTAAGAGAACATTACACACACTGGACATACGTCCAGAGGAATCAATCATTACACATATGTTTAGGATATTATCTTTTCCAACAGAAAAGGCAGGCTTTTGGTAACAATCTAAAAGCCAAGACAAGTTGTTAGACTTGAGCATCTCTCAGAAGCACAGCAGACCAGGACACATCCCGGCCTTACCAAAAATCATTGCCATATTCACATATTTTAAGGAATTTCTAAAGAGAATCGTCTTTTTTTTTTTCTCATCTCACTATTTTATTTTGTGGCTATCTGTAGGGAAATGGAACAGGCTTGCAATTGAAAATACAAAGTTGAATCTGTGTGATTTTAGGCAAATAATTTCTAGCCTTGTCTTAAAGGTCCTTAATGAAGATGCAGAGCAAGGATACTTCAGAACACGCCTCAACGTTCCCCTGCCACCAGTTTCGAGGGAATTTAAACCTATAACCTGTCTCACTTAAGTCTTGCAACAGTGAGTGGAACAAGGCCTAAATATCTATAAAATGCTTGAGTTGGACAGATTTTCAACACAGCTCAGCTCAAATTTCCCCTGCTTCAGCAGGATCCGTGCACATGAAGTCAGCGCGCCGGGCCGGGGCTCGCTCAGCCCTCAGAAGGCTGCCCAGCATTTTTGGGAATCTTGCCCCTTTCTCATGTTCCTGAGTGAAAGATGAGCTGCTTGAAAAAATCCACTTTCTTTCTGTAAAGTAAGGCTCACACCACGCTGCTGATTCACTCAGGCTTGGGAAGGCCACAAGTGCCCAGAGCTCAGGCCTCCACATGGCACCAGAGAGGAGAAATGAGGTCAGTTGGTCTCTGCACTTCCCATTCCATCAATGCTCCTGATTTCATCAAGACACTGATTTTCTACATTTTTTACTGTTTCTTCAGACTTCTAAGACTAGGCAATATCATTCAAGATACTTAAAACTACTGAGGCACAAAAGCTGCTACAGACCTTCAAGTGACAGCCTGGGAAGTTGTCAGATTTCTATATTAAAAAAATAATAAATTATAAAATAATATTTATAAAATAATATATATATATATTTCTGATTATAGTGAAAATAGTGGGCTCTAAAAGTCCTCAGATCTACTCCTAGTATCAAATAGTGTGGACAACAACAGTTAAATGTACATAGACTGAATTCTTCTAGCCTCAAATTTCTCTGTGTGATCCTAACACTGCTAGTTCCCAGCAGGCTTTTGAGAAAGAAAAATGAAGTACTGAAAACAGTTATTAACTAAGAGTTATATTCTTAGTTCTGAAAAAAATTTATGGCTCTTATTTTTGAAGCTTATCATGTGTGACTGGGTAAAACCAAATTTAAGAAGGGAGCACAGGTGGATTTGGACAAATATCGATGGTCTGAAGGGTAAATTCTCTGATACAGGCACCAGATGTGTAGCAAAAGAAGGAATACCACAGCCAGAACATCCAAAAAAATAATGCAGCAAAGGTTGGGTGCTTCTACAGGGCTGCAAGTCTGTGCAAAGGCCAGAACTCTGTTTAGGGTGAGATCCTCTTGCTGTAGGTCTATAGAGAAGGAAATCATTCCAGCCAGTTCCTGTGTGTCCCTGTCACCTGTAGAGAAGGGAAACCTGGTCAGCTCCTGGTCACACAACAGCCTGTNATAATTTCTAGCCTTGTCTTAAAGGTCCTTAATGAAGATGCAGAGCAAGGATACTTCAGAACACGCCTCAACGTTCCCCTGCCACCAGTTTCGAGGGAATTTAAACCTATAACCTGTCTCACTTAAGTCTTGCAACAGTGAGTGGAACAAGGCCTAAATATCTATAAAATGCTTGAGTTGGACAGATTTTCAACACAGCTCAGCTCAAATTTCCCCTGCTTCAGCAGGATCCGTGCACATGAAGTCAGCGCGCCGGGCCGGGGCTCGCTCAGCCCTCAGAAGGCTGCCCAGCATTTTTGGGAATCTTGCCCCTTTCTCATGTTCCTGAGTGAAAGATGAGCTGCTTGAAAAAATCCACTTTCTTTCTGTAAAGGCTCACACCACGCTGCTGATTCACTCAGGCTTGGGAAGGCCACAAGTGCCCAGAGCTCAGGCCTCCACATGGCACCAGAGAGGAGAAACGAGCTCAGTTGGTCTCTGCACTTCCCATTCCATCAATGCTCCTGATTTCACCAAGACACTGATTTTCCACATTTTTTACTGTTTCTTCAGACTTCTAAGACTAGGCAATATCATTCAAGATACTTAAAACTACTGAGGCACAAAAGCTGCTACAGACCTTCAAGTGACAGCCTGGGAGGTTGTCAGATTTCTATATTTAAAAAATAATAAATTATAAAATAATATTTATAAAATAATATATATATATATTTCTGATTATAGTGAAAATAGTGGGCTCTAAAAGTCCTCAGATCTACTCCTAGTATCAAATAGTGTGGACAACAACAGTTAAATGTACATAGACTGAATTCTTCTAGCCTCAAATTTCTCTGTGTGATCCTAACACTGCTAGTTCCCAGCAGGCTTTTGAGAAAGAAAAATGAAGTACTGAAAACAGTTATTAACTAAGAGTTATATTCTTAGTTCTGAAAAAAATTTATGGCTCTTATTTTTGAAGCTTATCATGTATGACTGGGTAAAACCAAATTTAAGAAGGGAGCACAGGTGGATTTGGACAAATATCGATGGTCTGAAGGGTAAATTCTCTGATACAGGCACCAGATGTGTAGCAAAAGAAGGAATACCACAGCCAGAACATCCAAAAAAATAATGCAGCAAAGGTTGGGTGCTTCTACAGGGCTGCAAGTCTGTGCAAAGGCCAGAACTCTGTTTAGGGTGAGATCCTCTTGCTGTAGGTCTATAGAGAAGGAAATCATTCCAGCCAGTTCCTGTGTGTCCCTGTCACCTGTAGAGAAGGGAAACCTGGTCAGCTCCTGGTCACACAACAGCCTGTGTGGGTTGACCTTTGCTGGATGCCAGGTGCCCACCAAGCCCCTCTGTCACTGCCTGTCCCAGCCAGACAGGGGAGGGAGAATGAGATGGAAAACAACACGTAGGTTGAGATAAGGCAGTTTGCTGAAGCAAAAGTGAAAGTTTGTGCATGAAGAAGCGAAGAGGAAAATAACAAGGTTCATTCCCTATTTCCCATTAGCAGCAATGTCCAGCCACTTCCCGGGAAGCACGGCTTCAGCCTGTGGAGCAGCTGCTCTGGAAGGCAAACATTTTAACCAAGGAATGCTTCCCCCTTCCTCCTCATTTCCTTGGGTTTATATCTGAGCTGACCTCATACGGGCTGGAATATCCCTTTGGTCAGTCTGGGTCAGCTGGCCTGGCTGTGTCCCCTCCCAGGATCTTGCCCTCGACTGGGGAGGGATGTCCTGGTGCTGGTGCTGTGCCAGCCCTGCCCAGCAGGAGCCAAAACACTGGTGTGTCATCAATGCCTTCGTAGCTCCCTGCAAAGCACAGCACTGGGGGGGCTGTGGGGAAATAACTCCAGCTCAGCCAGACCCAACACAATCTCCACCTCTTATTCCACACCATTTGCATCATACTCATATCCCACACCATTTATATATTTTCTGACTGTTCCATTGTATTTATTTCTCATTTCTGAAATCCCTTCTTACCAACACATACACTACATAAACTACATCCTTAAACCATCTTTAGATCCAACATACAGATTAACTACCATCACTCGTCCTTTCAAATAGACATTTTCCCATCTCATGGGCTTCCTCCAGCCCTCCAGATCCATGACTTGAGCTTGATTCCATCAGGATGAGCGCTCAGGACAGAAGAAGCAGCACAATCCATCTTTGAGCACCCACACCAGCCTGTCCTGGGTCATCATCACCCTCTCCCTGCAACTCCTGAAATTCCTTCTTAGTCCGTCCATGTCATTCCTGCTACGTTACTTCCTGCAACACACAATTTACATCTAAGATTATTTTCCCCCAAGATTAAATCTCCTGATGGCCCACACCAGGTCTGCCCATCCTTCTGCATCCCCCACCAAGTGCACCCTGGTCCCTGAGCAAAGACAATCCCATGGATGGGTTTGCTTTTTCCCATGGGAGCTGCTCCAGACCTGGCCCTCTGCACCTGAAGCCTGAGCAGCCACGGAGTGGTGCTCTGGAGGATGGGATGAAGGTGGATGTGCAGCTTGTCCATCATGGAAAGCACCAGGCTGGGCCTCCCTCATTCCCTCATTGTGTCTCATGAAGATGCCAAGTCCCACAGGCTGTGTTGGACTGATTGTTCTGTTATTGCCCAGGTGTTGCTATAGGTGCTACACAGGGTAATAAATGATAAATAAAATGAAATTAGACAGTGTTGTGGAATGAAACAGGCAATCCGTGCTGGCAGCTCTCCTGCTGCACTCAGCCTCATCAGACAGAGTACATGTCATTTCACTGGTGAAAATACAACCCAGTGTGCTGTTTTCTCGTGGTGAGACCTAGACAGGAACCTGAGCTCTCACCTCTGCTCCACAGTCCTGATCCAGATCCAAACCCTCATTTCAGGTTTGATTCCCCCCTCACTCACATTAGAACAAGTAAGGGCTGTGCTGACAGAGCCAGGCTGGTCCAAACTCCCTGTAAGCACAAGGAGCATCAGTCTTTGACACCAGGGTGTCACAGAACTGCTCTGGGAAACACCACAAGAGCTGCAGGAGCCACATAGTTCTTTGCCTGCAGGTCACTGGAAGGCTCCTCATCCACATCATGGAATTTGACAACTCTGGGTACATTAGAGTAGGGAAGTAAAAGAAATGCAGTTTGTGTGCTCTTGGTTTAGCTGCTGCCAGCCAGTTTTGGCTGGGTTTGGGCTGGGTCTGTCTTCTCCCCTTGCAAATGAAGTCTTTGCTCACCATCTACTGCCCACCCCACACTACCCAGATGGACAAGGGATGTGGATGACCCTGGTGTGAGCCCCATCTCTACTCTGGCAAAACAGATACCAGTCAGCCTAATACCTTCTTTTTTTCTTACATGAATTTTGGAGAGGTTTTCTCACCATTTTGAAGTCCAGGAACCTTCAGGTCAACGTTTGTGGTCACAACAAATATATGAATTCTGTTCACAGTGAAATAAGAAATTTTTAGACTTTGAGCTGTTTTTTTGCCAATCAAATGAGAAAACATACAACTAAAAATTCCACCAAATCTGGAAAACTCCTTTTTGAAAAATGATGTTTAAAATATGATAAGAATTTTCCCATGAAACTTATTAATAACACCTCTTTTTAGAGTGCCACAGTAATGCCCAATGGCCTCTCAATCACATATTCCCAGGATATTTTGCAGTTCCCCACGCATGTAACTATGGTGGCAAAGCTACTCATGAGTGAGAAAACGGTTCCTACCACTACACAGAGCAGCAGAGCAGCTCCCCAGGCCCCATTGCCTGCCAGGACAAGCAGACAGATGAAGCTGGGTGAGCACCACTTGAGCCAAGCTTAGCTCACTGCTGCTTAAACGTGCTCAGGACTGGCCTGGGGCATTACAGGAACCCTGGGAACATGACAGAAGTGACATGTACAATCCTCTGTGAAATATGTCCCAGCTGGAGTGTGACATCATGGCCATTGATCAACCTGTGAGAGACCTGCAGTCCCGATCCAGACTCTCACATTGACCAGGAAAAAGGAGCAAGTTCTGCTCTGGGGGACCAGGGCCAGGAGCCAGGGAATGGCTGGAGTTGTGTCAGGGCAGGGGGAGGTTGGAGCTCAGCACCAGGTGGTTCTTTGCCCACAGGGTGGGTGGGCACTGCCCAGGCTCCCCAGGGCAGTGGGCACAGCCCCCAGGCTGCCAGAGCTCCAGGAGGGCTGGGATGATCCTCTGGGGACAGGGGGTGACTCTTGGGGATGGGCCTGTGCAGGGCCAGGCCTTGCACTGGATGGTCCTTGGGGGTCCCTTCCAGCTCAGCACATTCTGGAATTCTGTAGTTCTGTGATTCTGTGCCATGGGGAGGCATCTGCCAAGAATTTCTCCTTGTTCTAGGACACTGTCAAGCCTCTCTAGAACTTTTCTAAAAATGAAAACCAACAGAGAGGCTTCTTTCCAAGGATACTGGAATACTTTATGCCCATAGGTTTGCTAAGTCTCAGGAGCAGCTCCTGAGGTAGTTAATAGCTGTCACACTTCTTCAGGTAGGCAAACTGGGACCCAGAATGGCTGAGGTGTGACACTAGAAACTGTCACCAACTGAGGCTGCTGGCTTTATGTATATATATAATTTTGAAATAAATATGCTGAGCGATGGGGTTTGCTTTTCCCACACACTCCAGCTTATAAACAGCATAATCAATGAGATGACAAAAGTCATATAATCAAATATTAAAGGCAGCAAACACATAGAGGAAAGTAATTATAAAGGCTCCTCTGTTACAGACACAGATCAGGAAAAATGTCCTTTGTCTAATTGCATCTAAGCCACGTAGCTCCCTTCCAGCCAAATTCAGACAGCAAATCATGAAGTAAATTAAATACTCACAAAAATGTACTGTTTAAAAAACAAATTTTAGACCTTGGAGACTTCCTGAGATAAACCATAATGTGTTTGGAGGCAAATTTAAAACTTACACTGTCTTGTCATCATTTTAAAATCTTTTGATGTGTAAGAATATTAAAAAGGGGATCTAGAATGGCAGATCATTTGCTCACATCAGAATTCCCCCTGCTACATAGATGACCCCCAAGTTCTCAGGGAGTTTCTCCTCTTTCTCCCATGCAATTCCCAGCCCCTGGCAGGGGATTGGATGTGCACACAAGGGCAGTTGTGCCTGCACATAGCTGGAGGATGCTGTGACAACCCTCCCTTAAGGGGGTGTCACAGATGCCCCATCTCCAGCATCCACTAATCTGCACCGTGGGATTCATCTATCACAGTTACTTGAGTGTGACAGGAAACAGTGTTTGCCCCACAAACCCCCCTGGTTGTCAGCAGCCTCAGTCAGCCCGTGTTTCCACCTCGGGTGTGGGTGGTGGGGTCAGATCCCAGACCTGAGACACTCGAACCATCAGAGCAAAGCAATTCCTCAGTTTCCAGCTCTGGCACTTGCTCACCCACAACCCACTCCAGTCAGGGACTGAGCTTCTGGACCTTCCAATAACACTAGAAAGTGAGATCCATCTCTTTTGCAAAGTCCTCACCTCATGATCTGCCTTAGTGGGATGGCAGTTTGAATGGGATCAGGGAGCAGGAGAGTAGGCTCTTCATTAAGCAAGTTGGTTGTTATAGTAAATTAAGAATGATGTTTTTTAGGACTCGAAAAAAAGTTTGGATGTAGTATGAAGATTATATAAAGTAAGATTTTGAAATGTTGTAAGCCCAAGTAGGGACGAGCACCAATACTTAGAGAGTGTCCATAGGAGGGAATGGAGATGGGAAGGGNATGGGCCTGTGCAGGGCCAGGACTTGCACTAGATGGTCCTTGGGGGTCCCTTCCAGCTCAGCACATTCTGGGATTCTGTGAAAGCTGGGCAGTATAAAACTGTCCCAAATCCCAGGCTGAGCTGAGCCTTTTCCAGCCTTGTTCCCCTGGTGCAGCACACTCAGCCTCACGCTGCATTCCAGTCAATCAGCAGCAAATCCCATACTCCCTCCTAGATGTTATCCCTCACGTGCTGGATTAGCCCCAAGCTCCGTGCACTCCAGTAGGCACTGACAGACGGCAGGAGATGATGTAGAGTTGCAATCATATCAGACTAGTGAGAGTACAAATCTGTACAGCATAATGAGTCTTCTATTGCATATATCAGAGCCACAAAACTTTTTCTAGTTAAAAATATGGTCTGAAAACTTTCAGCGTATATCATATCATCGAAACAACAGGCTCCCATTGTTCACATGGCATAAATCTATCACAGTCTCATAACTGCATATGATTTCCACCAGCTACAGGCTCATATATTGTCGCACAAGTAGGGAAGGTTTTGTACATGGAAATCAACTTACACTGTAAGAACAAATTTTGCATTGTTCTGTACCTGAAAGTCACACATTTCCATGATGACCAATGAACTCTTACACAGATTGCTGGTGAGGGTAAATAACTCTGAATAATCAGATGTGTTCTGCCTGGGGGTCTGTTCAAGTGATCTGCAGCTCAGGGCTCTTGTGGCACCACAGCCCCATCTGCTCCTTCAGCATGACCAGAGCACCATGATGGCCCAAACCCACAGAATCACAGATGCACAGAATATGTTGAGTTGGAAGGGACCCCCAAGGACCATCCAGTGCAACTCCTGGCCCATCCCCAGGAGTCACCCCAGGGGCCCCAGAGGATCATCCCAGCCCTCCTGGAGCTCTGGCAGCCTTGGGGCTGTGCCCACTGCCCTGGGGAGCCTGGGCAGTGCCCACCCACCCTGTGGGCAAAGAACCACCTGGTGCTGAGCTCCAACCTGCCCCTGCCCTGACACAACTCCAGCCATTCCCTGGCTCCTGGCCCTGGTCCCCCAGAGCAGAGCTCAGTCCCTGCACCTCCTCTCCCCCTGCCCAGGGACTTGTCCCTGCAATGAGGTCTCCCCTCAGGCTCCTCTTCTCCCCCTCAACACACCCAGTGCCCTCAGCTGCTCCTCACACCTTCCCCTCCAGGCCCTTCATCATCTTCACTCACCATGAATCAGGATGATCTTGGGGATGCTCCAGCCCCAGTGGCCTCACTCCACAGCTGGGCCATTCCATGGTACACCAGAGCCCTGCCTGTCCCCAACAGAAGGTGACACCTTTCAAACCCAAAATGGATTCATTGGTGTTCTCCCTCAGTGCTGCTGAGTAGGACACTCAGGGGAATCAAGGATCATTTACAACTTATGATCCTGTGTCAGGATGAGCAGCAAACAGAGGGAGACACTTAGTGTCTGCCAGGTGTAAGATATTTATCAGAAAAAGTCCACATTTCATCTTTGCTCACGGAAGCTCCACAGCCAGCAGAGCACAGCTGGTCATCAGGGGCCAAGAAGAGCTTGGTATTAGGCCCTCCAAAGGCAGTGTCCCAGCTAAACAACCTGCTGCTCTGCTTAGTGTTCTCTTGGGGCTGCTGACCTCTGTGTTTCCCACCAAACAGATGAAGAGATGCACAGAACTACTCTGCACAAAGAACATGTTTCTGCATCACAACAGGCTGGCTGAAGGTGGTTGATGATACACACCAGATTTTCTATCCTAAAACAAGACATGATCATCCTCAGCGTCCCTCCTTGTCATGCAGCTTTGTCTCTATTCCCACTGGTTACTCTTGTCTGCAGCTGCCTTCTCACTCCTTCTTTTTTAGGAAGAAAATTTTTACTCTGGTGAGGCCCTGGCACAGGTTGCCCAGAGAAGCTGTGGCTGCCCCATCCCTGGAAGTGTTTAAGACCACATTGGACAGATCTCGGAGCAATCTGGGATAGTGGAAGGTGTCCCTGCCCATGGCAGGGGGTGGAATGAGATGATCTCTAAGGTGCCTTCCAACCCAGAGCTTTCTATGATTCTATGATAATGATCACACCATGAATATCCATTGCCTCCTCCTCCAGATAAAGACACCTATCATTTTCTCAAGCCTCCTATGACAGCTCTCAAAAGCACATGAGAGAGATTGCAGCAGATGTTAAATCTGCTGGAAACATTTTTAAAAGCCACCCCTGCGTGAGAAGTGCTGCAGCAGAGGGACCCACCCAGCTCAGGTGCTTGGGCAGGTACTGATCCCCTTGCCTGGAGTGCCCCCAGGAGCAGGGCTGGCACATCACACACCGAGGTGCCCAGAGGTCACTGTAAGGGCAGGATGCTCTCGTATTCCCCCTGAGGATATAACAGATGGAGTGCCATGGAGATGCTCTCCAGGGCACTCCTGCAGCAAACAATTGACAAATTCGGCCTCAAAGGCGTGTCCACGGACAGGGTGAGTGCAGCCACAAAGCCCGACTGGTAAAAGGGAGACAAAATACAGTTAAAATATTACCTTCCAGTTCATCTGCAGACGGGATTCAAGCCTTTCTGCTCTTAGCACTGAAGCCTGTCCCTGCATCTGAGTGACCATGTGTGAGGAGATGCCCAGAATGCACAGAGCCTAATTTGAAAGGACGGTAGGAAATGACTCACTTGCTGCTGGAGGGCTGCAAGCAATGCTGGCTGTGCTCTCCCCTCGTACCACACAGGCAGGAGAACTCGTATCAGCACACAGAGGATATAGAATTACATTTTCTCATCAAACCCCAGACATGCACCATAGATTACAGGCAACAACAGGCTTGCAGCACGAGTTCGGGGAGGTTGGTTTGCAGCAGACACGACTTGTACTTCATGAAATTTGAAAACAAGAGGTCATGAACTACAGCCTAACCAGAGTATAATCACCATCTTGCTGGCCCCCAGTTTGGGATAACTGCAAATACCTTCAGCAGCAGCAGGAGTGCCTGTGCTGGGTGACCATCACCAGGCAGTGCAGCACCACTAAGTCCACACCTTGTCATACTCAGCACCAACATTTCTGTCTGGAACCTGAAACTCTATAAGTGTGGAAAAAGTATTATTTAGACCCAAACAGACAGTGTGTTACAGGTCTCACCCTGGGGACTGTCTGCTGGAGGTCTGGGTTATAATGATTCCATCTTGAGAGTCTGAGCTCTCCCATGCAAGAAGTAGCATTGCAGTCCCTGAGTAGTCCAAGGGAGTAGCTGGGGCATAAGCTACACATGACTGAGATTTTTCTTTTTAAACCACAAAACTCAAGAATGCTGAAACTAAAACTGACCAGGATAAAATCTTTTACCTTTAAAAACCTTTAACTGGTTAAATCACTGTTCTCTTTCTCCTACCTCAAGCATAAGGGCCCATTAACATATTTTTTTTTGCTTTATATAATCAGTAAACACGTTGCATAAGTTTAAAAATGTCAGTGAAGTAGTTTAATTCATCTGAATACCGTCTGCTTGGTGAACAACTTTTAGATGTAACTTTCAGTAGATGTAGATTTCAGTGAGTGTCCTCACTGGAAAACTTGGAATTTTTAATGGGAAAGGAAACAAATTCCCTGGATAACACAAACAGAAGTTTCCACATCAGAGTCCTAAAGAAATGTATAACCAGGGAAAGCCATTGAACAAGGAGATTTCTGGTCCACATGAACAGGACAAACAGGAGCAGAAGAAGCAGCACTCACAACTGGGAGACAGAAATCATCTAGAAATCCAGTCTAGTTTATTCCCTGCATTGAAACACCTCAAGCTACATATTTTCTAGTTTATTTGAATTTTTCACATGTGACAGTTTCTTTGCCCTGGCAGGAGTGACCATTTCTTCCCTGTGAGGGTGGGAGGCCCTGGCACAGGGTGCCCAGAGAAGCTGTGGCTGCCCCATCCCTGGAAGTGTCCAAGGCCAGGTTGGAGCACCCTGGGATAGTGGGAGGTGTCCCTGCCCATGGCAGGGGGTGGCACTGGATGTTCTTTAAGGTCCCTTCCAACCCCAACTGTTTCGTGATTTTATGCTCCAGCAGGAATCTGATACCACAGTAGAAATTTTGCCACAGTGCTATTAAAATCTGCCTTTTGCAAAGTGCTTTGCAACAAATTTTGGGTTATGGGAACACCACTCACTTTGCAGTTCTTTGATGTGTGTAACAAGGATGGCAATACAATTTTAGCCCACAAAAGGACAGTGAGATTCAACTGACTGTTTTTGAAAGCACACCAAGGTCCTTAGGAGCACGTACCAGAGAGAAGAGGGGGTAAATGTTAGTATGCAGAAACTGCCATGTGATAAGGTCACTACATCCTTAGCTAATGAAATACAGACCCAATATATCTTCTGTTGGACATGGAACAGGCAGGATGGCAGTGTATTTTATTAACTTAGTGATCATTTGAAAATCAACATATAAGAGGTGATGGCCAGACCAAAAATATTTTTTAACTAACCCAAGGGGGATAATCTGTGAATTTAACTTCTCAGCTCCAGACATCAGTGCTGGGACATCTTCCCAGGCTTTGTCACCCTTCCTTTATTTGGTAACAACCCCAAGCATGTTCAAAGGTTTAATATAGCTCAGTATCTCAGTATATTAAACATACAATAGGCATCACATTGCACACGTTTTCCACTCTCCTGGGTCCCTGAAACACTGATTAGACTATTCCTTCCAAAAGCATCCAGGAAAGCCAGGCCTTTAACAGAGGTTTTGATCAATGTTTCCAGAACAGACCCTAACTGACGTGTCCTTCTTCAAATAGGAAAAGGAACTTTGTAGAAATTCAGGTCTTTAATGTCAAAAGGAAATAATTCTCTTAGTCATGACTCACTAGAGAAAAAATCTCATTTGGTGACTTCAGGTCCTGGTTTACTTTCTGTCTTGTTGATGGCTGTTTCTCAGTGCTGTCACCTCCAGATCTGGGTATCTGTTCTTCACACACATAACTGGGGAGCCCAATATTACCCAGGGGTTTCCCCACAGACACTGTCACCCATTATTTCCTTCTGCTATGGCTTAAACCTCTCTTATGCTCTCTCAGGCCTTCACTGAGGCTTTGAGGTGATTCCCAGGTATAAACAAAAGAAAGAAAAATTGCTAAATATTTCTGTCTTCACATTTCTTTCTTATTTCCCTTATTTCTGCTTATCTCTTGTTCCTAATATGTCTTGACTTCCCTGCTTTCGCTCTCTCCTGGGAACTAGACACATACATATTTTCCTTCAGAATGTTGAAATCAAAGGTTCTTTTGCAGCCTGTTTTCCCCCTGGACCAATGTGGATATCAAAGAGCAGTGTTTGTATGCAGAGTGCAAAGCAAACACTGAAGACCTGCAGCCTTTTTCTGACACTAACAAATGATGTCCCTGGCTGCAAGGTTGTTGAGTGTATACTCTGCAGTACCTTGATTCCCACAGTCTCTGTGCCCCAGGACTGAGTGGCTCTTGAGATCTGTATTTTCTCCTGGTTACTCAGGGGGTCACACAATCCCACAAGGCAACTGAGAGACTGAGCTATTCCAGGGAGGCAGAAGGAGTTCAGGTGTGAGTGTCTGACCCAACAATCTCACAGCAACAAACACTCACTGGTTCAGCAAATACTCACCTGGACTTACAGCCAGTGTCATTTGGGTTAACTAACACCTCAAACAACACAGGCTGGCACAACCTACCAGATCCTGCTGGAACAAACCTAAAACTTCTGTCGGAGCCAGTCTGCATTTTTAGCTGAAATTCTGAGAATTCAAGAGGTGAAGCCTCTACTGTGGGAAAGGGGAAAACAACCTGTTTAACCTGCCTAGATCCCTTCCTGGACAAATGCCTCACAAGTTTCACACTGGCCACAAAAGCTTCAGCTGGAAGTGCAGCTTCCAGACAACAAAATCCAGCAGCATCACGGCACAAATCCACAGAAAACTGGGATCTTGTTATTCCAGCTCCACCACAGGCTGGAACTGCATCACTCACCACCACACAGGGGTCCTCCCCAGTGTCTGGATGAGCCCCATCCAGGCTCTCCATCGTCTGCAGACACAGGCAGAACTCCATCAGGGTAAGTAATGAGATGCAAATGTATTCCTTCAGAGGTTGATCCAAAGCCCAGTCAAGTCAATTATTATTAATGTAATTAGTACTGTATAAGCAGTTCAAGACATAATTCAAGTCAGGTCTCCATCAAGCCAGGCTGCAGATATATGCAGAGCAGAATTAGAGGGTTTACAGGCTAACTGGGTGTGACAGACAAAAAGAAAGAGAGGAAGGAGGTGGTAGAAAAAGAGCAGATAATCTGCCACAGAAACCCAACCTTAATCCTGTGCTTTGTCTGGCAAATCATGCAGCCTTCAGCAGGAATTTCCAATAACTGTTACGTCAACAATGTGTTCATTAAACAGTATTTTGAACCGTTATTTGTAAAGAATTTTCTCTCTCCTTCCATTTTTATTCCTTTCACCTTGCCTTCAGCAAGCAGGAGCACGCTGTTCACTTCTATAGCAGTGCCTAGGTATTGAGGGGCATTCAAACCAAGTCAATGCCCTGACCCTGCAGTCGCAAACATGAATGAAGAGCTGAACAAAACCCACCACGAGCTTTGCTTTATTCTGTCTCAGTAATTAAAAATGCCTGAGTCACACTGTGCTCCTCCCGCACTCCTACGCAGCTCCTCCGAGGTAACTGCTCTGCTCGAGTGTCACGGCCAGATGCCAACCCACGAGCCCATCTCTGCGTGCTGGCACTCGCCCAAACTCGCTTTTTCCCCCCCTTTTATTTTTCTTTTCCAGTCCAGAAGGGCGAGTTTCCATGTGCGGAGGGAGGGGCTGAGGAGGGAGCGGTGAGGGAGGGGAGGCTCCCGGGGATGCGGGGGAGCTCCCGCTCCTCCTCGCTTTGCTCAACACCCTCTCCCCAAGCTCCCGGCGCTGCTGGTGCAGTCAGAGCACCCTCTGCTGCTCTCCTCCCTCCTGCCGACGAGCCCCTGGCATCTGTCATCCCTTTCCAAACCCGTGCGATGGGACACTCCTGGTACCCCACGCCCAGTTCCCACCCTGCGACCCAGGCTCTGCAAGCATGTGAGCTGAGATTTTGGGTCGTGAGGGAGCACAGGATGAGAATCACTTACGCCTCCATCCCTGATTCTGCAAACCTGCCGGTTACTAAGCCAAAGGATTATGAAAAAAAAAGGCAGGGAACTCTCCTTGCTCTGTAATTCCAGTGTCTGGGTGTGACTGGGGACAGAGGCTGCACCAAAGCCCTCGGTGACGGCACAGCCTTTATCTGCAAATTTTTGTAACTGCTATTGCTATTAGACCATATGAATGCAATTACAATATTCCAATAGAAATCAGTCGAGTATGTGGTAAACCAAAGGAACATACAAGAGAATGTGTGTAAGAAAATCTCCCCATCGTGTGTGTACCAGGGCATCGGGATTTCTTCCAGAATCCAGCCGTTTCCCACACCTCCCTGGTGCTCCTGGAGGAGGAGAGCAAAGGCTGGCTGAAGCTGCACTGGAGGGGATGGAGGGCTACCAGGTCACCCCTGAAATGCCAAGCCAGCCATGCTGGGGAACACAAGGAAAAGCAGCGGTGGGAAGATCTTTTGTAGCTGGAAAAGGCAAGTCAACATGTAAATCCTAGTTAAAATATCTTTATTAGCAGCATTTTAATCACTTGCAAAATCTGGACCAGGATCAAACCAAACATAAGGCAGCAGCTGCTGTAAACAGCCGTTGTTGAAATGGAAAAATGATTAGTGCTGAGGGAAGGATGTCAGGCGTAATGAGCCTGACTTGAATGCTGCTGGAGCTGAGCACTGGGCACGGCTGGGCACGGCTGGGCACCCCAGCATCACATCCTGCCCTGCAAACCTCTCCCAGCACAGAGCTCCCGAGACCTGAGACCCCTCTGCCTGTCCAGGTAACCATCACTGGCCATATTCACAGCACTAAGGTGTTTTTCAGACTCTGTTTGGAGAAGAGAATCATTACACTCTCTCCTTCCATCACACTGGGCTGCAACACTGAAAGTCATTTACGCTTCTGCAGAATTAGGGAAGAGCAATTATCCACCAGAGCTTGAACTGAAACCAGACCTGTATTTGCTGTATTCTGTTTCTAGTTGTATTGCACCACCTTCCTCTGTGGAAAGAGCCCTGGGGGTGCTGGTCCATGGCCAGTTGTCCCTGAGTCAGCAGTGCCCTGGCAGCCAGGAGGGACATCCTTGTCCTGGGGGCAGCAGGAACAGCAGCACTGGGCCAGGGAGGGGATTGTCCTGCTCTGCTCTGACCTGAGGCCTCAAAATAAGATTTTGTTAAATTGACCCAAACTAAACAAATATATTTTAAAATACCACCAAACAAAGTGTAGAAAATTAATTACATTGACAGCAAAAGAAAAGTCTCAAAATTGTAAGTCATTTTGTACATCTATTTCCATTAATGCAACTGAGTCAATAACTATGGAAAAACTGGGCTTTGAAACTGTGCAGGCAAAGTGGCTCTGAACATCAGATGTTTTCCCACCTCCACAGCACAGAAAACAAGTGACAAACCTTAAGCAAGTTCATAAAGGTTCTAGTGTCATAAAAGTATTTAATTCAAAAAAGTAATTGAAAATAAGAGCACTTAGCAGTCACATATAGCTGCTTTGTCTTCCAGCTCTCCCCCCCTTTCACTACAGATCTGGCTGGGCCTTTGGACAATCAGGTACTACATGAACTGTGCATCACCTCCAGGCAGCTCAACCCAGCTCCTGCCCTTGGCCTTAGCATTTCTAAAGCGATCAGGAACTTATTTGCCAAATTTTAATTGTTATTAGTGCAAGTCAAAAAGGTTTAACTGACTTTGAGTGACCCAGGTGAGAACTGGGGCAGGTCTTGCTCTGGGGCCTCCCAAGAGGCTGAGCTTCCACAGGAACTGATGATGCAATTTTCAATCCCTCATCCAAAGCATTTTCTGTGGTGTAAATGGGTTAAGAGAGGTGATTCTGCCCCTCTGCCCCCTCAGGTGAGACCCCACCTGCAGAGCTGCTCCAGCTCTGGGAACAGCACAGGAAGGACCTGGAGCTGCTGGAGAGAGTCCAGAGGAGGCCCCAGGATGCTCAGAGGGATGGAGCAGCTCTGCTGGGAGGAAAGGCTGGGAGAGCTGGGATTGTTCAGCCTGGAGAGGAGAAGCTTTGGGGTGACCTGATTGTGGCCTTCCAGGACCTGGAGGAGCTACAGGAAAGAGAGAGACTATTTCCAAGGGCCTGGAGTGACAGAATGCACAGAACAGCTTCCCACTGCCAGAGGGCAGGGAGAGATGGGCTGTTGGGAAGGAATTGTTGGCTGTGAGGGTGGGGAGGCCCTGGCACAGGGTGCCCAGAGAAGCTGTGGCTGCTCCATCCCTGGGAGTGTCCAAGGCCAGGTTGGAGCCACCTGGGATAGTGGGAGGTGTCCCTGCCCATGGAAGAAGATGGAATGAGATATTCTCTAAGGTCCCTTCCAACCTAAACCATTCTGTAATTCCATGACTGTATTTAAACCCTTCTTTAAATAGTTTAAATCTAGTGAAAATTGATTTGGCAAATGCAAGAACATTTCAGTTTGAGTTCCTGCACCAGAACAATTCCCCTGAGCCAGGAGGGCACCTCACTGAACCATGATGACACTGATCTGCATTAGCACAAACTGTGGCCCTTCAGCACCAGGAAAGGACTAGAAACCACCAGAACAGTCCCACCAAGTCAGTGTAAAGGTCCATTAGGCTCCTGTTGGCATTCAGAGATGCAAATGGAGAGTGCAAGCACTGGGTAAACAGAGCTGGAATTGCTCTCAGACAGGTTTCATCAGGACCACAGTGATCATACTGACCACAGAAGAATGCAAATTACTGCCCCAGTTTATGGTACACCTGAGCCTCCAGGGTGCACCTCTTGTCCAAACAGCTTGAAACTTCTTAGTGGCATTAGCTAAGGATGATACAAAGTACACATCTTAGACTGTCCCCAGAAACTGGTATAAAAACTATTCCAGAATGAAATTCTTTCTTTCCCATGATTTGTTTCTGCCCCTCATAAGGCAGAGGAGGTTAGTAAACCATTCACAGTCCATCTCAAAGAGAGATGGACATACACAAAGAGACTCTCTTCTCTTCCTCATTGACAGGATATCACAAGAAATTCCAAATTTGAAAGCAACTCAAATCATGTTGAGTACAAACACATCCACACAACATCGATCCCCATGTGTGTCATGGGGAGCATAAGCCAGTTCATGAAATCGTCTGCATTTCAAACATTCAATGTCAGAACACTCCTGCAGGCTTGAGAAGTGGCTTCATCCTCAGCAGCTCAGTCCTGGCTGACTCAGGAGGAAAAACAAAGCATTGTTTAGTATTTTTCATTTCCATAAGGGGGAGCCTGTGCACAGAGGATTTCTCTTGGTGTTTCTCCAGCCCCCGAGACTTCACACAACTCCAGCCCATTGAGCCCCACTCCTGTTATCGATGCTGTTGAAGGTCCCACGACCCGGAGCACTCAGAGCTGAGCTCTTGTGAGAGTGAGGAGGGAAAACAGCTCTGCATTAACCAGAAGTATTTGACCCGTGCTGGAGTGTGAGTTCTGTTTATAGAATCATATTAGTGGAAGGTTAACATTTTTATTTAGCTAATGTATAATTCATACCACCAACAATGCAGATTGCTCTCTGCGGTTTGGAGGTTGACTCTGCCTAGTAAATATTAACATTTGTGGGAGGAAAATAATGGGGAGTGTTACGTGGCAAGATGTGTGTCAGGGTTATGTGGTAACAGACTACTGACTGTTAATGGTTGGGCTTGGAATTAAAGGCCTTGCTGGGATCAGACTTTACCAAACACCACCCTTGTCTGAGGGGAAGCAATACTTTCTATCTGTTGTGGTAGAGGTTGAGGAAGTAAATGCCTGGTAAAAAATTCAAACACTCCCCACTGGAGAGGTGACAAAAAATTCGTATGCAAATTATCAGGTATTACACATAGTGAATCAGGTGTTAAACATACTGAATTTCCTACACAACATATAAAAACTTTTGCTGAATAAGAAGTTAGGATGAAAATCTAACACTGCAAAGACCTCTGAAGTATAACTTTAGAGCTCTAGTTCCAGTTCTCTTGGAGAAAAACATTGATTTTCAGGGGTAAACCTGTCCTATTTTTGAGAAAACAGCAATGGCCACCACTCAACACTGTGTGCAGCATCTGCTGAAGTTCTCTCACCTTCCTGATCTCCCAGGATTTCTGGGGTAAACCCAAACTCCCATGCTCAGCTTAAGGCCTCCTGTTCAAATACTTTGAGCCAGCTCTGTGATAGCCAGGAGCAGAACTCCTTTCTAAAATGTTCACTTTTAATTTTGTTTCTACTCAATTTTTAATGTTCATTCTATCACTGTTATAAACAAGATAAGTTATTAAGACAAAATTCCCCAGTTCCTGACTGTGTATCTGTAACCCATAAAGGTGACTTCTGAAAACACCTGCTCTCACTTCCAGTGTTCTAAAAATTCCTGATTTAGACGCCTCAGGAGCATCACTTTTTCCCAGGTATCCCTTGTCAGCAAGGACACCCTCAAAGCAGAGCAGGGAGCAGAAAACACCACCCTCAGTTCCAGCTTCATTTCTGGTCAAAACCAGTTGTGAACCTCTGTTAGAGGAGGACACAAAATCCCAAGGACTGGTCTGTAAAAGAGCTGGGGAGGGACTTTGGACAAGGGGACAAGGACAAGGGGAATGACTTCCCACTGCCAGAGGGCAGGGATAGATGGGATATTGGGGAGGAATTGTTGGCTGTGAGGATGGGGAGGCCCTGGCACAGGGGGCCCAGAGAAGCTGTGGCTGCCCCATCCCTGGAAGTGTCCAAGGCCAGGTTGGAGCAGCCTGGGATAGTGGGAGGGGTCCCTGCCCATGGCAGGGGGTGGAATGAGATGAATTTTGAGGTCCCATCCAACCCAAACTGTTTTGTGATTCTGTGATGGGTGTCAGCACTTGACAATCTTTTTTTTCAAGAAGAACTGGCTCAGTCAGTGTGACACAAAAACAAATTTTAGTTTGATCTATTCCCGTATCTTGTCTGTGTAACATGGTTGAAGTGCTCAGGTATTAAATGCACACATACTCCTTGTTGGGGTAAGAATTAAAGATTTTGTTGTCTATATACAGTGGAGACCAAAAGCATCCCACAGTAAAGTCTAGAGAAATCAGCTCGTGCACAAAGAATCCACACCACATGTCCTGAGTTATGGGCCACCTTTGGTAGGGAGGCAACAGCACCACACATCTGGAGACACAAAAACTCTAAATAATGGACACAGGTCCAAAGTGTCACCTCGAGCCATCCTGTCCAGTAGAAGAGAGGACAATTTTAGCTGCCTTGCTGCAGGGTAAGTGCCCTGTGGGATCTGCCATCCCTTATCTCCTTATCCTATTTCATACTTGATGGAGAAAACTCCTCAGAGAAATGATGGGAGAACTTTGGTTTATTTGCTCAGTTTTGAAAATTACTCAGCACAGATCAGGTGATGCTCCACAACTTTCTTCCATGACCTGAAAGTGCTCTGTGTGTTGAGCAAACTCCTGCAGCTGGGAGGGAAGGAATTCCATGGGAACACGTGGCTGAGGGTGATTGGGGAAAATGATGAGCCCAGAAAAGGATGGTTTTACAGAAATCTCAAGTAAAGAGTCTATTTTAAAGAAGTTCAGCACATCAGAAATTCAGGTCACTTATTTAGGTGTATAATTATTATATAATTTATCAGAATTATATTCATATATATAATGTTATAATATGTTATATTATATAGCATATGCAATAATGATATATGTAATATTACATATATATTATAGGTATAATATGTGATAATAATGTAATAATTTATCTTGTCCTACTGTATATATGATATACATAGTAATATATATAAGACATATAAGATATATAGATTGATATATCNAACATGGTTGAAGTGCTCAGGTATTAAATGCACACATACTCCTTGTTGGGGTAAGAATTAAAGATTTTGTTGTCTATATACAGTGGAGACCAAAAGCATCCCACAGTAAAGTCTAGAGAAATCAGCTCGTGCACAAAGAATCCACACCACATGTCCTGAGTTATGGGCCACCTTTGGTAGGGAGGCAACAGCACCACACATCTGGAGACACAAAAACTCTAAATAATGGACACAGGTCCAAAGTGTCACCTCGAGCCATCCTGTCCAGTAGAAGAGAGGACAATTTTAGCTGCCTTGCTGCAGGGTAAGTGCCCTGTGGGATCTGCCATCCCTTATCTCCTTATCCTATTTCATACTTGATGGAGAAAACTCCTCAGAGAAATGATGGGAGAACTTTGGTTTATTTGCTCAGTTTTGAAAATTACTCAGCACAGATCAGGTGATGCTCCACAACTTTCTTCCATGACCTGAAAGTGCTCTGTGTGTTGAGCAAACTCCTGCAGCTGGGAGGGAAGGAATTCCATGGGAACACGTGGCTGAGGGTGATTGGGGAAAATGATGAGCCCAGAAAAGGATGGTTTTACAGAAATCTCAAGTAAAGAGTCTATTTTAAAGAAGTTCAGCACATCAGAAATTCAGGTCACTTATTTAGGTGTATAATTATTATATAATTTATCAGAATTATATTCATATATATAATGTTATAATATGTTATATTATATAGNATAATATGTGATAATAATGTAATAATTTATCTTGTCCTACTGTATATATGATATACATAGTAATATATATAAGACATATAAGATATATAGATTGATATATCTATTATATATGTATAATTACATACCCTTATAACTATATAATTTTATAGGCAAATATTTAGGTATATCTTTCTAATAACTGATTCAGGTGTATCATTTACCAGGTGAGTCTTTCCATGAGATCCAGAACAAACCCCACAAATTTGGGATCTCACCTGCTCATATCCCAAACTGCAATAACGTAGTTTGCTTCTTCCAATGCTTTTTGTGTCTCTCATAAGAAGTCTGGGGCAGGAACACTCTCTTGCTATTTGCAATTTAGGACAAAATTCAACAGGGAGCCAGTTACAGATGAGGCCACTATGAAAATAATCCCACATAAAGTCAGCTCTAGTGGCATGAGGTGGCAGGAGGTGGAGAGCTCATTATATTAATTATTAAAATAACTATGGAAAAGGGTGAATTCCATCTCCTGAAACCTTTCAGCTGAATCTTACTAAAGTATGTGCTCCACTCCTGCAAGACTTAGAGGCTTAATACAGGAATCAAAGAGAATCAGTCTGATACCTCTTGGCTTTAAACATCTCTGGATCTTGAGGGAGGTAAATGAGTTGCCAAGAAATAAAGTCCTTTTTTTAATTCAAAGTCAAACACACCTACATCTACAATCTGGGGAGACAGCTACTGAGGAGATATGATATCAGAGCCCAGTCTTGTTTCCTCTGGTACAAGGCTGGGGGAGATCAGGCCAAAGCAAACTCCTCAGCACATTGAAGAGGTCGAAAAAAAGTACATTCACTTGTTAATGTCTAATGGTCTCAGATGTCTACGGCACAAAAGAAAGTATTTGAACAGCTTAAAAGTTTTATGGTTAGAATAACATTCAATAAAAAATACATTTTTGCAGGACTGGCTAAGGAACCACAGCAGGCAGGAATTCCGGGAAAGCCCCCGTTCCTCTGGGGAAGAGCCAGTGGGGAGCAGGGAGAGGGGCCCTGTGCTGCCCTGTGCACCAGAGAAACAGGGAAGGGATGTTTGGGCTTTTTCCCTGGAATAGTGTGTCTTTGATCAGGTAGATGACTTGGTCTCAGAGATGTGGCTTTCTCTCGGGAAAATCCCAAATCTGAAAGCTGGGTGCTGTCTTTGCAATCTCCCTAAAAATCTGACGTGTTCCATGTGCCACTGAACCTCCCCATATCCATAAACTTGTTCAGAAAAAAGTCATGAACTTTTGGAGCAACAACTCTTGGACAGAGAGGTTCTGGGCCAAGCTTCAAATACACCACCCCGTGATTTATGGGTTTGTATCAAGACCAGAGCAGAAGATTTACTGTTTCTCGTGATTTAGGGAGCTGAAACCAGGTGAGATTCCGTGTTTTTTAATGAGTTTGACCTAGAATTCTAAAATCCCTTTGATTCCCAAATTCAAAGCGAAAGTCAGAGAAATGAGCCCACATGAACCAGGCCCAAGAATGTATCTCCTCAAAGCCCTGTGAAGTGAAAGCCCAGCTTTGAAACAGCTTTTATTGACATCTTCCTTTGCTGCAGCTCTCTAAAGCTTCTGACTGCCCAAATGCAAAATGTCCTCACCTCACTATTCACAAATGGTCTTTAAAAAGAAAATTAAAAGGTCTAGTTATACATTACATGAGCATTATGAAAATGCATTGTCTGGCACAAACACCTTATAGGGTTTCCAGGAGTTATGTTCTCTCTCTCTCTGTTTGCATCAGTTGATGCCAATGTGAACCAAATGGGTGTTTAAGTGGAGCGAGAAATACAAAAAACCCTAATGGATCAAGGACATCTGTGCAATATTTTCCAGAGGGAGACAGGTTACAGCCACACAGACAACCACTCCCAACAGATTTGCACAGAATAGAGTCAGTGTCCCCACACTTGTAAGTGAAAATATTCCAGGGAAATTACCAAACAGCCAGGCAATCCCAGTTACAGCAGTTTCTGAACTGCTGCACACTGACATCTTCCCACAACCCTCCAGCCCACAGAACTTTAGAGCTTTATAGAGCTTCTTTTAAAGTCTTGATTTAAACTGTAGAATCCCAAAAGGAGTTGTGTTGGAAGGGACCTTTAAGACCATCTCATTCCACCCCCTGCCATGGGCAGGGACACCTCCCACTATCCCAGGTGGCTCCAACCTGGCCTTGGACACTTCCAGGGATGGGGCAGCCACAGCTTCTCTGGGCACCCTGTGCCAGGGCCTCCCCACCCTCACAGCCAACAATTCCTTCCCAATATCCCATCTAACCCTGACTCAGAGTGAAGTCATCACCCCTTGGGCTGTCACTCTGTGCCCTTGTCCAGAGTCCTTTTCCAGCTCTCTGGAGCCCCTTTAGGCACTTGAAGGGTCTCTGAGGTCTCCCTGGAGCCTTCTCTTCTCCAGTGTGAACAACCCCAGCTCTCTCAGTCTGTCTTCATAGAAAATAAATACACAGAGACCTGTTGTTTCTCTCACCCCATTGATAAAAAGAACTGCCAGTCCTCAAGGCATGTAGGAGCCATGACCCTGGGAATATGTTCTTCAGGTCATATGAGAACCAGACCAGAATTACAGGTAAAGTATCTTGAACCTGACAGTCCTCAAGCATGTTTTGCTCACACAGTCCTCACAAACTCAGATCTTTTATCTTCCTGGCCAGAGTAAAGTCTTCAGTCTGAAGAACCAACACTTCACCTCCAGAACAGATGTCAGTAGACGAATTTTCTTCTTCGCGTTAGAAAATGTGTCATGTCTGTGCTCTGTAAGTAAAATTATGTACAACTTCCCATACAGGGAATACGTTGCTACCTACACAAAACATTATTGTGATCTCTAACTGTGGTGAGGAGCCCATGCTGCAAACAACACTGGGGGGGAATAACAGAGGAATGGGTAAAGATGGATGGGAAGATATATTATTGCTCTCAGATATTGTCCCAGCTGTGTCCTGCTGGTTTGCTCAGCACAGAACCTGTTTTATTCTCCATATCCCCTCTGCACTCTCTCGCCTTTAATTCAGTTTTACCCTCTTGTGCCTCCTGACATCTTTGCTTTCAGAGTCTTAAAGTTTCCCCATTAGCAGGGGCTGCAGCAGGCAAAGAAGAAAACAGACTGTGGTGTAGAAGGAAGACACCTTCTCTCATCAAGAGATTATTTTGAACTCTTCTCTCAGTCACAGAATCCCGGAATCACTGAGGTTGGAAAAGCCCTCCAAGATCATCCCCACCTTGTCCCCCAGCCCAGAGCACTGAGGGACACGGCCAGTCCTTCCTTGGACACCCCCAGGGATGGGCACTGCAACCCTCCCTGGGCAGCCCCTGCCAAGGCCTCACCCCCCTTTCCAGGGAGAAATTCCTCCTCCTGTCCAACCTGAGCCTCCCCTGGCCCAGCCTGGGGCCGTTCCCTCTCCTCCTGGCCCTTGTTCCCTGGGAGCAGAGCCCGACCCCCCCCGGCTCCCCCCTCCTGCCAGGGATTGCAGAGAATTCCAGGTGCCCCCTGAGCCTCCTTTTCTCCAGGCTGAGCCCCCCCAGCTCCCTCAGCTGCTCCTGGGGCTCCAGCCCCTTCCCAGCTCCGTTCCCTTCCCTGGACACGCTCCAGCCCCTCAATGTCTCTGTGGCCGTGAGGGCCCAGAACTGGACAAAGCCCATCATGGCTTCAGCAGCAAAATAAAACTATTCAATAAACTGTGATTACCTTCTCTATTCCCTTTTACTCCCTCTGAGCCATTCAGCCAGATGTTGCTGCAGAAGGAAAGCAGGTCTGGTCCAGCTTGCTGGAAGGGAATAAAACTTCAGTTGTAAATGGGAGTTATCAAAGAACAGGCCCAATTGATTGAATGAGCTCATCTAAGTAATTACTTGAAGAATCACTTCTGGTTTTTCTAGCCCCAAATAGTAGAACAGCAGCTGCCAACAGTGCTGGCTTTGGAAGGCTGTTCAGCAGGGCATGGGAATAAGCAACCAGGCCTGGATCTGCTCATGGCTGGATGATGATTATGCAATTCCAAAGACATCCATAGATTTCCACATGAACCCAAGCTGTGGTGTCATTGTTCAACGAGATCCCATCCAGAGGGACCTGGACATGCTGGAGAAGGGACCCTTGGGAATCTCAGGAGGTTTAACAAGACTGGGTCAGGACAACCCCCGGGATCAATCCAGGCTGGGGATGAGCAGATGGAGCAGCCCTGGGAGAAGGACTTGGGGGGCTGGGGGGGAGAGGCTGGACATGACCCAGCCCAGAGACCCCCCGTGCCCTGGGCTGATCCCCCAGCGTGGGCAGCAGGGCAGGGGGGGATTGTGCCCCTCTGCCCCCTCAGGTGAGACCCCACCTGCAGAGCTGCTCCAGCCCTGGGAACAGCACAGGAAGGACCTGGAGCTGCTGGAGAGAGTCCAGAGGAGGCCCCAGGATGCTCAGAGGGATGGAGCAGCTCTGCTGGGAGGAAAGGCTGGGAGAGCTGGGATTGTTCAGCCTGGAGAGGAGAAGCTTTGGGGTGACCTGATTGTGGCCTTCCAGGACCTGGAGGAGCCTAAAAGAAACATGGAGAGAGACTATTTCTAAGGACCTGGAGTGCCAGGACAATGGGGAATGGCTTTAAACTGACAGAAGGGAAGGTTAGATGGGCTATTGGGAAGGAATTGTTCCCTGTGAGGGTGGGGAGGCCCTGGCACAGGTTGCCCAGAGAAACTTCCATCCCTGGAAATGTTCAAGGCCAGGTTGGACAGGACTTGGAGCAACCTGGGATAGTGGAAGGTGTCCCTGCCCATGGCAGGAGTGGAATAAGATGGGCTTTAAGGTCCCTTCCAACCCAAACCAGTCAGTGAGTTTGTGATTCTGTGATTCTGTCATTAACTGGAGGTACTGGAGAAAGGATAAAACCACTGCTGAGCTACTGTTGCACCTTTAAATCCTGGAGAGGTTTACATTAATACTGATGAATAAGGCTTTTGATTCATTTGGGCTTTGAAAGATGCATTTAAATTTCAGAGTTTACAGACACAAGCAGTGCTGTAGTTCCTGCAAGCTCCTGCTGTACAGTTTTTTGGGACTGACTTGTTTGCTGTCTAAAAGTGCCTGCAACCAGACAAAAATCTTTCTGTGGGTGTGATAAACATCAATAAACTGGAATGATTCACGCTCCATGAAATGACAAAAAAAGCAAGGAAAAATGTGGACATCAATCATGAAAAAGTGGTGGCTGCCTTGAGCATTGTTTGGTTCTACTGAGCTGAGTTCTCTGTCACTGAGGGTTGCAGCAGTCATTTTAGAAAATCACAGGGTGTTCTGAGTTAGAAGGGACCCACAAGGTTCTTCAAGTCCATCCCTTAAGGAAATGCCCCATACAGGGATCATACCCATGACCTCGGTGTTATCAGCACCATGCTCTGATCAATTGGGCTCATGAATAAGGTGAGAAGCCCACACTGCAAATTACCAAGAAACTTCTGCTAAGGACAAGAGAACGAACCAAACCATGAAGAAATGAAAGCCTAAAAGTCCCACTTTGGCTGAGAAAACACAGCTTTCCAGCCCTGTCCAGAGATGGGACAGCAAGGCTTCTTGGAAGCCTTCTGAGGAACTTCTCTGGTGTGGGGCAGTGCCAGCTTACACAATGGAAAGCATACATGGGATGTTTCAAGAAATCACTTCACTTGGAAAAAAAAGTATGAGCAATGTTTTTTTCTGAGAACTAAGTTTCCAAATAGAAGGTTCATTTTCTTACTCAGAACAATTCCTCCCTTCAGCTGTAAACTCGACAATTTACATTTGAAGTAGTCTTAAAATTCTACTAAGTCAAAATCAAGACAAGTGTTCCGAGGTAATCATTCTTGCTGAGACATTTCTCATTGGAAAGTGAGAGACCAAACAGAAACTGGAAGATTTTATTGCAAGTGACAGAACATGGGGCTCAAAGAAAGAAGCCTCGGCCTTGCTATTAAGGAATATAAAACTACTGACTCCAATTAAGTTTTGTTCCATTTATACAGGCAGAGAATTGGGTCTTTTGAAGGGAAAGTCAATGGGCTTCAGGCACTAGTCATGACAGGAGACACCACGTGAAAATTGCTTTTATTCATGTTCCCAAGACATCACTCCTAAACTGAAGGCTATAGGTGCTGACAAGCTTCAGCACTAGAGATTAAACCAAGGCAGGAAAAGCAATTAAGGGTGAAAAATAAACAAAGGAATATTTTAGTTATCTTGGGGATGAAAGGCTCTTTTGCCTGGCATTATTAGTCTTCTCACACAAACAGTTAGTTTTGAGAGAATATTGGATCCTCTGTGGCATGCCAAGTCATGAATCCATCCGAAAAATCTATTTTTGAAATCTTTCTATCACACTATTAAATGACAGAGTCGTGTTGACAAAAGTGCCCGTTGCTTTGGGTGCAGCCTTTCCTTGTTCGTTGGTTTAAGAAACACGAAGGAGGTTGGGACTCAGGGATTTATGAATGTTAAGCAAACCCCGTCCCTTTAATCTGAAATCTGTCTTGCTTTGCCCTTGGGTTGACATTTATTGTTTTTAAACGTTGAGAAAACGCACTGAGGAATTGCCCATTCCCATCAGTCTAAGTATGAAGTGTTTAAAGTGCACATATTTCATCTGGTGCCAGGTCCAGGATCGCAGCCAGGCCTTGTTTGACAAGCAGATGACTAACACAAAGGGGTTCCCCTCAGGAAAATGTTGGGATATGTGAGTTGGCACAGGCCAGGGGATCACAACATTCCCTACTGGGAGCCTGTGCACAGGCATGTGTGGGGCACATGGGCAGCCCCTCAAAGAGCTCAGTGCCCTGCTGAGCAAAGAGCCATCGGGGGGAACAATCTGGGGGTCGTTTCAATCACACTGGAATTCATAGAGCTGCTTAAGGGCTTTCAATGGAAACAATTTTAAAGTGAAAATGAAAACAGAGCCCACCTTGCCTGGAGGTGAAGTGATGCTGATGTGCAGGGGGAGATTGGAGCTCAGGATCTCAGTTCTTCTTTGCCCACAGGGTGGGTGGGCACTGCCCAGGCTCCCCAGGGCAGTGGGCACAGCCCCAAGGCTGCCAGAGCTCCAGGAGGGCTGGGATGATCCTCTGGGGCCCCTGGGGTGACTCTTGGGGATGGGCCTGTGCAGGGCCAGGACTTGCACTGGATGGTCCTTGAGGGTCCCTTCCAGCTCAGCACATTCTGAGATTCTGTAATTCTGCTTCAATCTTTCCCCATAACCCACTGGACACAAAGCATTAACAAAAGAGAACACAAGTTGTATTTTTGCAGGTTCTTCCTTTTTTTGAGTATTCCTTTTAATCCTATAGTTCATCTTCAACTTTAAAATAATTCGTTCTGTTAAACTTTAAACACCAATCTTACCACACTGCCAGACAGACAAACCATGATGCAGGGATGCAGTGTCCATCCTTAAGGTTAGACATGAGCAGTCCCCAGAGCACCTCGTGTGAGCCACATCCCTCCCAGCTGGGTCTCTACCACCAGGCCCCAGGGCTGATCACCACACTCTGTGCATTCATCTCACATTCCAGTATTTTTTCGGTTTCAAGCATGTGCTGCATGTTTTATTTTGGAAAAGACTTGGACTTTATAAATTCCACAGCTGAAGCTTTTGTGTTTATGGAAGAATCTTCTGGGCTTATTTGATGGTACAATACCAAATATTTTCCTGGGTGCACCAAATATCTTAAATTTGAAACTTCTAGTGACTATGATGTGCACCTATTTCTATTAACATGAGGCTCATATTTTAAATTTTGAAGTTTTAAAAACCCTACATATTCAGAACTGTTGCTAAATATCAGTAGCTGATACTGATCAATATCAGAGCCTACAGGAGTGATAGATGATGGTGAATGTGTTTCAATTAGATGTGCTTAGCAAATTTTCAAATACTGGTATTTTCAAATATTGGTATTTTCAATTAATCCAGACTTTTGACATTTAAAATTTAAAAATAGGGATGTTTTAATGGGAAGGTTTTTGAGTACATTGGGGAACCAAAAGTGGAGATGTGAATTCGACCTGTTCCTCAACTGGAGGTGATATGGTGAACACCTAGATATGGTAAATTAAAGGGTGGTATTTTGCTCTAACTCAGTAAATATTTTGCATGAAGAGAAGGTAAATGAGCACAAGGAATTTCTTGGCATGGGCCACTCTCCCAACTAATATTTACCAGTCATGTCCCTGTCATTGCACCACATCACCTCCAAAATCCTCACAGCTATGCACAGAGGGCTCCCCAATGTTGCATTGGAGTTAAGAGGAATTTTCTTTTGCAGATCTTATGAGTTCCAGCTGTTCCTACAGCACTAATTGTAGCTTTGATTCCCCCCTTTCACCACCCCCTGCAGCCATGTGTGTAATTCAGGGCCTCAGAACACAACACGTCCTTAACAAAGCCAAGCATCCATCTCACTCCTGGCTTTCTTGCACTAAGATGTTGCTAAGACATTGTGTGCAGCCTGACAGAAAAAAAACCCACAGAACTGATTCAAAGCCTCCCAAAATGTCCCCATCCAAGCAATCCAGACTTTGGATCAAAAGGTGTGTCACCAGTTTGGCCACAGCCTGACCCATCAGAAATTAAATTAGGATTTCTCAAGGAGAATCTCTGGCTATTGCACCTTATTCTTAACACCACCAAACAAGCAGTGCAAGACAATGCTTTCAATTCCTATGTCAGGAAATGAATCAGTCCTCGAGCAATTAGGAATGGATCTGAAATTACCCAGGTACTGTCCAAGATAGGACTGGAAGCAAGAAACTTCCTAATCAGCTACTTCAAAAGACCAAGTTTGGAGCAAGCTGGATGCTCATCCCTGCAGAAACTGTCCCAAATGCATTTGGAACACATCATCCATATCCCAAGTAACAAGACACAATGAAGGGACTGAGATCATCCCAGTCATTAATGATTATTTAGATAATATATCTGCAGATATGCATTTATTGGCACCTGCTCTCAGCTCCTCAGCTGTTTACTGTCGATATACACTAATTTCAAAGAGAGAAGAGCATCAACTGCACATTTTTGTCTCTCATTGGGGAAAATGAGAGACAAAAAATGAACCCTGTGAGCTGCAGGTGTGGATTGCTGAGTGCAGGAGACAGAGCAGAGTGGCTGGAGGTAAGGACACCTGGGCAATCCCCTCTGGGGGACACCATCCCGATGACATGGTCACACAGTCCCCACGAGGGCCGAGACCCCCACGCTGGGATCAGGAGTTTCCATGGAAGGTTTGCTGCAGTGTAGCTCCAGGCTGGGGATGAGTTCCCAGGCTGAGCTCCTGGGTCTGTACAAGGAACTGTGTTGACTCGAAGGTCAGGGGAGGCTTCTGAAAACCTTCCCTTCTGAGTTCTCTCCAACCCAGCCCTCCCTTTTCAAGCAGAGCCTACTCAGGACATCATCCAGGGCAATCTGGGCTGGAAGAGACCTCAGGAGGTCCTTTACTCCAACCTCCTGCCCCAAACCAGTCAGGTATGAAACCAGACCAGGCTTCTCAGAGCTTTAAGCAGTCTGGGCTTGAAAAGTCTCCCAAGAGTGGAGGCTCCACAGCCACTCTGGTAAATTTTGCTCAACCACCATGTAGTGAATTTGGCATAAACCCCATGTGCCCACTCCGTGGCCCTCACAGAACACCTCTGGACATCTGCCACTTGCCAATGGTGAACTCAAACTTCCAAATGCCTGTCTGACTGTCAGCAGTTCTCCATCATTACAAAGTCATTGCATCTCCTTGGAACAGAGGGATGGTGTTTGGGGCTGACAGGGAAATGTCTCTCTGCCTATACATAAAAACCACACTTTTACCTTCTGTTTGAGAGTCTCTCCAATACATCTCTCATTTCACTGTCCAGCTATGAGGATACACATCAGCACTGTGATAAGAGCTGACAGCAGCTGCTAATTCCTGGAGCTGAGGTTGCAAATGATCTTCAGAGAGTTTTGCATTCCTACAACTTCCTGAAGTACCATAGGGACTGAAGTCTGATAAAACTGCTTGCAATGATAACAGCAAACACAGGGAGCACATAACCAAGATTTAAGCAATTTATGTACTTAGTTAAAGAAACTGGCAGGTTATTTCATGTGCCTACAAATCAAATGGGCAGACTCAGTGTTCGATACCCTTCCACCACCCCTCCTTTTATTCAGTGCAGTGTAACACATTTCTTCTCTTTCATCATCATTCTGAACATGATCCTAAACTGAATGCAACTGTGGCTGCTGCATCTGCTTCAGTGATTTCAGCACTGAATCAAATTAACATGCAAAAATAGAATGAATCTATTTTTACCAGCCAAAATTCTGTGGTTGAAGTCAGTTCTGCTTACAAGAGCAGGGGGTCACTTCCCCTCCTGCACACAGACATGCAAAAAGTGTTTAAATGTGTGTTGATTTCTTGGACAGAGAATAGAAAATAATTTAGTTTTGGAGATACATTAGAAACTCTAAATTAAATGTGCTCAGCCAGGGCCACATTCATTTCCATCCTTGTACGGTTTGCAGGATGCACTGTTATTAATCACTGCTGATTGTTGGGTTTGAGCTCGACAGACATTGTCAGCTCAGGTCCCTCTCTGCCAGGGGCCACTCCAACACCGAGACCTGCTCCTGGTTTATTGTGGATTGGGATACAAATGTGCTGTCACTGCCTTATCTTCCTGTTAACATTGCAGAGCCAGTGGCCACATCAGCGAGGTTTAGGTTTGCCGAGGGTGGGAAATGCTGAACATGGAAAAAGGTGAGTTATTTTCCCTTGGCTCTGCACATTCTGAGACAAAGCTCCCTGAACATTCCTGTCCCAGACTCTGCATCCAACACTGGCAGAACAACTGCTAAACTGGGACCAATATTTCTTAGAGACATTAATACACACTGAACGATCGTCTTGCCTTCACGCTGTGAACCTGCACACGTCCCAGTAAAACAGGCTGGAATAATAATAGTAGCACATTGCCTGATTAACTCATCATGGCAAAAAAATTTACAGTTTGGCCATGCAATTCAGGTCTGACCCTGTCATGTGGCACAGCTGGTTGGAGAATATAATTAAGAGGTGTTGTGCCAAAGGAGTTGACTAAACAGCATGGGTGCATCCCTGAAACACTGTGCTGTTTTCAGACCTGGGGGCAGGACAGGATATCTTTGCCCTATTTTGTGTCAATCCTTCATATTGCCAAGCTGGCTGCCAAATAAATGGCTGCCAAATAAGTTGACCTTGTCAATTTTAAGCCATAAATTATCATCATTACATTAGTGAAAACAGCAATGTGCCTGGAATTACACCAGTAGGAAGATGCTCTCTGGTGATATAATTTTTTCCTATATGGAAATAAGCACCTTTACTCTGATTTAAAGTTTGCATTATGCAGCTCATGCTGTTGTAATGATAATATTCCCATAGCTGGGAAGGATTGGGAGGGAGTTGAACACTAAATAAAGTGGTGTTTTTTATTTTATAGTGTAGGAAATATAATGCTGCTTCCAAATTCAAATAATATCCTTACAGCAGCTGAATGTAAACCTGCACACTGAGATCAGTGCACATTGACCACAGGAGCCAAAAAATGGCTTGTTTTTATATAACATGAATCATGCAAAGGGTCAGAGAGCACCTTTGTGTCCAGACACACAAGTGTCTGAACTGAGGTGTGGTCAGACTGGTCCTTCATGCCAGGTGAGCAGTCCCTGTCAGTGCTTTAAGAGGTGACATCCTTCCTGCAAATCTGGCACAGCTACTGTTGCACCTCAGCATTACTTTAGGCATCCACCAATAACACACAAAAATGCTTTGCTGAAGTCTGACTTACATGTATTTCTCATCTTTCCAGAAAACCTGGCTGTCTCAGGGCTGGTTTTAGGTCCATCACAGATACGAGATGGGGAAAACTGCAGCTTTCCTTGTTTTTCTGTGTTTAGGTCCTAAAACTTACACTCTGTCTGTATGATTTTTTGCTCCCAGGCTTATATTTTAGAGCACTTGAGGACTAAGTCTTACTAAATCTGCAAGGGAACTGGCATCCAAGATGTTAAATGCCTCTGCAGTGCTGCACAGAGCAGTTCATACTCACAGGAGGTTTCCACTAACTTGTTTGGACAAACTGAGTAAATGTCAGTGGGAATTCTGACCCTGTGCATTACATTAATCTTCATAACTACTCAGACAGATGTGTACATGTTTCTAGGATGGAGATGGATCTTTTTCCAGTTAACTTTGCAGCCCATTCAGATTTGAAACAAGAAACAGGCTTCTGGCACCCACAGCTTCTTCTGCTCCTTGGCTCTGATAAGGACAGGGACAGCTCAGCACAGTAAATGTCACCTCTACCTCCGAGGAGGAGGATGAGGAGGGGACCCCAGCCCATAGTAAGGAAATGTTACCAACAGTTTGCAGGATTCACACCAACGCCTGCACTGCTCAATGCTTTTCTCCACAGCTACGCAGCCTTTACTCTGTGAGAAACATTGGCACTAGAATTAGAGATTTGTGTCTATCCATCTGCCCTGCTTCCCACTCACCTCCCTCTTCCTCCTGCTCCTACTGCACATCTATAGAATGGGGACAAAGCTCTGCCAGGGCAGGGCCTGCAGCAGCACTGACCTCCCTTGGCTTCCCAGGGACAGTAAAACACACGCTGTTCCTGCAGACTCTTCTCACCTCTGCTGCTTCTTCTGATGGTCCTGGTGTGGGAATGAGATGAACAGAAGACAAGAATAACAGAATCCCAGGATGTGCTGAGCTGGAAGGGACCCCCAAGGACCATCCAGTGCAAGTCCTGGCCCTGCACAGGCCCATCCCCAAGAGTCACCCCCTGTCCCCAGAGGATCATCCCAGCCCTCCTGGAGCTCTGGCAGCCTTGGGGCTGTGCCCACTGCCCTGGGGAGCCTGGGCAGTGCCCACCCACCCTGTGGGCAAAGAACCACCTGGTGCTGAGCTCCAACCTCCCCCTGCCCTGACACAACTCCAGCCATTCCCTGGCTCCTGGCCCTGGTCCCCCAGAGCAGAGCTCAGTCCCTGCCCCTCCTCTGCCCCTGCCCAGGGACTTGTCCCTGCAATGAGGTCTCCCCTCAGGCTCCTCTTCTCCCCCTCAACACACCAAGTGCCCTCAGCTGCTCCTCACACCTTCCCCTCCAGGCCCTTCCCATCTCCATTCCCTCCTTTGGACACTCTTCAACAGCTTTAGATCTGATGCCCCCAGGACAAGGATGTCCCTCCTGGCCTCCAGGGCACTGCTGACTCAGGGCCAACTTTGCGTCAACCAGGACCTCAGGTCCCTTTCCCAGCACTGTTTTCCAGGCTCTCATTCCCAGTCAGTCTGTACATCCAGGGCTGCCCCATTCCAGGTTCTGTATCCGGCATTTTCCACAGTGTAAAGCCAACTGAAGGCATGTACAGCCCCCTCACAGCAGTGGCCAGGAATTGTCCAGGCAGGTTGTCCATGCCTTGATTTTGCAGTAATCAGAGGGATGGAGGGCAGGAGCTGTTGGTGATGCTCCTGTCAGTCCAGTGACAGCCGGATTTAAAAAGGTTACACCTGCCATGTGATCCAGGATTTCTAACACAGTCACTGCCATGGATACAGTGATAGCAAAGTCCGTGCAGCAAATTAAAGGTAAGACATTAGGCTCTGGAATAGATGAGAAGAGAGGAAGCTACCAAGATAATTAGAGGGATGGAGCACTTGTCCTGTGAGGAAAGGCCGAGAGAATTGGGATTGCTTTGCCTGGAGAGGAGAAGCTTTGTGGTGACCTAATTGTGGCCTTCCAGGACCTGAAGAAGCTACAAGAAACATGGAGAGAGACTATTTCCAGGGGTCTGGAGTGACAGGACAAGGGGGAATGGCTTCAAACTGACTGAAGGCAGGGTTAGATTGGATGGTAGGAAGGAATTGTTGGCTGTGAGGGTGGGGAGGCCCTGGCACAGGTTGGGCAGAGAAGCTGTGGCTGCCCCATCCCTGGAAGTGTCCAAGGCCAAGTTGGAGCAACCTGGGATAGTGGGAGGTGTCCCTGCCCATGGCAGGGGGGGAACAGGATGAGCTTTAAGTTCTCTTGTATCCCAAGCCATGCTGTGATTCCATGGTAACAATCACAGCAGGGTCACAAACCCAGAGCCATTGAACACCCACAAGCAAAGAACCTGCTGAGACTCCTGTTCCCACGTGCTGGTGCTGCTGTGCTGACCCTGTCCCCTTCCTCACCTCCCCTGCACTGTGCACCCCACAAAGGGTGCCCTAACCTGTAACACCCTCATCACCTGCTCCACATCCACCCACAAAGACATTTCTGTCTATGAAATCACCCCATAAAGCACATGTAAAGTCAGGTGTGTTTGTGATTTGTGGTCAATAATCACTCCAGTTTCCACCTGCTGTTGCCCCGCACAGTTTTCCAGGTGAGTTGGACTTCAGGCACCACAGCATTCCACACCTCCCCTGGTCAATTAAACAAAGTGCTCTGACACTGGGGGAGGTTTTCATTTCATCAAAACAATATGCTCAGCTTCTTTTGTTGCTGTTTTTTTTAATCTCAAAGTCCTCATACCAGGAAGTTCCTGTGACAAATTGAAGGTACTGACATCAACTATCATGCCAGATTATCCAGAAGAAATTTGCATGATGACACGTGTCCATCAAAGCACAGTTGGCTTATTTCAGAGATAATACTATTTTTTTACACAGTCATCAGATTCCCAAATGGAAAATGACACTCTTCTCCCCAGCTCCTGCAGCAGATGAGGATAACTAGTGTTTCTAGGCAGGTTTTTTACAGCTCTTTATGCCAATTGGTTTGAACAAGATTGTCCCTAAGACAACACCTTTTGTAAGAGATTTAAAATTTGCAGTTTAATGAGCTTCAATCATGCCTGCCAAATGCGCTGCAATTTTTAGATGAACTTCAGCCATTTTTATTCTTACCTGAAATATACCTTCTTCTCTTGTGACTCATGAGATCATCAATTTGTGATTTTTGATCAATTAAAGGGCAGTTTTCCAGAAACTGGGCTCAGAATGGGAATAAGTCTGTTCTGTAGAGGGATTTACAGATATTTCTCCTCCCTAGATTTCTACTCATTCTCTTGTCCTTGTGCCAGTACCAATATTAAGGGGAACCTCTGCCAAGTCATTTCAAGGTAGCAACGCAGGGAAAGCAACACTTGCTTCTGTTGGATTAGTTTTCCATCAGCTAAACATGACAAAACCACTCAGTCCAGGTTTTGACCAGAGAGCTCTGGCACATCTTCCTTCTTCCAGGACTGGTCAGACACATAGAGAGATGATTGGAAAACATGTAAGGATGTACCTCAGATGCCTCAGTGAAAGAAATGGAAGTTCCCTGGCCTGACAGAATCAATAAAGACTCGGGAAGTGCCAAGAATATTAATGAGAAGAGTTGGACATACAGCCATTATTCTTTCCTGGGACTTTACATAAGGAATGAACATTGTAACTTCCCTTCATTAGCAAATCCATACTGTGCAGACTAAGGTAAACTCCAAGGGCAGGCTCAGCCTAAACTACCTGTTCCTCAGCTTTTCTTTGCTGCAGCAGGAATCCAAGAGAACACGGGTGCTCCAGATTTTCTCCAGACACCATATGCAGGTCACTTGCTCTTTAACTCCTTGTTCTCCTGGCAGAAAAGAAGAACAAGTGAACTCCACTCCCCACATCCAAGACTGCACATGTGGTTTTGTTACCACATTGGTACCATTGTTACCACCATGTCTTGCCGTAAGTTCCCAGCAAACCCAAAAATTCAATGAAAGCTTTTTTCTTCTTAATCACTGCATTCCTAACCCTTCATTCTCAACAAGGGGATGTGAACTCCTCCCAGAAGTGTTAGTCAGTAAAGAATTGTGACCAGCTCATACTTAGTGTAGGCTCACTGCAAGGGGCAAGATGAGATTCTGCAGAATGCTTTAAATGTTTCTCTTCCATGCTGCTCCAGGCTGAGAAATCATTTTTATTTCCATTGAATGTCACTGGAAGATGCACATTGACATGGAGAGACAGAAGGCCTGTGACAGAGCAGAGCACATGTGCTCAAGCAGCATCTTACTGCACATTCTCATGGAATCAGGGAATGGTTTGGGTTGGAAGAGATCATAAAGATCAGCTTGTTCCACTCCCTGCCATGGGCAGGGACACCTTCCACTATCCCAGGTGGCTCCAACCTGGCCTTGGACACTTCCAGGGATGGGGCAGCCACAGCTTCTCTGGGCACCCTGTGCCAGGGCCTCCCCACCCTCACAGGGAACAATTCCTTCCACATATCCAACCTAAATTTCCCCTCTTTCAGTTTGAAAGTCTTTCAGTTTCTCCTCCACCTCACTTCCACGGTCCCAGGAGGAACTTAGGCACACCTGAGCAGTGGGTGACAAGGTGACATCCATACCCATGGCCATGCAGGGAAGGGAGAGGTAACCACACAAACCCCTGCAGCTCCAAGATCTCCACCTGCTGCAAACATTGCAGTGAAAATAGAACTTGTGCTCAGATCCCAGGTGAGGGACAGGCTGATGTAGGAATAACTCATACTCTTAGGTTGGCATATTTGATCTTCCCTGCAGTAATAATCAGCGAGAAATGCAGGATATTGTGGTGCACAACTTGGCCCAGCCCTAAGGAAGGCGGGACATCCAAACTCCATCACCTGGGAGTAATCCCAAAAGCCTCCAAGGCATCTTTTTGGACAGACGATTTCTCATCCTCACTTTGCAGGTTAGTAATTCACTTCTGACCTTCAGGAGTGGAAAGTCATTTCTCTCCCATGCTCACCTCACTGAGTTTCTTTGGCCATGCCACCCTTGTCCTGCTGCTGCCCACCTGCCTGAGGGAAGGGTGGCTTCCCCGGGGCCTGTGCACACTCAGGTCTCCAATACTCACCATTAGAGCTCCACAGAACTTGCAGTGACCTACAGCATCTGATAAAACATAAAAAGGGCTGGATGACCCCTTCAAGACACACTCAGACAGAGGAAAGGACAACACACAATAATAACTTCAAGTTCTACTTTTGCAACCCAACAAGAGAGAGGTACAAGCTACATGTTTTCACAGGGTCCCACGACATGCTGAGCTGGAAGGGACCCCCAAGGACCATCCAGTGCAAGTCCTGGCCCTGCACAGGCCCATCCCCAAGAGTCCCCCCTGGGCCCCAGAGGATCATCCCAGCCCTCCTGGAGCTCTGGCAGCCTTGGGGCTGTGCCCACTGCCCTGGGGAGCCGGGGCAGTGCCCACCCACCCTGTGGGCAAAGAACCACCTGGTGCTGAGCTCCAACCTCCCCCTGCCCTGATACCACTCCAGGCCATCCTCTTGGGTCCTGTCAGTGCCAGGGCTGTACCTCTGGATACATTCAGGGGTTGAAACAGATCTTGTAAGTACTTAAGCATTGAATGATAGCATCCATTGCACTGTAGGAGAAACTTATATATAGGAGAAAAGCAGATTCCAACAGAAAACAATAAATCATCTGCTGAACTGGCTGGCAGCCAACGTGACGTTACTCAAATACCATCTCCAGTGCAGCTGAACTGGGCATTCCCAGAGGTGTGTTTGTGTTTGGGAAGAGATGCTGCTGTAGCGACACCCAAATCACAGCCGGGCCCTCAGCCAGTGCCTGGCACCCGGCCCAGGGAGAGCAGATCCCTCCAGGGACAGCAGAGCTGGAGGTTTGCCATGCTGCTCCAAAGGGGAGGGATAAAGAGCACTGAACTGGAATTACTCCTTCTTGAAGAGCTCATGGGGGCCATGAGGTAGAAACTGAACTATGTATAAATTGGAAACCTTGTGCTTTAGTTCTACTTGTCCTTTTGCTGAGTCCCTCCAGGTACAGACAATGTGCTGAGCTGGAAGGGACCCCCAAGGACCATCCAGTGCAAGTCCTGGCCCTGCACAGGCCCATCCCCAAGAGTCACCCCAGGGGCCCCAGAGGATCATCCCAGCCCTCCTGGAGCTCTGGCAGCCTTGGGGCTGTGCCCACTGCCCTGGGGAGCCTGGGCAGTGCCCACCCACCCTGTGGGCAAAGAACCACCTGGTGCTGAGCTCCAACCTCCCCCTGCCCTGACACAACTCCAGCCATTCCCTGGCTCCTGGCCCTGGTCCCCCAGAGCAGAGCTCAGTCCCTGCCCCTCCTCTGCCCCTGCCCAGGGACTTGTCCCTGCAATGAGGTCTCCCCTCAGGCTCCTCTTCTCCCCCTCAACACACCAAGTGCCCTCAGCTGCTCCTCAGATGATTTTCCCTCAAGGCCTCAAGGTTTTCCCAGCAGAGAGACACTAAAATTCACCCTTTGAGAAGCTCACCCTGTGTATTTTCATTCAGCATTTTTTGGCCAAGGATGTGCCTCCAGCAGCTCCTGCCAAGGAGACTGCAGAAAGATCCTCTGCAATTTTATGCAAAGGAAAGGTCTGTGTGCCTTCAATAGGATGGTGTCTCTTTGGGGATCCCTTACACTGTAAAAATTTACTTTAATGCACCCCAAAATTAAAATTTTGCCTTGAATTTTATTAAATGTGGTATAGAAGACCAAACATTTCATGTCTGTGATTTGGGGGAAACAAATGGACACAGTTCCAAACCCAGCCATTCACAAAAGCCCACCATTCCTATGGCAGCAGCAGCACTCACCCATTGTTCCAATATTTGGTTGAATTACTTTACTTCCTTTTACACCCTGTCTGCATCTTGTTCTACTGGTCTCCCATAGAGGCAAGTCCTACCAATATATTTATTTTTTGACTTGTTATTTGTGTCTAGAGAAACTTCTGCACACAGAATGACCCTCCCCACTCAGAAATGTTAATCCCATAGATCCTCAAGCACCTTTTAGTGATTTTCCCACTTGTTCCACTGCCTAAGCTGCCTTCCCTGTACAGTTATAAACTTTCATTGCCAGAACACCCCTTAACCAAAAAACCCCAAATCATCTGCAGAGCCCTGTGTTTCCCAGATTTCCCAGGGACCAACTTGGCTATGTGAAGGTCAGATGTGTTCCCCAAGGTTTTATTCCACAGAGTTCTTTGTGTGCTGAGGTCAGGCTCCACTGTACACATTTTTATGCATGAATTGATCTGCCTGAGGTGCAGAAATCCCTCGAGCTGAGCCTGGTTGAGTTGCTTTTCCTTAGGGAAGCTGCCAAGCTCAACGTTACTACAGGAGCTGGACATCAGCTTTGAAATCTCCTTTGGAGGTCAAAAGACTCCTGACACTAATGGCAGGTTGACCTAACAAGATATTTTTAATTTGTTCAACAGCTACAACCAAAAAAACCCCCACTCTGGTTCTGCTGGAAATTATCTTGGTTATTAAAACCCCACAATGCTTTGAAATAATGCTCAAACCACTTCCACTAAAGATTTTCCCACAATAGAAAAAGCAATTTTCTTTTCAATTGCACTTTTCCCTGTGTGTTAGCTTCCCTGGAAAGTTAGGCTTTGTGTTAGAAACCCCAAAATCCACAGTAGTACTGTACCTACTACTTTTCTCACCAACGAGACCATTAAAAGCACACCATGAGGAAAACTGTGCTGAAAGTGTGACTGAGAATGTCTTTATGACCAGAGCTCTTCATTTCTTTTCTGTTTCATGCTTCTCTGCTGTGAGTACAGGCAGCACCCAGATACAGGTGTCGGAATAACCTACTCCACCAGTCATGGGAAACGACTCTTTGGAGGACACAGAGACATTCTGGCAGCTTTCAGGTACAAAATGATCTTTTCCACAGGGCAGAAAATAAAAATTAAAAAAACCCAAACCTGAACTCATGGGTTTTGGGCAGGAGCATTGACCTTTGGGGAGGCAGAAGGGCTCTGCAGAGGGGTCTGGACAGGCTGAATAGTTGGGCTGAGGTCAGTGATGTGAGGTTCAACAAAGCCAAGTGCCTGCCCTTGTGTCCCAACAACCCCCTGCAGCTCCAGGCTGGGGCAGAGTGTCTGGAAAGTGCCCGTTGGGAAAGGCCCTGGGGGGGCTGGTGACAGCGGCTGGACACGAGCCCAGGGGTGCCCAGGGGGGCAAGAGGCCAATGGCCCCGGGGCTGTGCCAGCCCTGGTGTGTCCCAGGCCCAGGGCAGGGACTGTCCCTGTGCTGGCACTGCTGGGGACCCTGCAGGGCTGTGTCCAGTTCTGGGCCCTCACGGCCACAGAGACATTGAGGGGCTGGAGCGTGTCCAGGGAAGGGAACGGAGCTGGGAAGGGGCTGGAGCCCCAGGAGCAGCTGAGGGAGCTGGGGGGGCTCAGCCTGGAGAAAAGGAGGCTCAGGGGGCACCTGGAATTCTCTGCAATCCCTGGCAGGAGGGGGGAGCCGGGGGGGGTCGGGCTCTGCTCCCAGGGAACAAGGGCCAGGAGGAGAGGGAACGGCCCCAGGCTGGGCCAGGGGAGGCTCAGGTTGGACAGGAGGAGGAATTTCTCCCTGGAAAGGGGGGTGAGGCCTTGGCAGGGGCTGCCCAGGGAGGGTTGCAGTGCCCATCCCTGGGGGTGTCCAAGGAAGGACTGGCCGTGTCCCTCAGTGCTCTGGGCTGGGGGACAAGGTGGGGATGGGGCACAGCTTGGACTCCATGGGCTGGGAGGGCTTTTCCAACCTCAGTGACTCTGGGATTCTGGGATTTGATGACTTGATTTCTGTCTCTGTTTACAGAGGGTGGAACAGCAGGCAGGTGGCTGCATGAGATGTTCAACAACCTCCTTCTGGACACCCAAATGTCTCCTTCCTACCCCTCCAGGTGCTGTGTGAGGCCATCACAGAACCTTCAATTGATCTGCCAAGTGCACAAGGGTTGGGTTGTGAATATTCCATACTCTGGAATAACTGTGGGACTTATGTACAAATCACAGAATCACAGAAAGGTTTGGATTGGAAAGGACCTTAAGGATCATCCCATTCCACCCCCTGCCATGGGCAGGGACACCTTCCACTATCCCAGGTGGCTCCAACCTGGCCTTGGACACTCCCAGGGATGGGGCAGCCACAGCTTCTCTGGGCACCCTGTGCCAGGGCCTCTCCACCCTCACAGCCAAAAATTCCTTCCCAATATCCCCCCTACTCCTGCCTTCTGGCAGTTTGAACACATTCCCCCTTGTTTCTGTCACTAGAGTTCCTGATGAAGGGTCCCTCCCTGGCTTCCTTGTAGAAACCCTCAGATACTGAAGGGCTCTTCACAGTCTCCACAGAATCTCAGGTCTCCACCCAGTCTTCTCCAGGCTGAACAGCCTCGACTTTCTCAGCCTGAAATAACCCCCTCAATAAAGAATGAATGCAAAAAAAAAATCTTATAGGATGACAATATTATGGGTGTAAAGTAGGGATATGTTGCACTGGCACGGAGAATTTATAACTCTCCAAGAAAATACAGGATTTCCCTCACCATGGGCTGGGCACTGTAGGAATGAAAATTAGCAATCTGATTTCTAGAAGGACTAGGAATAAAAAATCCCAGTGCTGAGGACATGCAAATCCATCAACAATGATATCTGTGAATTCCAGCCATTCCTGCACCTTGGAAAAAAGTCTTCAGGAATCTAAAAGAAAAATAGAAGGACTAAGACCCTTTCCAACCCTGGCAAGGCTCCAGAGTGGTGATGGTTAAACATAGTGGCAACCACAAGAGTCCTCGTGCACTGGAGCCACAACCTCACACTCAACTCCTGAGTGAAGGTGCTGGGATCACATCCATTCCCACCAGTGTTTTCCTGCTTCTCTGTCAAGCACTGGAAGAAGATGCATCAGCAAAATCATCATCATATAGAATCAAAAAATAACAGACCCATTGAGGTTGGAAAAGCCCTCCCAGCCCATGGAGTCCAAGCTGTGCCCCATCCCCACCTTGTCCCCCAGCCCAGAGCACTGAGGGACACGGCCAGTCCTTCCTTGGACACCCCCAGGGATGGGCACTGCAACCCTCCCTGGGCAGCCCCTGCCAGTGCTCAACAACAAAGATCATTTTCAGAGAAGCCCATATGAACCCATCACATGCACTGTTGCTATTTGTAACAGAATGGAAACAAAGTCACAATTTAAATGAAAAAGCTACTGCTAAACTTTGAACACCAGGGTCTCAACTGTAATTTTTTTTTAATTTTTTTTGTCGTGACAGCTGGTGATCCTCTGCCTTTCTGTCTCAGAGACCTCTGGGCTTCACTGCTCTTCTGTCTTCACGCCAGGAGTTTTCAAGAACTCCTCCAAAACTCTCTCCCAAGGACTTTTAAGAATATGTATCCATCTTTTCCCAAAAATACCACCCACTTAACACAAGATGGCACCGCTGACCATCTAAGGGGCGAACACGAGGCCAGGTAACCTGGACAGGTCTCAAATCTGTTTATTCAACTCATTTAATGACTCACAAAAAACCTCCTCCTGGTGCTTCTCCTTCCCGTTCCTCACTGAGCTTTGCCACAAACACAGTCTGTTTTCTTGCTTCATCACAGACGCTTGGTACAAACAAGCTAAACTCTTCCCCAAATCAAATTAATCCTGGCAGTACCTTGGTTAATAAAAGTGAACAAAAAGGAGTCAGGATAGATTAAAGAATATTACTCAGCTTAGTACTGTACCTCTAGTCATTTTTAAGTACAAGCAGCTCACAGGCTTTGCCTCAGTAAGGGGTGAACAATGCTCCACAAACCACCATGGGAATTGAAATTCAAATCTCTGTTAAGTCTGTGAGAGAGCTGCCAGCCTGGGTTGGATACTCGGGACCCACCATCCCGATGGCAACCAGCCCTTCCTGATCCATCCCACAAAACCCCTCTGACAGGACCGTGCTCAGGCACTACCAATCTGGACCCGATTACTAAAGGGGGAACAAAAATAGGTTGACTTGATATTAGCATTTCTCCTGAGTCCCTGGGAAGCAGAAAGACTGGGGGAAGGGTGAATTCCTTCCCTATACAACTGAGAATTACATCCTTTCTCTGGAATGTTTAAGCTAATTTGGAGAATTTAAGAGATATTAATGTTCTTGCTGCGGAGTCATACACACCAGTCTACAGCTTGAGATGAATTACTTGTGAATCTTGTTCTATTTCCATGGCTCTCTCTTGAAACAGGGCAAGTTTTATAGCACTTTATACTTTTTTTCTGAAGTAGATTCCCCAAATCATTGCCCTTCTGTGAAGTCCATGGCATTCCTTCAGCTGTTTTATTCCTAGACAGGACTGAAATCTCTAGATCCTGCTCAAAGATATATTTTCGTGGTTTCTCCTTCCTTGAAGATATACAGGCAGATCTTGTCCTGTATGTATTCATCAGACTCACAGTTTCCAGTACCTTCCCCTCCCCTTAATGCTTCAAATTTCTTCTGCAAAGAACCCAAACTCACAGGCCAAACTTCTGTGGTTCTCAAAAATATCCCCCAATTAGAACTGAACAACCAACTGGCTTTAATGGGTTTGAATCTCACCATCACCTACAGGATGAGTCCTTGGGTCTCAGTAGAGGTGATGCAGACATTGTCCAGCTTTATCACCTCAGTGCTACTGAAAAAAACTTTGAGGAGTCATCACCCAGGGCCATATCTGGGTATTTATAGAAAGGTTCCTCCTACAGTCAAGTGCAGAGGTGGAGAATCATCACAGAATCCCATACTGGTTTGCACTGGAAGGAACCTCAAAGACAACCCCATCCCACCCCTGCCATGGGCAGGGACACCTCCCACTATCCCAGGTGGCTCCAACCTGGCCTTGGACACTTCCAGGGATGGGGCAGCCACAGCTTCTCTGGGCACCCTGTGCCAGGGCCTGCCCACCCTCACAGCCAACAATTCCTTCCTAACAGCCAATGTAGATCTTGCCTCAGTAGGTAGGATTGTGTACAGAATAATCTGCTTATATCTCTTGTCCACGTTTGAACTCTTGGGCATTACCAGTCAGGGCTCAGCAGGTCCTCAAGGCTCAAACTGGTAATTCAACATCCTCACACAACATCATTTCTCTACACAGACCTAAACCCACTCAAAATCATACAAAGAGCTGTGCCACACAAAATCAACAGTCCGTTTTGCTAATAAACTGTTCCTAGATTGATGGTATCAATCCTCCCTGCCTTTGCTTTCCAACCTTGTCTCCTCATCCATGGATTTGAGATGCCACAGCTTCCTGGGGACTGTGCAGCTCTTCTGTCACTGTGACAACACAGAAAATACAGGGGCTCTGATTGCTCCAAAACTCCCCAAACCTCAGGGCACGGGACAGAGCATTAATCAGTGTTCTAGTTTTAATTGCTTGAACTTTGTTTCCTTAAGAGGAATAATCATCCCGTTACGTAAATGTTCTCATTTTCTCAAAAAAAAAAAATTCCCCTTGCTGAATTTTTCTGCAGTTATTCTTAGCATTTTTTATACTTCCAAATTCTCTGTATAAATCCCTTCCACTCCTGTCTGATCCCTATTTCTTTTGCTAAGCTTTACGTTTGGGAGCCAACAAGAAAGAGTTTGTAGTGAGAGGACAAGGGGGAATGGCTTCCCACTGCCAGAGGGATATTGGGAAGGAGAATTGGAGCTAAAAGTAGAGATTGTAAGTCATTTTCCCTGGTACAAACACACTGTCATCAGAACTAGTTGTTAGAAGTCTTAAAAATAAACCCCTCACTAACTTATGAACTCATCAAAATTATAACTCTGATAAATACCCAGTGATTTATAACATTCACAACTTTTCCAGCATCAACTGATTTATGTCATTTTCTATTACATGTATCAGAGTTTTGATACTTTGGCAGTCTCCCAGCAGGGAAACCTGCAATTCTCATCTCCAGTATTTCTCACATGCTGGTACTAAAGAATATCAATCATTCACTGTTGTGGGAGAACATGCTCAGAGTGTAAAGGTTCTTGGTTAAAAACTAGCAAAGCACCTCTGAAGAAGTGCATTTGGCCTCAAAATCAGGCTTAATATCTCTTTTAATGACTATTTTCTGGATGCTTTCACCAGGACAGGAACCCAAAGCACGTCAAAAGATTTTTCCTATTCACAGAAATTCAGGTGTAACTCCAAATTGCAAATTTATCCAGAATTTCTCCTCTTTGATTCCATTTGGTTCAACTTTTCTACTTGCAGCAATAACTCCTCGCTCACAGGCTCCAGTAGGAATGACCTGTTCCTTGGCAGGGAAGCTGTTATGTTTCCATCACAATACATAAGCTCCACTTCAAGAGGGCGAGCAGGCAAGGGGCCAAGAGCAGAATACCTCTGCTTTGCAGTCATTTCTGAGCCAAGATATTATTTTTACTTTTCAAAAGCATGAGTGGTCAGAAAGCACTGCTTGGAAATTGAAACCATCCTCCATGCACCTCTGCTTCTCTCCAATGGAGCTTGAAGAGCATTGTGGGTTACATGACTCATGCAGCGCAGGGACTGCGTTTTCCCCATCAATAATGCTCTCAGTTTATATTTCTCATTTGCACCTCAGTGCTTTTCCTGTCTTTATCACACAAGTGAGGAGCCAAGCCTGTGGATCCCTGCAAAGAGCCCTAATCCATGTCAGTGAGGAGCTCACTGGATGGTGCATCTTCATCGCTCGCAGACATCTGGTCGTGATCTGTCTTCCCTCCTGAAGGATCCCGTGCAACCCCACTGGAAACTCTGAGGCAGCACTTGGAGTTTGTTAAACAGCCCCAGTATATCTTCCCTCGCAGAGCCCCGTGCCACACTTTGATTTGCCTGACAGTTATACAGCCATCTAGGGCTTGCTTTAATCTCAGTAGCAGCCTAAAGTATTTTTCAAGCTGGAGCGTTTCTGTTTTATGACTGTCCAAATGCTGCAATGTTCTGCTGGTATTACTATAAAAATCCAGGGGAAAAAAACTTAAGCTGAATTAATTCCATGCAGATTGTGATTCTCCATGGGTTAACTCAATTCTTAGAGCTGACTCAATCAAATCTGGCCCCTTCTGCCTACAGACACTGGGTAACAACCCCAGCTTCAAGTGCTGGGGGCTGATGTCTCAAGGAGGTATTTTGCTGGGGGGGGGAACACATCTCACTCTATTTTTTTAAATTCTCCAGTTTTAAAACTCTGGGAGTCCCTTGTGTTTGGGAAAAACACTGGTTGAACCAGCCCTGCCATACACAGTAAACTGGTGCAGCCTCACCTGCAATATTGGGGCAGTTTCAGTCACCACAATATAAGAAAGCAAGAAGACATTAGGGACNGCAGGGCCAGGACTTGCACTGGATGGTCCTTGGGGGTCCCTTCCAGCTCAGCACATTGTCTGACTCTGGGATTCTGTGAACTCTAAGCTATTGACACCAACACCTTGCAGCTGTGAACTCCACAGTGTAACCCACTGTTTGATGCAAAGTTATGTCTTCGAGTTTTTTAATCTATTATTTTATTTAATGGTTCATTATTCTTGTATTGCAAGGCAAACAAAATCTCTTTCTCTTTTTACATCACAGAATATCCTGAGTGGGAAGGGATTCACAAGGATTATTGAGTCCAACTTCTGCACAGACACCCCAACAATCCCACCCTGTCCCTTTTGTCCAAACCCTCCTGGAGCTCTGGCAGCCTTGGGGCTGTGACCAAACCCTGGGGAGCCTGGGCAGTGCCCACCCACCCTCTGGGGGAAGAACCAACGTGCCCTTTGCTGCACAATTTTATGCCTTCTACTCTCTGTCCTCAGCTGCCACCCAGTGTCACCAAGCTGCTCCAGACAGTTCAGGGAAGACAGCAGTAGGTGAGAGCCTCCTACTTCTTTACATACCACACAGTGCACAGCACACTGTAACAAATGACTCAACACTCCAACTGAAAGAGAACAAGATTAAGAACAAAAATATACATTCACAGTCCCATGGATTTTGTTTCAAGCCATGAAAATATAAGACTGATTGTATATAAAACAAGCTTTGCATATGCAAAGAACTTAGAGTTTGGAGGGTGAAAAGTTACGTGAAGTCCTCGGGAAGCCTTGATTTTCCACCACTTCAGCTTTTTCCTAACTTCCTGCATAAAATCTCAATTAGATTTGGTCCCCTGAATTTTAAAAGATGATATTGTATTTGGAAGTACAAACATTTAAGCAGTCTAACTACCTGTAAAAGCACAAATTAAGACACAATGTGGCATCCCAGCCTTGAGGAGAGGGAAGGGGGCTTTACACGCACAGGTACCTGCACTGGAACATCTATGGTATAAAAGGAGAAAACAGTTAAGACTGAACTGACTGATACAGGTGAAAATAAAGGGATGAAACACAATTTCCAACTACATGCATATTACAGCAGCTGCCTCAGAAAGGGCAGAGGGCTGAACACTCTTCCCCACTGTATGAACAGCACAGAATGAGAATCCCAGATGGGTCAGGCTGGAAGGGCCCACAGTGGGTCCCCCAGTCCCACCTCCTGCTCCAGCAGGGCCATCCCCCAGCACAGGGCACAGAGTGTGTCCAGGTGGCTCTGGAATATCCCCAGGCAGGGAGACTCCAGCCCCTCTCTGTCCAACCTGCTCAGGGCTGGGTCACTGCCCAGCCAACAAGTTCTTCCTCCCGTCCAGCTGGAACTTGCTGGGCATCAGTTGCTGCCCGTTCCTCTGGTGCCATTGCTGGGCCCCCCCGAGCAGAGCCTGCTCCATCCTGGGCCCCCTCCCTGCCCCCCCTGACCCCCAGCCATGGGGGCCCCTCTCAGGGGCTCCTCTGGAGGCTCAACAGCCCCAGCTCCCTCAGCCTTTCCTGGGCACAGAGATGCTCCAGCCCTTGGGCATCTCCGCAGCCTCCGCTGGCCCCGCTCCAGGAGCTCCATGGCCCTGCTGTGCTGAGGAGCCCAGAGCTGCCCCCAGCCCTGCACATGTGCCTCCCCAGGGCTGAGCAGAGGGGCAGCATCCCCTCCCTGACCTGCTGCAAATGCTCCTCCTGATGCTCCCAGGACCCCAGTGGCCTCCTTGGCCCCAGGACACTCTGCTGGGCAGGGACAGTTTCTTGTCCCCCAGGACCCCCAGGCCCTTCTCCTCGGAGCTGCTCCAGCAGGGCACCCCCAGCCTGTGCTGGTGCCTGAGGTTGTTCCTCCCCAGGTGCAGGACCTGTCTTTGCCCTGGTTGAATTTCAGACTGTTCCTCTCTGCCCTTGTCTCCAACCTGTTCTGGTCCTTCTGAAGGGCTGCCCACCCCTAGGGAGGATCAGCCTCTCCTCCCAGCTCTTGAACCAGCAGTGCAGATGGCCCAGTACACAAAAGCAGGAGGAACCAAACAAGGACAAGAGGAAACAGGTAAGAAACATTCTCTCCTGATTATTACCTCAGCTCTAAAGGCACTCTGCTACAGAGGTCCCAGATTGAAATCTATACTCTACTCACTACTCCTTTCACTTCTATCCAACTTTCTGTTGTTCCAAGATGCCACATATAAAATGGGAATTAAACAAGTCTGTGGGTAGAAAAATTCCTGTCAATCCGTCATTAACCCTGAGAGATAGTTCTCCAAAGATAAAATACTGTGCCCCCCTGTACAGCATAGGAAGGGAATCAGAAACCTGTTAGCACTCAGTCAACATTTGTGTGAGTAGTTTTGTGTCTGATAAGGGGCTTTTGGATTGTTCTTTTTGACTTCTGGTTAAACTTAATTTTTTTAAGCAAACATCCCCTTGTGATACAGCAGCTACAGTAAGAACTAATAATACATGATGGCTTTGGCAGGAGGGAGGAATACTTGAAAGGGGAAAAGCTACAAACTGGGAATTCTTACCAGCACTGCCATTCATTTGGTGTCAAATACTAAGCCTTTCTCCATTTAAAGCTGAGCTATATTTTTTCCTTTGAAAAAGTACCAAAGCTCATGGCTGGGCAGAATTTGAATAATGGGAATGACTGCACATGTGAATAAGAACTTGTTTTCTCCTGGATGCCAAGCAATGAAGAATGGTCTGTATATGTAATAAGACCATAAGTCAATTACCTCCTTAAGCATGATTTCCCATCTTACAGCAGTTGGGGTTTTTTTAATCTAAGTGTAGAGTCACGAAATCAGAGATTCCAGGATGTGCTGAGCTGGAAGGGACCCCCAAGGACCATCCAGTGCAACTCCTGGCCCTGCACAGGCCCATCCCCAAGAGTCACCCCAGGGGCCCCAGAGGATCATCCCAGCCCTCCTGGAGCTCTGGCAGCCTTGGGGCTGTGCCCACTGCCCTGGGGAGCCTGGGCAGTGCCCACCCACCCTCTGGGGGAAGAACCACAAAATAAATAAGATATTAAACCATTAGAGATCATCCAAAGGAAGGCAATGAACAAACAAGGCAGAAGGAGGGAATGTATCAGTAAAGTGCAGCTCATTCCACATCATATGGATTCTACACTTATTGAGTTACTGGTAATCCCCTGTTGCCATCCTCTGGACCAGCACTGAAATTCTACCTGTCTTCCCTTTTCATTTCTTTCAAAAAAAAAAAAAAAACGGCCATTGAAATATGGAAGAAGCTTGTAAATAAATATTGTAAAGAGTATTTGTGCCTTCACTTTGTCCTCTTCAGAAAGCAAGTGATGTTGTGTAAAAACATGCAGCTTGGCCTCCTAACTCTGGTCTGTGCAAGCACTTCTGCTGCAAAGCCAAGCAACCAGCAACAGCCTTGAAGCCTGAGATGTGGTCAACATAACCCAGTCAGTGCTAACATCATTGTGAAACCCTGATATTCCAGTCTGATTAAAGTAATAGATCACAACACGGAGCTGTTTATTAAAAACTGAAAACTGAGTAACACTCTTGTTATTTTCTGTGTAAAAGGGAAATACACATTCACCTAAAAAAGGTGAGCTTAATTCTGTGGAAAAGGCACTGAAATTACTTTGAGGCAGTGAACTATCCTGGGGTTTTTTGTGTTGCTTTCCCAGTGTGTCCAGCTGCTCCTGCTCCTGGCATGCTGTGGTATCTGGTCTGATCTAACAGTGCCCCTTACCTGCACACACACCCAGCCACAGATCAACTGGTAGCAAAGGAGAAGCCTAAGACACAATTTATAGACCAGGACTTGAGCCTGGTCTGTGCCTGCTCCTTGCCCAGGACCTGGGCTCTGTCTTTGGCCTTCCCAGCACTTACACAAGGGGTTCCCACTGTTCTGCCCAACTGAACCCATCCCAGTTCCTCTGTTCCTGCAGCCAGGTTCAGCTTTCACATGGAGATGCTCCAAAGCAGGACACAGTGCTGCACTGTCAGGAGGTTCTACCAGATTCTGCCTAATGCTCTGAGCACTTTCAGGACAGGGCAAAAGCTATTGAATGTTGGTCCTTCCAGTACCTGAAGGGAGCCTACAGGAAAAATGGAAGAGAGACCCAGAGTGACAGGACAAGGGGGAATGGCTTCCCACTGCCAGAGGGCAGGGATAGATGGGATACTGGGATACTGGAATTGTTCCCTGTGAGGGTGGGGAGGCCCTGGCACAGTGTGCCCAGAGAAGCTGTGGCTGCCCCATCCCTGGAAGTGTCCAAGGCCAGGTTGGAGCAGCCTGGGATAGTGGGAGGTGTCCCTGCCCATGGCAGGGGGGTTGAAACCTTTCCAACCCAGGCCCTTCTCTGCCTCTATGACCACAGGCAAGTCACCCTGTCCTCTGTCTGCTGGTACATCCCTTATGACTGTGTGCACACATTTAAGCACCTGCAGGGACAGGCACATAAAATACCAATATTTACATCTCCTAGTGCTGTTGATCCCCTTGACTGTACTGACTCACAGTGAGATTTCCTCTCAGACAGATGGGATACTTATTCCCTGCCATGGAGAAGTGAGAGCAAGGTTTGAGTTCCCTCCTCCTAAACTGAAAGGCAAGATAGACACTCTTGACAGCAGCCTACAACAAACTTCAGATGCTCACAACAGCTGGCAGCTGCTTTCAGAGACATGTAATGGGCCTCACATACTGCAGCTAATGAAATAATCTGAGGTCAAACCAATATTTGTATAGAACAACTGTGTTTATCTCCGTACGTCAAGATAACACACACAAATATTTATCTTCCCTGAAACCATTTTAAACAGAGAATTACTACTGATTGGAGTTTTGCCGAAATATTTTACAGTCACTTCCTGCAGTGTCCTACAACTTCCAGTACAGTTTGCCTCTATTTAGGGCTGAATAAATCCTGAGTCCTCGTTCCCTCACAGCCCCGGCTCCCGTCTGTCTCAGGACAGGCTTTCAGCACATCTTGTATTGTTATTACCAAGGATGCCAAGTCCACAGACCTGCTTTGAATTTTGGTTCCTTTTCCACTGGAATGTCCCTCGGATTCCCAGGCTTTGATGATGTTTCAATAGCACAATGAAAGGCAGGTCCTCACCACAACAAAAGGCAAAGCAACTGTGTTCGAATACATGGAATTCTTTGGCCCCACAGTACATGTGTCACTTGGATGGTTTTTTCCACAGATTCCGATCTCTCTTGCCATGGGTTACTGTTGCAGATCAGAAATGGCAACTGCTCTCATCCAGGGGATCACCGGTTGAACAGAGTTAAAAATTACAGACTCGGTTACAGAACTGAGGTAGAAACTTCACAAATGGAAAGCAGTAAACTCATGAGTAGGTACCGGGAGTGTTTGCCACAATTACTCATCCACACCACGGAACACACATCACATTTTCCAAAACCACTTAACTTCTTGTTTCAAGAGGGTGTCAGGTACTTGTACTGAAGCTCCCACAAACACCCCTCCAACAGCACTGGCAGTTCCATGTGTTAACCCTTTAGTCTCAAAAAGTATTCACTAATATTTGTCTCTGAGAAAGAGTTCATCATCAGAGAGTTTGTCCTGTGCTGACTTTCTGTTCTGGTTAATATAAAGATTAATCAGAGCTATATTTGTGTGTACCAGTGTTGTAGGGCTCCAAGGGTGATGCACTGAGAAGCTGGCAGCAGGGCAACCAAATTAAATATTGAAATGAGTTTACAGCTTTCTAAATTATATCTGTTGTCACCTCCTTCCCAAATCAAGGTGGACAGTAACATTAAAATATGAATTCTACAACTTCCTTCTCTTCCCCCCAAATTCAGGATGTTGAGCACTTATGGTTATCATTGGAAAGGCTGTTAAAGGATGGGACAAAGGGAAAAATTGACTGCAGTTGCCTCTGGAGTATTTCAGATACCAGCATCAACCATCCTTAATTTAAGAGAAAAAAATACAGGCTCTCCCTGCCTGTGTGCAAAGAGATGTCAGCAATTCCCAGGCTGCTGCATCACCCAGCTGGGAGGGAATCATCCTCAGTGCAGGCCAGTGGAAGACAGTCATCTCCACAGAACGTAAATAAAATGCAATAAAATGCAGACATTTTCTGCTATACCAGTTGCTTTGTTGCTGCTCCACCCTAGGAGACCTTCCCTTCATAAAACAATGTCAGCAGCTGCCCTGAATGAGCTAAACTCGGTCCCTGTGCCCAGGGGCTCTCTGAGCAGCAGTGGGTGCTGGAAGGTCCACAGGAGGCAGCAGGAAGGCAGCAAACAGCCCTGGGGCACAGGATTTCCTGCCTCTGGAAGCTGAGCAAGCTCGACAAGCACCCAGTCCTTGGGAGACCCCAGGTACACAGCCAGAGGGGCCAGGACAAGGCTGGATCAGGCCCAGACTGACTTGTTACACCCAGTGATGGTTCAGCACCAAGGCAGGGGTTAGTGGTGAACACCAAACCACAGAGACACAGCAACACAAGAACTGTAACCAGAAGGAGCAGGAGCTGAGAGAGAAGGGGGTTGGACTATTAACCAATGTCAAACTGTATCAATATCTATGTACATTTGATTGCTCAACCTGCTGTGCATGGGCTCATGTATTAAACACCATCTTGCACATTCCGCAAAGAGGTTTGGGCTTTTTTTCCTTATTTCAAGGCTGTCAGAAAGGATTTGGATGAGGTCAGTCTCTGAATACAGAACATTAAGTCTTAACTCAAGGAAGGACACAAAAGCTACGTTTTCTACTGTACAGCATGTTGCCATATTGTGCAGATCAGTTTGATTTGTTTTATTGCTGACAATTACCAGCTCCAGCCGGGGTGACCTGCTGAACGAGCCTTCTGACGCAGTCATTAGTCACAGTTCAGTGGCCATCATGATCTAGCAGGATTTGGAGTCCTGTAAAGCAATGGACAGTTATCAAACAGTTGAAAAACCATAGACTAAGCACAAGCAGCACCGTGGCTGCCAAGGGGGGAAGAAACCTCATGAAATCTGGAATATGTTTCTACTTACTGTCCATCCTAGTAAAATAAAATGATCTCTCATTTGAGCATATGGTTCTGCTTAGACAAGAAACTGTATATATTGGTCTAAATCCAGAATAGCCTTTCTGACATATTACTCAGTATTAGAAAATCACTACAACCTGCGTGCTCTGTAGCCATTCCTAATGCTAAGGGCAACAAACCTACACTGATCCTCCTCCTTCCTCTCTCCTCCTCCCCAGCTTTCTGTCCTGGACCCATTTCTTTCTTCTTTTCTCAGCTTTATAACTTTTCTACAAGGCCAGTTGCAAATATCTTTCCCCTTTCTTTTCTCCATTCTGCTCCCATCCTCACATACATCCCATCAAGAAGATATTACGACTTTTCCACATGAAAAGACTTTCAGCAGTATCCCAAATTTCCCAGTTTGTATGGCAACCTACTGACTGCACAGAGGTCCAGCTTTCAAATGGCAAATACCTCATGGATAATCTGCACATGTGTGTTTTAAGGCCTTTGTGTATTTTAACAAAGGGCTTAGTTTTTACTTAAGCATAGTCAGAGGGACAGAGGAACCTCCAAAGCTTTGGGGGTGCTCAGGTGACAATGGAGATGGAGTCCTGGGTCCATGGTGCTCCCCTCACACTCCCAAAAGAGGGGCTGGAGAACAGGGCAGGCTTGTGTCCACGTGTCCATGCAGCTCCCTAGGATTAGGGGCATGGGGGACAACACAGCAACATCCTCATTTTCGTGGAGGTTCCCATGAAGTGTCAAGCCACAGAAAAAGAAGGAGATTTATCTGAGAAGAAAGAAGCCTTTGCAGATCTTGGACACTGATTGGGACCTCTCAAGAGGAGCTGGTTGACATTTCTCTGAGTGTGTTTTCCAGTTGAGAATGTATTTTAGACATGATCCAATATTTCCACGGGAACATACTGATTGTCGGAAAACTGCATTGCAAAAGAAATATTTAACTGAAACATTTCAGTGAGATCAAAACATTTGAATGGGGAAAGCTCACTTTGTAAGAATGGATACGGATGAGAAAGGAGACTCTGCCAGAAAACCACACAGCCAACTGGGCCTGGGTTGGATCCAGATATGTCAAAGACAGATTCATTGCTGCAAGGCTCTTCTTCAGCTCATGGAGCTGTGCAGCCACAGGGAAGACAGAGCAGCTCCAAGGCACCTGAGCTGGAGAAGAAACAAGAGCTCAGTCCCCTGGGGAACCCACTGTGTGTCTGGGCAGCACTGCCTTGTTGGAGGGAGCTTGGAGACAACTGCAAACACTGCTGCACAAAACCCAGCTGGGAGCTTGACATCAGCCAGCACAGGGTGAAAATCTAACCTACAGCAAGGTGAGGCTGTGGGCTCCAGCTTCCCTGGACAGAAAATAGCAGTGGCAGGGAGTGGGGCAGTAGGCCCGTGACTCTCCTGGTTCTCCCAGACTCCTGCTTCTATTGAGACTGAAAAGGAGAGTTTTCCAATGAAAAAGCATCTTCTAAGCTGAGTAAGAGAACATTTACACATGCTGAGCAACAGGTAAATACAACTGCATAAAGAAAAATACAAAAATAATTTCTTGGACTTTTTTAAAAACAGAGTTCTTTTAGCAAAGCATTGGAGAGACTGGCAAAATCCCTCCCACTGCCCACATGGAAATGATTCCTTTGGGACCATGATCATTTCTGTGGACTAAAAAGTTGTCTCCTGACTTTCATCCTAGCTGTTAATTCCTGTTTAATTTACCACCCACCAATTCAAGCCAGGCTGTCTGAGGAAATGGACAATATCATCTGTAGCAGGAGGCTAAAAATCTGCCTCCATTTCAATACATGAAAGAGAAAAAGGGTGATCTCCTTCAAGAGAGGCAGCACCATTTGCCATGGGGTCTGCATCCTTCCTGCACTCCAGAAAGCTCAGTCTGTGCCAACAGATTGGATTCTTTCTGCATGTAAAAGATTCCTGTAGACCTCAGCCAAGATAAGGATTTGTGCCAGGGATGAGAGAGCCTTAATTATTTGTGTAATCACTCTAGAACAGCTTCAATTGCTGACAAGGCTTATACATGGGCTGAGTTTAGTCTGAGTAGCTTCATAACCTCTTGAATAGGGAATAAAGGGTATTTTGTAGAGACACCTTCATTGAACTAGGGCTGAAATCCAAACCTCACAGGAATCACCATCAGCTGCAGCAATCTTG